>KN817523.1:300556-838885 GCA_000827495.1 Hypholoma sublateritium FD-334 SS-4 | reverse complement strand
CCACAGAATATATGGAAAATTTTGTGGAGTCTCCATCACATCATGCACGTCGATCATCGACGCCGATTTACGTTTGGTCTGACAATTGCAAATCGGAACACAAGGATATGGTTTTGTTGCCGGCAAATAGTCCTTGTCAGTCAAGTATTTGATTTTAGCAAGGTAAGCCTATCTAATGCTCGCTAGAAGACATGTATATAATTCTTGCTCACAGGATGCGCCTAAATTGGTACATCTAATTGCATCGTTGGCATTTGCGAGTCCCACCCAGCTAGGCTACGACCCCACAATGACTCTTAGATGGCGACTTAATAGTTGGCAATACGACATCCAGCTTACCAGCCAAAACCCAGACGGGACTCAATGCATTCAAACGTACAAAACAACCAGGGTCATTTGCGATTCAGCGAATAACATTCGCGGTCGGGCGACTCGCGTTTACGAGGTCACTATCGATCATCCCACAGACCCATTTCAAGAGGACAAATTTGTTTTGAAGGATTCTTGGATCGACGCTGGTCGTTCTAAAGAAGGAGACACCCTTGCTAAACTGTTGGAAGGGGCCACCAACGAAGAGAAGGAACTCTTTCTAACTGTCATCCAACATGGTGTTGTGCAGGTTGATGGGCAAGACGATTCTACACAAGATCTTATCCTTCGTGGTCAAACCTTCAATGATTCCCGTGTCAAAGCAAAAACACAGCCCTTGGAAACTGTCGATCATCCCATATTTCTTAACAGATTCAAACGAATGGGGCTCAAGCCGCCACTTGGCGATGGCAGAAAGGCAGAACTCAGCAGTACTGAGGCTCCAAAGCACGAAATTCCTTTATTTGCGCTGTATCAATATTCTCCCCGTCCGGTCCAAACCTCTTCATCCCGCAGCAGCAGATCCCAGACATCAACCGTTTCGCACGGTAGAACTGCGGATGCTCTCTCGCATTATACACATCGAATAGTTCAAAAACACATCATATACTCTCCCAAGGTTCATTATCGTATTGTGTTTAAGGAAGTAGCGAACTCCTTAATGGTGATAGCAGACTCTGGAACATTAAGGACGCCCATTGTGGACCAGGCACTGCGTGACACTATACTGGGTAAATTGTTTCCTGGAATTATTCGTCAGATACTGATAAGGAAAACTCAGCACTCAGATACATGGCAAAGCGAGGATACATTCATCGAGATATCAGCGCTGGAAACATCCTTATGTACAACGGTCGCGCAAAACTCGCCGATATGGAATTTGCCAAAGAATATGGCGCTGGACAATCCTCTTACGTCCGCACAGTATGTCAACCGCATGCGCCATTGAGGTTCCAGTTCGCTTATACTATTCTCGTAGGGAACTTACAGCTTCATGGCCGGCGAGGTGATTCGTGGCCGGTACACACACCAACCCGCATTCAAAGGCTTTGCGCACAATCCTATCCATGATCTCGAATCCCTTTGGTGGGTGGGAGTCTGGTGTATGATGTGGCACTACCCAGTCTCGGATAGCTTCGAACTGGGTCCTTCGGAGAAAGAACACATTGATCAAATGAAAAACTATGGAATTGAACTCTTTCCAACCTACCACGACCTGATGGACGATACTAGAATCCAGGAGGTTGATTCACAGACAAATTACAGGACGCGAGGAATGACACGCTATGCAATGCCCATTGCAGCCATGATTGTTCGCCTTGATGACTTCAGACAATGCATCGCATGGGCACACCGAAGAACACAAAAGCAGCTACCTCGCACCGCCTCTTATTATACAGATGTTCTGGTCGTCCCTGATCCTTCGCAGACGATGACCGACGACGAGGATACCGAGCCTCATGTAAAACGGTCGTCTGTCTACGAAATGATTACCGCCAGGCTCAGCGAAAAGGTTGATGATATTGGCATTCCTAACACGCTTCTCTGGCCCTTAGAATCCATTGAAAGCCACAGCGCATGGCTGAAAACGAAAGCACATCCCGAACCCCGGACCCATGCCCATGGAATTATAAACATGGATCTTCAAGAAGCCTATTTTGATAATTAGACACGCTACCTCTCTCTGGGTAGCGCCATAAACAGCCTTTCCCCACTGGATATACACACTCGCTATCACACCTGCTTTCCATTGATCTCTGCACCTTGTTTTTGTTTTGTTTTGATATCCCCAGAGTTTACATTTAGTCGCGCTTTTGTTCCATTGTTCTGCCTTGCTACATGTGTAGTGAACGCAGTCAACTTGCAGTCAACCTTTATAGTGTGTATCTGTGTTTCGTTTTCAAGTGATATAACTGTGCTTCATAGATTCTAAATCGGTTTCGGGCCTTCTAGACAATTCAAATTTCAAAGCAACATCCCAGGACAAGGCCAGGTCCACTCAAGTAACTTACTCAACATCAATTTTCATAAAATATTATGTCATCCAAGCCTCGACTCGACAGACCTAGACATTCAACAAAATGCTATTCAGTGCTATTCGTGTAGTAGGCCTACGACCCATTCCCGAGGTTCCAGCAGACCTCATGCTGTAGGACATCATTCCTGACTCCAGGGTGGACATCACGACAACGATGGAAGCGCTCAAGGAAGATAATGTTTATTCCGAATCCGAAGGCTGTTTCTCATTCGACGGTAGCGCACAAGCGGACTCGCCTGGACAGCTTAAAGCTGTGTACGATAAAATTGTGTCGTCCGCCAAATTTCTCGACTTGCCGACTCCGCGTACGACTCTTTCCTTCGACACGCATCCCGACTTTGCACCTGAGCGTGCATATGATGCGTGCGCGAGGAACAAGCCAGAAGGCTATGGGGTGTTACTCAGTGAACAAGGGATACATTCTGAAAAGGAATGCCCGCGCCGCACCGACACCGACAACAAGCCTAGGTGGTTCGATATTGCCTGTGCGCAAGAATGTAAACTCCAAGAAGAATATCACGACGGATGTTATGATGTATGAAATCCGACAGCAGCTTTTTTTTCCTTCGCTGAATACCTGACTTTTTAGCACACTACTTACATGCAAAATAATGTGGAGCATGTACCAGATTATGTATTTTCCTCATCAACGCAGATCTGCGCAATACCCATGCCAAAGTCATGGAGGGGGCTTGAAGGGGGCAGAGCCCCAAGAACAGGAACATTTTGCGACTCTTTTTCAACACGGCGTTGAACAAATCAATGGAATGCACGATTCTACGCAGGATCTCATCTTGAACGGGCAAGCCTTTTTCAATGTATATAAAGAGGAAAAACCAAAACTGGACAAAGTCCTCTACTCCTTATTCAGAGATAGGATGTTGTGGCCCATGGATGTCGATGAATTCTCAGAGGACTCAAGTTCAAGGAAAAGAAGCCCCCCCGAGTCCCGACTGTAGTATGCAAGACCCCTCTATATCATCCTTACCGTCAACGTTCATTACAATCCCTTTGTCGTTTGGTCGACCTCGCGACCAAACGTGTACTCACAAAGTCCATTACCGAATTGCGTACAAGGAAGTCAGCAGATCGTTGCTAGCTACAGGTAAATGTGGAGTGTTCAGGACAGGAACAATGTCATAAGGTTCTCCACGATGTCACACTCGGTGAGGGTTGTTCTGTCTGTTTTTTCCACCTAGTCAGAGAATCGCAACACTCAAAATTTTGCGAAACGAGGATATGTCCATCGCGACGTGAGCGCTGGACATATCAATTCTTTACAACGGGCGCGCAAAACTGTCAGATTTGGAATTCGCCCAAGAATATAGACCTAGACAATCTGCTTGCGCATCCATGGTAATGTAACCTAGTGGATGGGCCTCACCTTTATTTTCAGGGAACGAACTGCTTCATGGCAGACGAGGTTGCTCGCGGGAAGTACACGCACCGTCTTGACTTCAAGCATTTTGCGCACAACATCATCCACGACCTCGAGTCGCCCTAGTGGATCGGAGGCACTACCCCGTCCCGGACGACGCAGAGCTCGACTCCTCGAAGCACGCGCACGTCACCAGCATGATAGCGCACGGGACGGAGCTCTTCCCGCCATACAACCGACGCGGCAACGACGTGGTGCTTGAGGTCTTCTCGGAGACGAATTACCGTAGGCGCTCAGTATCGCGATACCCCCTGCACATCATAGGCATGATTGCGCGCCTCGAGCGCTTCCGGCAATGCGTCGCATGGGCGCATGGGATGACGCAGAAGACGCTCCCGCGCGACGACGCGGCGTACTTCGCGGGCGACCTGCGCAGCGCCGACTGTGGGGCCATTGAAGCTGACGACAACGAGCCTGAGGACGCCCAGGGCAAGCAGCTGTCCATTTTTGACGTGGTCATCGCCGGCCTTGAGCGCGATGTGGAGGGTTTGGGCATCCCGGACGAGCGCCTCTGGCCCTTGGGCTCCATCGACCTCCACAGTGCGTGGGTGAAGGAGAAGGCCGCGACGGAATCTACGGGTGACGGTGAGGACGACGAGGAAGAGAGCACAGATGAAAATGAGGCATCTGTTGACGCCTAGACGCATCCGCTCTGTGTTGCAATATTTCAATGCGTCAATCCAGGTAGGTCATTGAAGCATGATTTATACCCTCGAGCTTTTAAGAGCTCTTTCTCGTTTCTTGCATTTGTTTTCTTTTGGACGTATCTCGTGCTTCTCGCCCTTGTTCTGGTGGCACATTGCCCGTGTTTCTGAAAATCGCTGATATCTAGGTGACTTTGTTTAAAACTTTTGATCCGTTTTCCTGTTTTCTTGTTTTCTTGCTTCCTTGCTTTCTTGCATACACGTACAAAGACACTTCAGACAATCTTCCCTCCCAGTTATTCCTCAATGACAAGGGCATTGTTATTCTCGAATTTTCGAGGCACATTACCGTCGGGAATTACGCAGAGGACGGCCGCAAATACTTGCGTTTCGCCGCCCACACCGTCGAAACGCACACTTAGAAAGGGGAGGTCAATATAAAGATACAGAAGAGTGAGAATACAGAGAGCTAATCGACACGGAACCCAAGACAACCGAGATAGTTCATCGCCCTCCTCCAACCATCGTCCTCATATAACTAGGAGGGCCGTTTCCCATAGGCCCGTAATTAGGTGTCATGCCAGACGGAAGTCCAGCAGACATAGGCCCGAGGGTCATGTTCACATTTTGGGCCTGTTGCGCCCCAGTGTTGTTTGGCCCGGGCGTCTGATTGTGAGCATCTCGCGCTGACCCGCGATCGTCCCTTTCTGCGATCGTTGCTCCCCCGCGCGTCGGATCCGCGAGCCCGTTCGACGCCGTAAACGTCTGACCGAGGCCGTACAGCTTGCCCGAGTACTCTGCGTCGTCAATGTGGTCGTCGAAGTAGAGCTCGCGCATCTTGAAGAATGTCGACGCCGTGAGCAGGGAGTCAGAGCCCGCCTGTTGGCTCGCGCCTATTCGCAGAACCTGCCAATAGCGTGAGTGAGTGGCAATCGGGCTGCACTTCATGTGGGCTACTGACCCCAAGATCGTCAGCTACCTCCTGCAGACCGCCTTTCAAAGCTTTCGACGCGCGCATCAGAAACTTGATGTCATACACAGTTGGAAACCATATCTTCAAGAGAGAGAAGAACGCGTCTTCGGTGGTGGGTAAGGATTCTGCTGTGAGAAGTTTGACGAAGTATCCGAAGTCATAGCCGCTAAACGCACGGAATAAAGCAGCAATCGGTCAGATTATAATAGACAAACAGGTAGGCCGTAGCACCTGCAGTTCGACAGGGATGGAAAGCTCCATAATGACGCACTGACAGCTTGAAATTATGCGAGATAAATACGTACGCACCTGTGAAATGATATCCACCGGGTTTCCTGAGATAAAACCATGCCAGACGTGATCATGAGCTCTGCAAAATCATTGGGGATAATGCCAAACTCTTCGTGTCGTTGGAAGTCAAGCCCGGCCTTCTGCAGTTGTTCCACAGATTCCGGAGTGAACATATCTTCCCTAACCACGAACATATGTGAGCCAAGTCGAATAGCAGTGAAAAGAACGCGACACGCACCCGAGACTAAACCTGAAATTGAACTGCCAGGTCGAGCATTCCTGCGGAAACTCGCCCTCTTCGTTCGCCAGCGTGATCCCCACTTGTATTATCTTCAGGAGGTCGACATTACACCGCATAGTCTGGTAGTGATAGTCCGATGAAGTCTTGAAGTTGCCTATCGGCCGCGCGACAACCCCTGGAAACTCCGTGTCCTGTGCCTCAGTGAGTCGCGCGAACGCAGGGGCGAAAGTGAATGGGACACGACCATTGCAACGTAAGGGAAATGGTCAATGAGATCGCGTATGTTTCGCATTTCGGTCTCTAGATTGGGCGCCCATACTTCTCGTATCCGGGCCATGGTGGTGTTGAGAGAACACGGTAGGTCCGGCTTCAACATTTCGACGCCGCGGTGACGTGCATTTAGTGACGTAATACAATGCTAACCCTTCACCGAAAGGTAGCGCAAATAATCCCGACAATTAATGACGAGACAGTGGCCATTCCAAATGTACCCCGAAAGAAGATCTTGAGTGTAACTTGGGTGATTGAAAATATTGAGAGCTACTAAGTGCCAGCTTCTCAGGTCCGTATAATAAACTGTGAAGTTTGGCTCCATTGAGAGAATTGCTTTGGAATTGCTCAAAGGGTCTTTGCGCTTTCCTTAATCTTGTTAGGGCACTTTCCTGCTTTCCTGCTTTCTTATTTGCATACACGCATAATGCACCTAGATTAATCCTACATCCTCTGATTCTGATTCGCCCTTACGGAAAAAATAACCGGAGTACATCACAAGTCCACAAGGGCGCCAAAAGACTCAGTCAGCATCAACGGGGTTCCAGCTGATCCCACCCGCCTTACCCAGGTCGAGCGCGTCGAGCGCAGCCATATCACCCGCGTCAAGCGCGAAGTCGTACGCCTGCGCATTCGACCGGATGCGCGCGGGCGTCGCGCTCTTCGGGAGCGGGACGAACCTGCGGCGCGCGGGAATAAATTAGCCACCCGTCGGCGGTGGGGAAAAAAGCGGGAAGACGCACCCGCGCTGGAGCGACCAGCGTATGAGGACCTGCGCTGGGTCGCGCGCGTGCTGTCGGCGCGGTGAGCGTGGGGCCTACGCGCGCGCGAGGGGGAGGGGGCGCACCTTCGTCGCGGCGGCCTGGATCGCGGGCGCGTCCATCCGCCCGCGGATGATGGGGCAGTACGCCTGCACGACGATGCCGTACGCGGCGCAGTACTCTACGATGGGGCGCTGCTGGCACAGCGGGTGGAGCTGCGTGCGTGCGGACGATTAACTGCGCGTCCGTCGCGGCGGGCGTAGGCGCACCTCGACCTGGTTGACGGCGGGCATGGGCCAGCCCTTCGCGCGGATCTCCTCGAGGTGCTTCACGTTGCTGGCGGCGGCGGCGGCGGTTTAATCACGCACGGCACGGATGCGGGACAGACGCACTAATTAGACACGCCGACGCTGCGGATCTTGCCCGCGGCCTGCGCGTCGAGCAGCGCGCGGTACGTCTCGAGGCGGCGCGCGGTGCCCGAGAACGGGTCGTGGATGAGGAACAGGTCGATGTACTCTGCCAGGCCACAGCGCGGGGCACACGGTCAGCGGCGGCGGGCGCGCGCCGAGGACGGCTGCGGGAAGCACACGCACCGAACTGCATCCGCGCGAGCGAGGCGTCCACGCCGGCTATAGTCGACTCGTACCCGTGTGTCTTGGAGACGCACTTCGTCGCTGTGGTTGCACGATGAGATCCACGACGCAGTGGGCGCGCACAAGGCACGCACTGATGAACAGCTCCGCACGCGGGATCCCCGACGCACGCACGGCGGCGCCGACGTCCGCCTCGTTGCGGTACACCTGTGCGGAGTCGACGTGCCTGCGCCTCGCGTGAGTATCATCTGCGACGGAGAGCTAAAGCCCAAGGGCGCGCGGCGCGCACCGGTAGCCGGCGGCGAACGCCTCGAGGGTGCTCGCGGTCGTGTCGTAGTTCTGGTAGACGCCGAAGCCGAGGCGCGGCATCTCGTAGCCCGACGAGAGCTTCACGGTCGAGGCGAGCGTGAGATCGGTTGGGGCGGACATTGGAGTAAAGTTTCGGCGGATGAGGGTCGTCCTTATTCGCAGGGCGGAGAGCGAGTAGATGAGTCGCGTCGCCGTGATGGTAAGAGTGAGAGAAGATATTTATGCTATCACGGTGATAGGCTGTAATCTTATCTGGCAGCGGACAACAAGAAGGTCGTTACGTCAGCGAGATCTAATCATAGACCTGCCTCTGGTGCGGGACACACCGTGACCGCAACTCTCAAGCGGCTCTCCTCTGCACACCTTTGTCCGTAAATTATCATGTCTCTATTCAACTACGTCGACCCGCCCAACGCCAACCTCGTGAGTCCCGCATGCTCGCTGTTCCGCATGGCTAACAGGCACAGATCTGCTGCATCTGCCGCGCGCCGTTCACCGACCCAACGACGACGCGCACCTGCGCACACACCTTCTGCGCCGAGTGTATCCTGCGCGCTCTGAGCCATGCATCCGCGTGCCCCATAGACCGCACACCGCTCACCCCGGCGGACCTCGCGCCGGCGGACCCCATCGTGCGCTCGGTGCGTTACTTCCGTGCTCGGTGCGCGTGTGCGATGCTAACCGCCGCAGCTCGTCGACGAGATGCGTGTCGAGTGCGTGCATAGCGCGGCGGGGTGCGCGCATGTCGGCCAGCGCCAGGACATGGCGCTGCACCTCCGCGAGGAGTGTGTGTATGCGGAGGGGCGCAGCCGCCCTGAGCCGGTCACTGAAGGCGACGCAGAGGTAGACGAAGCAGAGACTGCAGACACCGACGACGAAGTAGGTCCCGCGGCCCCGCATGCGCCCCTACTAACAGCTGCGCAGACCGCCTGCCCGCACGCCGCGTTCGGGTGCGCATACACCGGCCCGGTGGCGGCGCACCTCCCCGCGTGCCCGTACGAGGCGCTGAAGGGCTTCCTCGCGCTGCACGCGGCGAAGACAGGGCTGCTCGCGGAGCAGAACGTCGTGCTGCGGCACCGCGTCGACACGTTGGAGCACACCGTCGCGACGCTGCGCCGCGAGATGGGGGCGACGAAGACGGCGCTGGGGCCGTGGTTCCGCGCCGCGAGCCTGCCCCCGGGCGTGGCCGCGGCGCCGTCGCGACCACCGCCAGTGGACGCGCTGGCGGCGTACTTCCCCGCAGAGGAACGACGGCTCGATGTGGCTGCGCTGGAGGTGGGGCCGTCGCTGGAGGGCACGCTCGCGGGGCTGCGGGAGAGCGTGGTGGGGCTGGCGGCGGGGGTGGAGTCTGTCGGGCGGCGCGGGGAGATCGCGCTGACGAACGAGACGCTGCGGCTGGGGGAGGAGATGATGTCAGTGCGGGCGCAGATGCAGGGGCTGCGGATGCAGGTGCACGGGCTGATGATGGAGCGCAACGCGGCGCACGAGGCGGCGCGGATGGGGCAGATGCAGATGGGGTCGGCGACGAAGCTGTAATTACGGTAGTACAAATACATGGAGTCTATGTGCTATCGGCCCAGGCGGCGTCGAGCTGGTCGAGCAGGGCCTGGATGCGCTTGACGGCGGCCCTGCGGTCGGCACGGGCGGTGTTCCAGTCGCGCTCGGGGACGATGCCGTCGACGCGGAGGAGGGCCTGGAGGAGGAGCTCGGCGATGCGCGAGTGCTCCTTGGCGAGGGCGGGCCTGGGATGCTCGGGGAGATCGGCGAGGAAGCGGGTGTGGGCGGGGACGAGGGCGGCGTCGAGGGCGGCGAGCTCAGCGGCGATGGATGCGATCTGGGCGTGCTCGGAGGGGGAGACGGCGGGGGGGCGGTCGGCGTCTGCGACGACGGCGAGGGTGGAGTTGGGGCGCAGATGGTACGCGGAGACTGCGGGGGGTCAGCGGGGCCGGATGCGACGGGGGGCACGCACTGGGCTGTGCGTCGTCGGCGAGGACGGCGCCGTCGTGGACGATGGCGAAGGCGGCGGGGGCGAGGCCGGTGTAGGCGGCGATGGACTGGCGGACGGCGGCGAGGGTTGTGTCGGGGCGCGGGAGCTGGAAGGCGAAGCGGTGCACGCCCCAGCGGACTTGGACGGGCATGGCTCTGGTCAAAGGCACTTCCCTCCGCACCGCCATGTCCGATCCCAAGCCCCGCGGCCTCCGCGCCCCGCCCCCGCACGCCACCCCCATCCCGCCCTCGCTCCAGGCAAAGATGGCGGCCTTTGCGAACCGCGCCAGCCCCGCCGACGCCCACCCCGTGCTGCACCCCGCGCCCGCGTCGTTCCCCCCGCCGCGCGCATCCATGGCCGCCCGCCGCGCACGCCCCAACTTCTCCCTCCGCGACATCGTCCCCGCAGACGGCCCCGCCGTCGCCGGCCTCGGCGCAGGCCGCCCCGCCGTCCCCCAGCGCAAGCCGCCCCCCGCGGGCAACTTTGGCTCGCCCTTTTCCAACTTTTCCAAGATCGTGTACGTCCTCCTACTCGTCTCTGGCATCCGCTCACAGCCCCCAGCGATCCCTCCGGCGCCCTCAACTTCAACGGCAAGGCCGTCCTCCACGCCCAGGGCGTCAACTTTTCAAACGGCGCCGCCTTTGCCATCAACATGGACCAGCTCCAGCTCGACGAGGAGCTCGGCAAGGGCAACTACGGCACCGTAAAAAAGGTCCTCCACAAGCCCACCAACGTCGCCATGGCCATGAAGGTGTGTCATATCATTCCCCGCCCATCCAGCCCCCCCACACCGCCCTAGGAAATCCGCCTCGAGCTCGAGGACGCAAAGCTCAACGCGATCATCATGGAGCTCGACGTCCTCCACCGCGCCGTCGCACCCGAGATCGTCGAGTTCTACGGCGCCTTCTTCATCGAGTCCTGCGTCTACTACTGCATGGAGTACATGGACGCCGGCTCCCTCGACAAGCTCCAGGCCGCCGGCGTCCCAGAGGACGTCCTCGCCCGCATCGCCGCCTCCATGGTCCGCGGCCTCAAGTTCCTCAAGGACGACCTCAGCATCATCCACCGCGGTGCGTCGCACCTCTGCCCACCCCGCGCTCACGCTCATCTTCCCCAGACGTCAAGCCCACAAACGTCCTCGTCAACAAAAAGGGCCAGGTCAAGCTGTGCGACTTTGGCATATCCGGCGAGCTCGACAAGTCGCTCGCAAAGACCAACATCGGCTGCCAGAGCTACATGGCCGTGCGTCCCCCGCTCTCACGTCGCGCTCACGCTCCTCACACCCCCACAGCCGGAGCGCATCAAGGGCGAGTCGCAGAACAACCTCGGCACGTACACCGTCTCGTCCGACGTCTGGTCGCTCGGCCTCTCGATGATCGAGATGGCGCTCGGCAAGTACCCGTACCCCCCCGAGACGTACTCGAACGTCTTCGCGCAGCTCACCGCCATCGTGCACGGCGACCCGCCCGACCTCCCCGAGGACAAGTACAGCGACACCGCGCGCGACTTCGTCGCGAGCTGCCTGCGCAAGGACCCCGACCAGCGCGCGACGTACAGGGAGCTGCTGGTGCGTGCTGCATGACGTCACCGCCGCGATGATGTCATCTCATCGCCTTATCTTTTCTTTCCCTCAGGCGCACCCGTTCCTCGCGCACGAGGCCGACAGCGGCGTGGACATGGTCGCGTGGGTGCAGGGCGCCCTCGACTTCAGAGCCGAAGCCGCCGCCTCCGCCGCGTGCGCGCCGCAGCCGCCGCTCTCCGTCTAGGGCCCGCCCCGCCACCGCTATATCCGCCCGCCGATCGATACCCGTCGCGCCCGCGCCGCGCGCGTCGCGTCCATGCGCCGGCGCATGCGCACGCCCCACTAATCCCGCCGCCGCCGCCCCCGCGCGCCGTCGTACTTAATACGCGCCCCGGCGCCGCCTGACTTTCCCTGCCAGCTACCGCTCCAACCGACACTTACCACCGCTACCATCCCCACGTGGCCCCCGCGCCGGCGCGCAGGCCTGCGCCGCCCGCGTGGCGGGCGCCGTACTGTAGATACATTACGCTGTTTGTACGCCCCATTTGCATTGTACTATTTTTTTCGCCGTAGCGTGTTTGTGTTCGTTGTCAGAGGTGGGTCGTCGGCCGTGTTTTCAGGCCGGTGTTCGTGCTCGAGCTAGGAGGTAATCCGGTGTTGGGGATGATTGACGACTGGATGATTGACGCTGGATGGGCGCTGGTGCCCGCTGACTGTTGTTGATGTCTTCACGTCCGCGCCGGCGTGCAAAGTGCGCAATCCTGATAGCCGGCGATTTTTGAGCGCGTAGGGCCCGTCGACGTTTGATTGTACGTCGCGTGCATTTGAACTTCCACGACGTGGGCAACTGTCATATTGCGGGAACCTAGCCTGGACGAAGCATACATTCTATATTTTACAGCTCTGGAATCTCCGGCGCGATATCTGACTGACCTCTTGATATGCTCGACTTGATCTTGATGCCTTTACTAGACAAGGTACTTAGGTCGCCTGGATTTGGAAAACCTCAGGCTACAGACACGGCATATTGGTATTATCTAAGTTTTCATAAACCCAACGAAACGGCAATGGTCCGACAACGACACTCAATTCCACCCAAGTGGGATTGCCTATCCCGTAAATTTTAACAACCTGACGCGGTGGACGAGCGATAAAAGGAGAAGCTCGGCCTACCGACGATCGCGATAGATCTATCAAACCTCTCGGAGGTACTTATGCCAGAGGAGACTTACATATTCCCCGACGCGACGACGTCCGCAGAGAAGAGGGAAAGGAAAGATGATATCCAAAAAAGGAGATATAAATAATTGATCGCTACGGGCCGACGAGTAATACACGATCACCCAATCGGAACATCTGCTGATCTGTACTTTCCACCTGCGTCCACACCGCGCCCACCGTGACCTTCTCCTCTGACTTCGCAGTCGGCGCGCGCGTACTCGGTTGTTCGGTCTGCTATATGGACACTGCTAGATGGACCCGCACGGTGTACAGCTCGCTGTGCGGCGAGATTGGCCGTATCATTCCAGCCAAGAATAAGTAAGTCATCTCCGCGGACACTCGAGCAAATTTGGGCCTGCCCGGACACGGACGGTACTTGCTTGCAAGCTATTTTTCATTTTCCAAGTGCATTGGCAAGCTCCGGCGGCGGGCGGAGCCGGGCCATCGTTCGCCCCCCTATGCTTGGGGCGGAAGCCGACGTGCATACCGAGCAGGCGATACTCGTCGATGATGGAGCGCCCCCGGTGACCGGTGACCCGGCCTACTCCCTGCTCCTGCTCCTCCTATTTCCACCCCGACCGAGTCCGACCCGGCGACCTCCATCGCAGAACAGACGCCACACCGCCCCTTTTTCGATGCACCGGAAATGGGGCGCTGGCCGGGGCCATGGCTCTCAGCTGGCCTCACGGTCAGCCGAAACGCCGAGGTACAGCAACGGGGACCATATGGCAATCAACGTCAATGCGCGCAGGTTGCACGCAGCCGACATTTCTGGGTCGCACGCGCAAGTAAGTAGCACAGTCCAGATGCCTGGCCGGGCGCCCTCGCTCCACACCGCTGGCCGTCCGTTGGGTTGGTGATTTCATTGGAAACGGACGCGCGGGCCTTCAGCTGCTCAGGCGCGCTCGGGGCAACGGCGCGCTGCCTGCCGGGTATACTGCGTCCGCTGGGGCGTCGCGAACGTAGGGGCGTCGTGATTGGGTATCCAAGTGCTCCCGCAGCGCGCATGCAGCGCCGAGTCCCAGCCGGGGCGACATCTTTCAGTTTAGCTCGCCATCGTGGAGCGGGGTGCAGCATCGCGAAGAGATCAAGGCTACGCAGTGCGGATACGATCTGCCAGGGATCAATCAAACGATGGGAATGGGGTCTCCCCATCATGTCTGAACCCGAGTTGGCGCTGGCGTTCAGTGGAATCTTGTTTCTCAGCGGCGACAATCATATGTTCCTCCGGTCGAGTTATGTCCAAGTTATGTCCAATAGTGTAAGAACATGTTTATGTACCGTCGATCTCATCATGGGAAGGAAGATCACCTCGTCATCAAGGAAGTTTAATCTATCTATTTGCTGCGAAGACATCGCTACTGAGTACTTAACCTTCTTGCGATATGTTGAGAATGCGTCCTTCACGGAACCAACACAAGGGTTATGTCATGAAGTCTATGTCTTGGGAGACTGTCATGAGAAATTTCAAGCTCGGACAACAGGCTGAGAGACGGTACCTGAAACCCCAAATGTAGTAGAGATTATACAGGTATGCGCAAACAGTACAAAAAAACAGCCTATGTACCAATTACAGTCACCACCAATACATATTTAAATTACTTTTACAACAAGCTGTTAGTATACATGGGTTCAAGATATGACAAGAGGTCTACGATTATCTGGATTTCTTGTACTTGTAAGGTATCTTGGCGTCGTGAATGACTGGGGCGTAATGTGGCATACAACGTCGTTACTTGCCCAGGGAAAGGGTGGATATCTGGGAGGTGTCGAATGTCCGCCCGCCCCGTGACGATGAGCTGAGCTCATAAGATTCTGACTGGTCCGTACTTCGGCCTGCACTACGTATATTGGTGGTAAATTGGATGTTCGTGTCCGTCCGGCGGGTGCTGTGTCTTTGCACTGATCGAGGATTCGTCCGTTCACCAAATCGGCTGAGATTGATGAGTATCCGATATCCCTTGAAAATAGAACTCCATCAGATGAGCGTTCCCTTCGATGATAAGGAGGCTGCTCACAGAAAAGGAAAAGGCTGTCAGAAGCCAGCTGGTGCATCATCCCATCGCGAATCAGCGACTGTGCGAAGAACATTATGCCACAAATAAGTACCTGTAGAAAACCCCTGAAAATGCATGGTTCTTCAAAGCATATAAACTGAGCTGCGCGACGTAGATGACTGAAGTGCGACGCTGTCGTCAATGAATCGGCATAGCCGCCAAGTGGTGAAACTCACAGAACAGCAAAAAGAACGCCCATGTTCCATCCCGCACAAGGAGAAGGATCAATGGAACGTCACCCCATCCGGACCTCGCAGCTTGTATGAATTTGTGGAGAGTCAGACCGAAAAGTAAGAATTGAAATAAAACAGATGCAGCCCTAACATTGTAAGAAGATTCAGGACGAATTAGCACATAAAACTGGCGATTTGGTACATCCACTTGCCCATAAATAATCAGAGTCCCAGGCACTCCTTTAACCACGCATACATTGTCGTATGTGATCCCAGGAAGGGCCAGCCCCAGGCCAACAGCTAACCCAGTAATTTCCAGAGCATAGAAAAACGCTAGGACGCGAGGCATCATTATATTTCCATGATACAACGCGTGCACTGGACAAAATTAGGCGTGCTATCCCACAAAAATGAATAGATTTACCTCGGAGGATGAGAATACTGTCCACGACTACCACGACTACCGCGGCTGCTACCCCTTGATAGACGCCCCAAGCAAAACAATCGTGCGGCGTGAAATGGAAATGTGGCGAAAGTTCAGAACCGACGAGTAGCAAAGGTCTGCCGTCGAGAATGTGAGCACAGCAAAAGGGACGAAGGTAAGCCGCGTTGCGTACATTTGGACAAGCATCGGCACATATCGCACAAAAAAGTAGACAAATTTCGTGTAAGTCCACGACCGCCTGCATTTACGCCTTCGTTGAGTTGCCCATCTCCGCGTGTTTCCAGGAAACTTACGGCCAAATGTATTTTATCTTTAAACATTCGGGAATCAGGAGGTACTCAGGCCGGAAGCAAACAACATACGCACTTCATCATCGGTGGTAATCAGGATGTCCCAGACCAGAAAGGCTAAGGCAGCCACTACGGAGTTTATGGACGGAGATTAACTGTGCATCAAAATGAGCATAAGCGTACTTCGACTTACCTGAGCTGCGGTTCACAGCTTGGGCCCCGGCAGCGACATCTTTGGAGCTGAAAGGAGAGAAGAGCGGTTGGCCATCGGTTTGCCTATGCCCAAGAAGTGGCGACATGGATAGTGGGACGAATCCCAATTTTCGACATTCACAAGGAGGGGACTGAGGAGGTGGCTCGAATATCAGACGGGAAGGCAGTACTGGCTTCTTGCTGCTGCATATATATGCAAATTCGAGCTTGCAATTGATGATGGCCTATTTTTAACTCTGCGCCGTGTGGGGGGGGGGGGTTCGGGTTTAGTTTGGGGGTCAGACTCGCGCAGTGAACTAAGCTTACTTATAGGACAGGCTTGGGACAGGCTTGCCCATTCTTGAATCATATTAGTCCAGTGGCCAAACGGTTGGTTCCAAGAAGTGATGAGTCTGTCTGCATCTGGGCGGCGCTCGCCGCAGAAGGATGGTGTTGTTCAGAGCCTGTTCTTCTCTGGTCAGTCTTCTCACGTCACCGGTTCGCCACAAATACCCGTGATCTGAATCATCGCCGGCCTTGGGAGGAATTGAAGATTTTCAACATACCTGGGTGGCCAACCAAGTGCTCAAAACCAGCAAAATATAGGTTCGACAGAAATATTTGAATGTCCAAAGGCTGATGTTGAGCAGTGCAAACTTTCGAGAACAAAACCCACAGGTGCCGATGAATCAAACATGCGGTTATTGCCATTGAACGGCCCTACAAGGGGGATGATAGTTCGAACAAGTAACACTTGTCGTTGTGATCCAGGCCTGCACATCATCAAGTCAATCGAAAGGCCGCAGAGTTATAGAGCGATGGGAATTGTTGTACTAGCACAATACAAGTAGTGTATGATCAGCCATAATAGAGAAAGTTAACATGCGAAAGCAAACCAAGCGAACCAACTACATGAGAGACAGAATATGTTACAAGAAAAGAGTTCACAAAAGACAAGTATACATCTACTCAGCGCTGTTGTAGGCGCCTTGAGGGGTCAGGAGGAGAATTGGCCGCCAGCGACTGATGCCCTGCTGCCATCCGTTTCGAAATTTCCTCCTGTCGTTGCCAAAGGAGTTCTGCCCATAGAGGGTGCGGGGGAATGTGGCCAACCAGAGCCCGCAGGACCTCAAGCCTGATTATTTGGTTAGCCATCGCCTTGGCAGATAGATAGACAAAAGGGCCGCATACCATTTGGCCTTCTCCTCATCTGCATCAGCGAAGAAGATGATTTCCTGATTGTCGGGGAAGATAAGTCGGAACGATCGTTCGACGCCGTACAGGCCGTCATATTCGTCAGCATATCTGCTTGCTCGCGCAGCAGACGCCGGGCTTCTGACATTTGTCCGCGCTTCCTGATCATCCTCCACAGCAATAGCTTTCTTGAGATCGATTGTAGCTGTAGCTTTCTTTGTCACATCGTTGAAAGCAACCAAATTCGACCCAATGACTCTAAGTTGACGACGACGCCATGTCTGAGAAAGCGCCCATGTAAGTTGACATCAAATGAAGCCATCACAAAAAATACGTACACTGCAGTCGCCACCGCTTTGCGTAAGGGTACCCTGGAAGTAGGTAACCTTATGCCAGTTGATGTGCCGTAGTCCGCGATGGGATTCCTCTAGGCTTTGAGGAAGTTGGTCTTGAGGGACGCCAGGTAGTGGAGGCAGTCTGAACAACTGGAGAACAATCTCGCCGACCTCCAATGTCACAAACTTACCACCCACTTCGACGCGTTGTCCGATAAGCGGGTAACTAGTTTCAAACAGACGGGTGTCGCAACGGGACGCAACATCTTTGAATGAGATGAACGCGCGAGCAAGTGTGCCATCTGGTTTAAGATGACGAGCAAGGTTCATCGGTAGACGTTGGGGAGCTTGAGGTTGACTTTGCATCACAGGTGGGGGAGGCTGCGCAACGACCTTCTCTTTCGAGGATTTCTTGGGAGACGACGAAAAGAAGCTGCGCATTCCGCTGCTCTTCGCCGGGGCATGTACCATGGGAGGTGGCCTCGGGACTGGTAAAACGACAGGCGCCGGAGAAGCAAGAGCCTTGAATTGCGAGATTATGTGTGGGTCACGCCGGACTTTTAGGGTCAACGTGAACTCTAGCTTGCTATGCTCGATGCTGATAGGGGCTGGTCAGATCAATGCCAAAGAAATATCAAGAATAACTTACAGCTCAAACTCTTGCTCGATCCGACAATCCGAAGAAAGTTGGCACTCGGGTGTAGTGACAAAGTGAATGCCGTTGTTAAGGGTACAGGTGACGACGGTAGGTTGCTCAGGTAGAGGTAAATTCAAACCTCGGATGCCGAGAACTAGAGAAAATGAGAAATGAGATCAGTTCAACAACCTGGATTAATTTGACCACTGGCCCACCTTTCACGAAGACTTTGCCGTATGCTTTGCCCTTGTCTTGAGCTCGGTATTCCCGGATTTGCTTAGCATATTCGTTCTGGATGAACATTAGTGTGTATTCTGACTTTGAAGGGGGGGAGGTGAAAATACCATATCGGATGGACGGCGCACGGTCCTCCAAGCTCGTCCAGAGTTGACGTCTCCTGGACCAGCCATATGCGAGATTTTCTCCTCAGAGGAAGACGCGTATATCGTACCCGCGCGCTCACGAACGTGATATTTCTATGAATCAGAATGCGACTGTTCAGCACGATCGTCAAAATTTATGATTTACACTCACGCTTTTCTGAGGAGCCTCCACTAGTTTCTGCAGCTCTTGTTCAATACTATCAGACAGAGGGCGCTCGTTGGCAGGTTCGTCGCCCAAGTCCAGCAGTGCATCGCCCCTCTTCTTGGCGCCTCCGCCTAAAGTCTCAGCATCACCGGTGCTCATGCTTCGTCGCCGACTCGGGCGTCCGACGCCCAGATTTTTCTGGTCTCTCTGGCGCGGCGAGAACAACTCCTCCTGTTCTTCCTCCTGACGACGAGCCTCTCGCCTCTTCTCGAGGATGGCCTGCTCGCGACTCCTGATGTTGTCTTTCGGAGGAACTGGGGGCGGAACCGTGACCACCGAGGCCCCGCTCACGCTGCGGCTCATGACCCCGACCATCTCATTGTCCTGAAAGTGAATTACTGAGTCCGTTGCGGCGCGCTCCACAACCTTTGGGCGCGAAGGTGGGAAAACCTCATGGGCGTCCTGTGATTGAGACTGATCTAACGATTCGTCGTATTCGTCTGTCATCATCGAATCATCAGGATGAGCACCAGCACCGGCAACATCTTCCATCAGTCTATCCAAGGCACTCTTCATATCCATGTCAACGTCAACGTCTCCGACCTTGATCCCAGAGTTGTTGCTCTCGAAGCTGGCCGCCCTACGAGGCTGTGGCGGCGGTAGCGGTAGAGTATCACGGAAATCGGAGTGGGCATTGTCGTCAGTATCCATCGACGAGAGACCTAGATCGCCCAGGCTGAACTTGCTGCCAAAATCGAACTGCAGCTTATGGCCTGGCTTGAGTAAACCAAATTCCTCTTCGTCCTCCTTGATAACATTGCCCAATGTTGTCAAGCCCAGCGATCTCTTCTCTGCTACCTCCACGGTAGCCGTCTCAATGCTGAAGTCGGTCTGGGTTGTGAGGACAGACAATCTATCTTGCTGCTTCTCGGCCGTCATGAGAGCAGGTGAACGACGAGAGACGCCATCGTCCACATGGTCAATGGAAAACGCAGACCTTTCGCGAAGGAGAGACGAACGTAATTCTTTGTCTGAGCCTGGGCTACCTGGACTTCGTTGGTTCATCAACCTCCTTTGGACTTCTTCTCTCGAAATTCGTTCTCGACTACCTGCTTTGACCAATGGTTGCGCATCGTGTCTTGTCGAGAGTAAAGGAGAAGCTGATCGAGAACCCGGTGACATTGTGCGTTTAGAAAATGCTGAATGGAACTCCGACAATGGGGGCGATTTGTGCCTACTACCGCCCAGAGATGAATTCGTTTTCGATTCCGGCGTCACATCGACATTCTCCGATACCTTTTGTTTACATCAGGCTCCTTTCTGACGATGCTATCAATGACACACTTACCTCCTGACGATCGCGTTCGCTTGCAAGAGCTAGCAGATTTACCTCCGTACTCCCAATGGACACGTTGACAGTATCCGTTGACTCTTCCTTGACATCTGTCAGCTCTTGCCCGTCGAGCTCAGACGGTACCGATTCATCTCGCAAACGAGTGAATGGATCGACGCTAACGCTCGGACTGGAATTCGATTTCTGCACTGCTGTAATGGATGAGAAATAAGATTCAGGATATATGGAAGGCAAACAAAAATTCTGACCTGCTCTCAAATCAAATCTAGGTATCAGACTGTCATCCAGAAGGTCCGTGTTTGACGGCTTTCGCTTCATAGGCGACGGACTAGGTGGTAACTTGGCAACGTTTTCAGCCTCCTCTTCCTCTTCCTTTTCTTCCTCGCGAGCTTGGCGAATTCTCTCAACATGTGTGGACCGGCCAAGAGGAGGAGTACTGTGACGAATAGCGGGAGAACGTCGAGGTGGTGTTGCAGGAGGCCCAAGTGGCGATGCGTGCGTTGGTAAGCCGAACGCCTGCGGGTATGGAGAGCCTTGCTGGCGGGGCGAACCGCGCTGCGCCGGTGAGGATGCATGTGGTGAGAAGTGAGGCGGTTGTTGTACATTTGGGGACTGTTGCTGGTGGTGCTGTAAAAATCGATCGACGTGGTGACTTCTTCCGAAGGGAACTCCGTCTTCTGTCTCCAGGTCGGTCGGGATATCGTTATGTCGTGGAGGTGTACTTGTGGTAGAGGTCATAGAGGTCATGCTTACTTCGGAGAGAAGATTCGAGGCGTTCGAAGAGAAAAACATTTCTTCGACAATGCCAGTGATACTTGCATCTGGGTCCGAAAGAAGAGATGGGACAGATGGATCAATTCGCGTGTCCGATAGCGCAATGCTCTCATACGAGGGATCGTCTTGCATAAGTTCGTCCTGTTCGTCATTGCGTTGCGAAGGGATTGTGGGTGGAATATGTTCCAGTTGGATTTCTTGGCTAGAGTCATTAGAATCGTCATCGTCGTGAGTATTCTCGTCCGCGCTTTCGAATACATCTTCCTCTATATCGTCAGGATCGAATTCGAGGACGTCACAGCGTTCATGGAATGTAACTGTTTTCCTACGCTCCCGTTTAGCCCCGCCGCTAAGCCGAGGCCCATGCATCCGCCTTGATACAAGAGAGGATCTTCCTGGTGAAGGACCTGCACTCACAGGCGACGTAACAGGCTGCATAAGCGTATTTGGGGGTGGCGTGGATACTTGGCGCGGTGGATTATAAACAAGAGTTTGCAAAGGCGGCGGCGGGGGTTGCTTTGGTTCAGAGGAGGCCCAGTCCTGCTGAGTCCTGAAAGGGCTCTTGGTCACAGGTTCTTTATCTAGTAATCCTTGGAATGTCTTGCTCTGCTTGCGATCCCGCTTCAGCGCAAAAGGTCGCTCGTTTTCAGCCTCTCCTAGTTCATGCATCGACGATGGGCGGGGTCGCTTCTCTCCGGAAACCCGCCGAGTGGGGAATGCAACTGTAGCTCTGGATGATGGGGTTGAAGGGGTAGGTATCTGTGATTTGAAGGGAGACTTTGAAACGAGATTATTGGTGTGAACATGCCGATAGCTTGATGACGTGCGGCGAGCAACTGCAGGACCTTTGGGGCGGCCAGGAGAGTCCCTCTTTGCAATTCGCAGAGGAGATGTAATAGAGCTAGCATTTCCAGAGGAAGAAACAGGATTTGCCGGGGCAGATGTGTTCCATCCCATCCCAGATTCGCGCAAGATAGAGGTCTTGATTGGGTCGGGGGAATTTGAAAGCAGCCTGTCGCGCAAGGGAGACTTGCGAGACGCCATTATGAATTTGCAATGGACTTCCGGGATAGATAGGACGATTAGCGGAAAAAGAAGGGGAGAAAAGCGGCGAAGGAGGGTTGCACAATGGCATTCAACAAAGCGTTGCGTGAGAAATCTTAACTTCTCTTCATTCCACCGTACGTCGCGCCTCTCACGTGATGGTGTTCTAACTTCTAAGGCAAGCGTGAGAACAAGGGAGTGCCGCGCGTCTGCTACGGGGCGCCGCTGTTCTGGTCAACTTTGCGACATCTTTTTTACTTCCTTTTTCCACGACGCAGACCCTCCAAAAAAATTGCTGCTACTCTGTATTGTATTGTATTACTCACTTGCACTCTCATGACCAAATTGAGATCGCATTCTACCGCTTGGAGAATTTAAATACGCTTCGCATAGCCCTCCACTATGTAATCGATTTGGTGTCTGAATCTACTAGGGTCTAGCAGCTCAGTTTAGATATATTCTGGTGCATCCCACCAACCGCGATGATGTCTCGCGAATAGCGATCCAGAGACGGATTTTTTTTGTAAATCTAGGAAATCAGCTGCGATTTAGCAACTACCGGGATTAGTAACCTCCGGACCGACATTTCTCCCTTAACCCCGCATTTCCGAGTCCGCTTGCTCCCTGATCTACCATTTACTCATCCTCTGTTCCAAGATTCATCCCCTCTCATCTCCTCATTACCCTATCTATGTCATTTCAAGGACTTATCTCAGGATCCGAATGTGCTGCGCCCTTCAACCCACTTTCACAGGTGCTGAAGCATACTGAAGGTGACCGCAGTCTGCAGCAGGTAAGTCCGCGTCCATTCCGCGAGGATGTCATCCGCTAAATCGTTGAATAGGATAGGATATCCGGACCTTCCAGCTCGAGAGTGTGCACCCAATTTCCTGAAAAATAGTCCAGCACACTGACCGCGTTACACTGTAGCTACATCAACTTCCCGGGAGCACTTCGTCCGCCCCGGCGACTGAGCACGACCTCGCACTCGCCCGCCAATTCTTCGAAGGAAATGGTTCGGGCTTTGGAATGGCACCTGGATTCTCCACGCATCCCTCCGAACTCGCCAGAATGTCCGAAATGAGCGCCCGCCCTCCCATGAGTGAGCCCTGGGTGTTGGAGCAGCAGCACCAGATGCGGGTTTACGAAGAAGCCGCCAAAGATTCATGGGCCGCCGAGTTCGGAAACGCTCCTCCAAACAACGTATCCTCACAGTCCATGCAACAGCAGGCGATGCCTGGGAGGCCTGAATGTATGTTTCGTTTTGTTTCTCGCCGAGTAATATCATTTGAGCAGTCCTATAGTCCAACAGCAGCAGCGGCCTATGTACATGTCTGCTCCATATAGCATGTACTCCATGCAAATGGGAGCGCCCCACGGCGGGATGGCTGGATTTCCGGCAGATTATGCCAATACTCTGAGTCAAGGGAAGGGCAAGGCCAGAGAGGCAGACTTCGAAGCAGCTTTTGCCAAATTTGCCGCTGAAGCGCAAACTTCTCGCATCGAAGAAGTTGATGATGTATCGCCTATTGAAGAGGCTCTCAAGAATGCGTCGCTGAGGGAAGGAGATGAAGCCGATGGACCATTGGAATTCCAAAAGTACGTCAAGCGCAATCAGGTTGTATTTTCCATTGGCTCAAAATTTGCAGAGTATGGAATCAGCTTCAGAATTCGGACCTTCCGCCACCCCAAGAAGATATGGCCAAATGGGAAGCTGAATTTTCCCAGCTAATGAATACCCAACGAGACGAATTAGAGGACTATGGCTCAAATATGCAAAACGCGTGGGAGGGCGGAATTGGCAATTTTGAAGATACCTTGGGTGGAAATAGCATGAAGTTCGATGGAGAAGGGCTTCCTATCCTCGGGGACTATGTTTTCGGTATGAGGCTCTTGATTGAATTCCCGATCCCCTTCTCATGGCTTAACAGAGAAAAACAACAAATATCTCGATCCTACAAGCTCGCGGTCTCTTCTCGACGATGCGAAAGCACTCCTTGACCAAAACGGATCTCTGTCAGAAGCTGCACTAATGCTCGAGGCTGCCATACAGCAAGGAGAACTTGGCGAAGGAGGATATGAAACATGGATCCTCCTTGGCGAAACAAGAAACATGGACGAAAGGGAAGAAGCCGGAATGCGTGCACTTCTTGAAGGTGTCAAAAGAGCGGAGATAAATGGGGGCGCTGGTTCTGGAATGCTCGTATGTGACCACGCAATTGTCAATTCGAACGAACTAACAGTTAACAGTCACTTGCCATCTCTTTCACCAATGAATCATACGATCGTGCATCGCATACAATGCTGCTTCGCTGGTTCAGGGCTAGATATCCTGATGTACCCGTGCCACAAGAAACGATCAAAGCTATGACCACGAATTCGTCGTGGGACACTCATGACCGCATAACCCAGCTATTCCTCGAACTTGCGAGGTCTCAACATGATCAAAATAGCATGGATCCAGACTTGCAAATCGCTCTTGGTGTTCTTTTCTACACAAATAATGAGTATGAACGGGCCCAGGACTGTTTTGTCACTGCTTTGAATGTTCGACCGAAGGTACGAAATATCTTTACACCCACAGAATAATTCGCTCATCTCCTTCACAGGATTATCTTCTCTGGAACAGACTTGGCTCATCTCTGTCTAATGGAAACAAGCCGGAGGAAGCTCTAGGAGCGTATCGAGAAGCTTTACAACTGCGACCCACCTATACCCGTGCCATCTACAATGTCGGTGTGGCATGTATGTGTTTAAATGCTTGCTTGTGCTGATCTACTTGCTTAAACTGAGTAATTCAAAGGTCTGAACATTGGTGCCGATAAAGAGGCTGCTGAACACTTTTTAAGCGCGCTGAGCCTGCAGGAATCTACCAGTGGAGACACGAGCGATCAGCTTTGGTTCACTCTTCGCCGTGCATTGCAATCCATGGTAAGTGGTTCTATCCCACAAAACCATCACTCTGCCTGACACGTAAACAGAAACGAAACGATTTAGCTGAGCTCGCAAAACCTGAAGCCAAAAGCAATCTAGAAATTTTCCGCAGGGAAGGATTTGACTTCTGATAGAACACTTGACATAATATGTAGCGTCTTGTTCAAGGCCTGTAATGATCTTGTAGCGTCTTGACATGGGTGTATCTGACAAACTCATCTCGTGCCATTGGCTAGACCAAGCGCGAGAGCTGCCTTCGACTTCCGGAGCGACACGTGTGTTTTCGAAGTCGACCCAATGTCAAATGACCATATTTCCACTGTCCAGCTAACTTGGGGGCCCTCGTCCAGTATAAAGAGCCTAGGTTGGGGTTCCACGATGGAACTCCGATACTCTCCTATCTTCCGTTCAAATGGCTTCCTCTGGCGACGTTGAAATGTTTGTACAGAATCAACTGGGAGAAATTTCCCTTCATGCCTTCTGATTTCTGACTTGATGACACTTACCAGTCACTCCATTCCTAAGCCGTCTTCCCAGCCGACAATTCTGAACAGAATCTCATGCCAGATAACGCAGAACAAGGTATGCTTTATCACCTCCAAGTCCCAAGCATACATTGATACTCTTGCAAGATCCGAGGGGGGGCACAGGCAATGCGTAAGACGCTCGTCATCGTCATCCTGGCATAGTGGTCATCAGTTTGTTTTCCTCAAGTTTACGCCGTCGGTCTGGAAGAAAAGGACATGAATAAACCTCAGGTCAATCTGCTTGATCGTCCGGCTTCCCGACGCCTCGCTGACCCGTCTTATATACTTAGATTGGCATATCTCCTGTGTGGTGGGAAGGTGCGTTCAAACCCTCGTGTAAGTCCTTACAAACCCAAATTTAAACATAACTTTCAGGGAACCCATGCAATTCTCATCTTGTAAGTATTTACTGGGTCCGCGCTCGTCCGCCGTCATAATTTAACACGAGGACTCAACCAGTTGGATCTGGCCAAACATGTCAAGGAAGGTTGCAAGCAGGAAGATCTTGTCGGCCTAATCTTCAATACTATTGGAGTTAGGTCAGTATCAACGTCATACTAGTAACTTTGCACACCAATTAATATCATGGCTTCCAGTGACGCTATTACGATGGGTACTGATGGTAAGGGCAGTGAATAATTATCTAATGACCACCGACCCATCCGACTCTGCGACCTTTCAGGAATGCGATACTCGTAAGTATGCCAATTTTCAAAGGCCAACTTCATCCACCAATCGAATTTTCCTCCAGTCTTCCCAGTCGCGATATTATCGCCGATTCTATTGAGGCAGTATGTCCCTGTTGATTTCCTGAAGACATTTCCAAACCTTAACATTGTATCACAATTAGGTCGTGATGGTGAGTGAAGCGAAAGCTGCCGTTACTTCGACAGTCTAACAGATGCACCAGGCCCAACACTATGACGGAAATATATCTCTTCCAGGATGTGATAAAAATATGCCTGGCTGTTTCATGGCGGCAGTCAGACACAACCGTCCCACTATCATTGTATATGGTGGTACTATACAAGCTGGAGTGAGGGAAATTGGTAAGTAATGTTTCTTTAGCACACTGCAGTTGTCGTTATAGAATATTATAGATTGCCCTTCGATGGACAAGCAGAAAGGCGGGACAGTGAATATATCGGATGCGTTTGAAT
This sequence comes from Hypholoma sublateritium FD-334 SS-4, assembly GCA_000827495.1. Lineage (NCBI taxonomy): Eukaryota > Fungi > Basidiomycota > Agaricomycetes > Agaricales > Strophariaceae > Hypholoma > Hypholoma sublateritium. The sequence continues at coordinate 812,584 of KN817523.1, read as the reverse complement.
CTTATGGTAAAAGAGTTCTTCAGTCATTCGATCTTGCTGAAATCGACACATAGTACAGGCGCCTTTGCTGTGGGTAAGATTAATGACGAAGAAAGGTTCGACGTGGTGAGGCATGCTTGCCCCGGGGCTGGAGCTTGTGGAGGAATGTACACCGCCAATACTATGAGCTCTGCTTTGGAGGCCCTCGGGATGTCACTACCGTATTCTTCAAGCACACCTGCGCTGTATCCTCGTAAGCCGCTAGTTGACATACTGGCTGCCCCTAGCATTCTTACTCTGATAATAGAAAAGATACAGGAATGTGTGAGGGCGGCAGGCTACCTTAAGAATCTTCTGGCAAAGGATATCAAACCTAGGTTTGTTCCAGAAACCAGCAGAACTGAACTAGTTGGTTCATGACCTACCTTCGTTATCAGGGACATCCTTTCCCGTAGTTCCTTTTTGAACGCCATTGTTATTATCACTGTCCTCGGTGGATCTACCAACGCTGTATGTTCAATTTTGAAAGGTCGTCTGTCATTTCACTCATTCCTACTTTCTTTATGAAGGTTCTACATCTCCTTGCTATGGCTCGAGCGGCTGAAATTCCGCTTACAATCGACGACTTCCAGATGATAGCGGACAAGACACCCTTTTTGGCCGATTTAATGTAAGTAGACTGCAGTTTCACTACCGTTTTAGTGTTCTACTGGGACTGAGAATATTCTTACAGGCCTTCTGGAAGATATTACATGGAAGATATCCATCAGATCGGAGGCATACCTGCAATCCTCAAGTACTTGTTGAGGAATACCGATTTAATAGATGGCACTCAGCTAACAGTAACTGGAAAGACACTGGCTGAGAATCTTGCCGATGTCACTGAGCTGGAGTTCCAGAAGCAGGATGTGTTCCGACCATTAACCAACCCCATCAAGTCTATTGGACATCTCACTATTCTCAGAGGTAACTTAGCCCCAGAGAGCGCAGTTGCAAAACTTACGGGGAAAGAGGGCCTACGATTTGAGGTATAAACCCATCATCTCACCCTATCTCACTCTCATTTGTATTGCTCAGGGAACGGCTAAATGCTTCGATAGGTAAGTCATGTTACCTTTTCAGTTCCAAATAATCTCAACTAAAAATCCTTAGCCTAGAAGGATTTTACACTTTGCTCGAGGCAGGTGAAATCACAGCGGGTATGGTCCTCGTATTCAGATATCAAGGACCCAAAGGTGCCCCAGGCATGCCCGAGATGTTAGGTACCTACTTTTTGCCATGCCTGTGAGGCGGGTAAATAATTCCTCCCATGCAGGTCCCACCGGAGCGATCGCTGGAGCCGGGCTGTCTAATTCAACAGCTCTCATCACCGACGGCCGATTCTCTGGAGCCAGTCGCGGGTTCATCATCGGGCATGTGGTCCCGGAAGCTCGTGTAGGCGGGCCGATTGCCCTCGTGAGAGACGGTGATCGTATTATCATCGATGCTGCCACCAGAAGGATAGATTGGTTTGTAGATGAAGCCGAACAAAAGCGGCGAAAAGCCGAGTGGCTTGAATCCGACAAGGTAAAGCTGAATGTCAGACGCGGCGTTTTGTTGAGATACGCGAGGGACGTGCAAGTGCGTCTTAAATTTCAAGCCTTGCTCGGCAAACCAGCTGCTAATATCTTCACTCCTCAAGCCTGCAAATGTCGGCGCTTACTGCGATTGAAAGATGCAATGATATTCCGGCTCTATGCCTACACAATTCAATGTCTACTGCAGTAAAAAAAGATTAGCTAGCTACATTTTCATTAGAACATTCCTAGTTTATAGTTTTGACGGAACAGTGACTGTTTCATCAACCATGCTTTCCTCGGGGCCCTCCACAACAATAGAGTCTTCAATCTCATCCGGCGACGGGAGTGTTGTGGAAGATTCACCATTAGCCCTTGAGTAGGATCCATGACGAGTTGATCGCGGAATATGTCGATGACGTCTGTCCTTTGAGTGTCGGCGCTCAGGAAATAGTATTTCTCCAGGTTGATGTTGACCCAGAAGGACAGCAGGGTCAGGTGGGATGACGATTTTCTCTTTCGGCACTTCAAGTTCAAGGTCTTTCGGTCGTGGTTCCGCCTTCCCAGCCGCGATCAAACGATTCCTCTGTTTCCTTCTGTACCGTTTCTTGAAATATACCGCGAACCCTATTCCCCATATGATGAACAGAACTCCCCCGCATATGCTTCCAGCGATAATTGGTGTCAGAAATTTCTCCCTGCGAGGTGGGATTTAGAAACAGATAATGACACGCAGATCAACATACCCTGGCGCTGCTGATGGGGAGGGTTCGGCCGCACGAGGAACTACGTATGTGTAGGTCGCTTCGTATAGTTGGTCTGGAAGGGATAGATGGTGTTAGGTTCGGACAGAATGGCAAGATTGATCACTGGTATAGAGGCTGACCTGAGGGTAGCGGGACCAGCATGTTCGCAAATATCGTCAGTCTAAGAGGGCCGGGATATCGTGTATATCAAGTATTGTTATGTGGCAAAAGTCATAAGATACTGAAGGTCTTTGTAGACCTAGATCATAAAGTTGTGGAGTGTTGACTCTACGAGAGATGCATGGTACAAGCTGAGAGTAATCGCTAGAAATGCAATGTTTTATGTTGACCGAGCCAGGCCGCAATCACGAGGCCTAATACGACTCCAAATTCCATTATTGAACTATGTTGCACGATGTAAGTACTGCGCAACTCCTGCACCCAAGCTGCGCCCACCGGTGGTGGGAGAAGGCCGGCATGCACAAGTATGTACATCCTATCAGATCCTATCTGAATGAAAGCTTATCGTGAGGCTGAACATACTCTGTGTACGTTGTTGATCAATTGCAAAACGTTCTTTCTGATAAGTATACCTCCGCTCAGTCTTGCAATGTTTCTTGCGTACAACGAGCTCCCTGAATATACCATAAACCCACGAGCCAAGGCCGCGTCGATAAACGAAGCTTCCAGATATCGTAGTGGTCTAGTTAATGATGTCAAGAGCATTGAGAGCTACCTTCGATCTGGATATGATGAACGCTTTCGAGCCCTACATCTCGAAGGATCTTCCTGGTACCCTCTCGCTTCACGGCCTCTAGTTCTTCCTCACTTTTGACGAGAAGCATTCCAGCATATCCCAGGGCATTTACGCTCAGCTTGTCTCCCGTTTCCTCCAAGGTGTGGTCTTCTTTGCAGCGGGGAACAATATGCATGTGTTCCAATGTGAGAATCACGTTATACGATGGCGAGCCCACTGGGTAATCTGGGTCATGTCTGATGGTCGAGATTGCAAGATCCAGGATCTGTAGGAAAGCTGAAGCCAAGAAGCTTTCAAGGTCGGGAAGATTGTATGCATCAAGCCCAGGGGGAAAGCGGTAGCAATGATTTGCATATGAGAGCTGATCGAGAGAGAAAGGCCTGTCTGGGATTTACAAAGAAAAGACTACGTCCATAACGGAGATTTTCCAGAGATTATGTTCCACCAACCTGGGAATTGGATTTGGGCATTCTTCGCCAGAATTTCTATTGGTGGACCATATTCATTATCTAGTAGAGGTAAAAATTGGATATGCTTGTGCGCTTGGCTCGCTCCACTATTTTTTCCGCCTACAGAAAATTTGATCTATATTTGAGTAAAGACGCAGTGAAAATCTCTTACAATTGTAAAAAGAAAAGAACTTTCTTCCGCTTTTACGGGCGGCAGACAGCAACAGATATGCCTGTACAAGCTCAGCAGGCATGGGCGGTGATGCTTGCGATTTGAATTCTAATGAAAACAGATGACACGTAAAAGACATAAAATGTCAGTCTTGAATATATCGATTCATCCTTACGAATGGACGATACAACATACCTTTGGTGACCATTAAGAAATGGTGAGGAACAACAGAATATTTGTTCAGCTATCAGGCGAAAGGAAGGTGTTGAATAGGGTAAGTTTTCTCCTTGAAACAAAAAGATTGCATTGCGCACAAGAATCACAAACTCTTCAAGAGATTCCTCGTCTATGAGTTCTCCAACATACAGCTTCTCGTTGTAAGGCGGGGTAAATGGGTCAAAATCCTTCTTTTCATTCGTCGTATCGGATTGACTCGGAGATGCCTCATATGTATCCTTAGTGGGTTTCTTTTGCAGAGCAGGGCATAAACGAATTTGATACTGTAAACCGATCATAATAGCTGATCATGAGCGTTGCACGTTGATCCAGGGCGTATCACAGAGACCACGCGTGCTTACCTCGACATCGGAATCGGTATGTGTGCTGATGGTGGAAGGGAAAAACAAAAGATCCCCTGCATTCACCGCATCCTCGAAGCAGCTGGGCAGCTTTGAGATGACATCGGTATGAGTCATTTGCATGGTGGTTTTGACCGATGCGATGACAATTCGACCACAATGGACGTTAGAGATCAAAAATACTTAATCGTGCGAGCTTAGATATGATTCAGCAGAGCTCGGTGGCTGAGCGACAACAGACTCGGAAGTGCGTAGACTTATACTGAGGAAAAGAAACAAATTCCGAGTCTAAAAAGGCAAACAATATGTAAAGGAGCCCAAACTAAAAAGACGAGAAGTACTCATGGTTCCTGCCCGTTCTTGCAAGGTTGACGCAACAGATACTCAGAGTCAATATTGTTATGATACTTGCACTAAGTAACGTCCGTTTAATGCATTGAACTCTACTTTGCATCTACTTCAAGTAATCAAACGATGCCAGCAGTGTAAAGGGGGGATTTGGACCCGATTCAGATGAGCTCATCCATTCAATTCAATGTCTCCATTTTACAAATACAGCGAACGGGTATACAACAACTAACATTGGCTAACAATATTGCAGGGAAATATTCTTGGTGTTAGATACGATTGAAGAAACCCGCATAGTAAAAGAATGTATATGGATTGGGCCTGCCCAATGAAAGCGTCTCTTCACCTCCCCACCGTACCTTGAAGAATGTCTGTGATCCAGAATAATGGGCGAGTCTCTCCTTACACTAAGCCTCGCCTTTTCTACCACGGTTCTGCTTTGCTTCGGCCATCGTTTCTCCAAGCATTATTGCTCGGCCATAACACCCAGCTGCTATTAGAGACCATATAGCAGCATTTGTCCCCTTTCACAATATCAAATCAGCATCAATATCGCACCTCGGTGCTACAACAAGATCAACTCACCTGATAGAATAGTATGGCTAGGAATACTTGGAATAACAATAAAACAACCCTAACCATTAGACTTCGATAGATTGAGAACTGCTTGATTGCGGGCAATGGTAATTCGATGGCAAGTATGAACAGTCCGAGCATCATTGACAGAATTTGTATGATCGGAATCTTGACGATGAGTGTTATGAAAATCGCAGCATTTGGCGAAGGTCTTTCGTGAGCCATTAGGATAATTGACCACAGTGATCAAGGGCATAAAAACGCACTGAAGACCTCCCGGGTCACGCAAAGTTCCGCCAACAAAGTCCCAGAAGAATTTACGATAGAACAAGCCGAAGAAAGCGGCCCAAACAGCATCTGAGGTATTTTGCAGCTTATCAGCAACCTGCAAAGGAGACCGAAACATTTTACTTACAGACATTGGCGGTGATAGAGACAAACCGCGAGTACTCATGCCAAATAAGGTTGCCCATGTTTTACCGCAGGAGTGGGTGGTTATGTTCTGAGCTGGTAGAAGATTGAGGTACTGCTCCGGAGCAATTCAGGATAAGAAGGCTTCAGGAAAGGTGTTTGAATGGATAATGAAAGAGCAGCTACGAGCACAGCTCGCAAAGAAAGACAAAGAAAGAAAGGTTAAGAGGACAAGCCCAACAGCGATGAGAGAACGAAAGAACGAGCAACAGGAGACCGCTTTTACTATAATAAGCCACTGTGGCGGACTCTGAATTTCGTGGGCAGCATCGTGATTGTCTCCAATGCAACCAACGGGCCACAACACTGAGCACAACGCCTCGGCGATTCGAGACAAATGATGAGAAAAAGATGTTCATGTGTCAAACGACTGTTGTAATGTATCCCCACGAACATTGTGTAACTATGTACCACAACTTTTATTTAAAATGTGAAAAGTTTGAATAAGTTGCAACAAAACAAGCAAGTTCATTGGCAGCCCGAGAAGTTTGAAACTACTGGGGGGTTTCCATCTGCGTAAAATCGAAAGTGGGCGGTCTGGTGTTCGGCCTCGCCGGAGTATTGATGCTGTCGTAATAGCTCTAAAAACGTTTCGGTCAATTCACCGGTTTCTTGATAGACTCGGCTCACGTACCAAACCCGAGCTACTGGGTGCAGGCTTTCGCGAGCTAAGATTTCGCGGTTGTGGGATGTTTATCCTAGGGACTCCTGGTGCCAGAGGCGTCGACGAATGCATAGACGATACACTGGCACCGCGTGAATGGGAGTCAATAGGGTCGCTGTAGTAGCTTGGAGCGATCGATTCGGAGTGCCTCAAGGAAGATGCCTTCCTCGGAGCGACGGGGAAAGGAAAAGCACCTCGCCTGATTCCACCACCTGTTTCCAAGTCTTGAGGGTCTTCTTGAAGGGGCAGAATAGATGCATTTGGATCCTTCTGCATAGGCAAAACAGGGGATACTGAAATCATAGACTTGTCGATTTTTGTCGTATTATTCTGCCGCCTTCGTCGCAACATAAAGAAGACAAGGAGCCCTAGAAGAAATATGAGAGCAATGAGACCTCCCATAACTGCACCCACAATCGTCCCGGTTGGATGTCGCAAAGTCGGCCGTGACGGCCCACCTATAGAAGACGCCGATGACAATCTAGAATCGTAGTGATTGACTTCAGATATATATATATGTATACAGATAAAATCATACGATGTGGATGGAGAGGGGGTGCTTTCAGCAGCCAGAGTCCCGCTAATGCTTGCGGTCACAGTGGTATCGGTTGGTGGACCCGTTGTGAAAATAGAGATCATATCCAAGTCGATGAAAGGTCCACCGCTTTGTGGATTCCCGGAATATTCTAATAGGTGTAAACTTGCAAGACTGAGATCACTTTGGTAGTACTATTCACGTCCCTCAGCGGGCATTTTTTGTTCACTATAAAACATCATACCAAAAGTGTCTGAGCCAGCGAGAGTCATGTTAGCGCTTCGAGCGGTAGTAAAGCTATGTCATACGAAGTACCTGGGCATGAAGTGTACTTGCAAAGCCAAGTGAACCTCCCGGAAAAGCACGAGTCTGACCATCGACCGTGATGACAATGTCAGCGTGATCAGGAGAAATAGTGCCATAAACTGCGATTGCACCCCCAGAGAAATTAAGTGACGCAGAAGCACCCGGAGTCTGTGTAAAGCTAAAAACATGAGGGAAGACATGAGGATGAGCATTATATGAAGATTATATCACCCATGACACTTACCTGAGAGTCTTATTGAAAAATTGTGAGTTCGTATTGGCCTGCCAGGTCATTTCCGGAGAGTAGACAATGGTTGGATCTGTATTGTCAATTTGGGCAATTGAAAAGGCACTGGTACTACAGTGCGATGAGACGCATTCAGCGAGAAAGGATAACATTACGCACGTCGATGCACCAACTTGGGCCTCAAAATCAATCCAATCGATATCAATCGGGGCACCATTGATATTGGTAAGAACGGCAATATGGGGGCCGTATGACAGTCCAGACGCTGTTCCAAGCAGTTGACGAGTAGAATTACCAGCCTGCGCGCTACCACTAGCAATGATGTGTCCGTCTACTGTGATGATGTATAGTCCGTAATTTGACCTCATGCCTCCAAATATTGAAACCCCGGTTCCTAAGCCAGATTGAGCCGATACCAGAGGGATTTGAGGATAGAATGGCAGACCATTAAATGCGAGGGTAGCTGTCGCACCCAGCACGGATGTTATATGATAGGAAGCACCGAGATAAGTCTGGTCAACGTGAGTCGATTTCTGTAAGAAAAAAGAAAACACAAGGCTCACAGTAGCAAGAGGGTCATTATTTGGTGTATCAATCCAAGCGCCTGCTGGAGCATAAGCAATCAAGGGAGAACTATCCTCCACTATATGTATATCAAGATCAAAGACTCGCGTTCACGGAATGGAGTGACAGTGGGAACAACACACCTGTCATATCGAAGGAAGACATGCGTAAATGGCCAGCCAAATAGTCACAAGTCTTGAAAAAAATAGAGAGGCAGAACGAAACAAAACGAAACAGCGAAAAAAGAAGGAGAAAACCTTCTACGCCTCTAAGCTTCTGGAGCTGAGTATTATGTGAGCACGGCGGATACTCAGCCCTTTGGCATTTCCACTGCCACATCATTAGTGAATGGTGACCGCGACAGATGGTTGATGTCGATGGCCGTGCTACGCTGTCCAGCGGTGTGAATCATCGTGATCTTGCAGCTGAAATAGATGAAACCTCTGCAGGGAGAGAATAATGAACCAGCAATGATTGATGAGCCCTGGATCTTGGCAGTCAAATGCGACATATATGCGCTTAATGGGCTAGGCTGTCTGCAAGGGTGTCGTTCTATGCATTCTTAGAGCAGAGCTCCAACTTTGGGTTGATAAATGGAACCTGCAGTGAAATTACAGTTCGACCCAATTGTCCGTTTCTCTGGAACGATTTTTTTCCGCCACCATTTATGAAAGTCGATTGCTCGTCTGTCGTGACGGAGACCACGAAGACGGCAAAATTTGACGGTGGATGGCTACGATGGACTTGCACGATGGATTCAGAAAGATCCTAGAGATTTTTTGACTCACCCATGGCCATCCACTGCTGAACGCCGTGATTACGAAGTTGCATCTGAGGCTCCCAATAGAGCGAATGCAGATATTGCCGCAGCTAGTCAGATAATATCAAACCTTGCAGCCTGAAATGGCAAACGTGAATTGTGAGTAGACTGCATCTCACTCGGTAGAAAGGTGAGATCAATGGATGAGAGGTTGGACAAAGAACAGAGAAAATTGAACCGTTTATGTGAGTTGATCCCGACTTTACATAAAATTTGTTATTATATGTTGTTCAAGTTGAGTCCGAACTTTATTTATTTAAAGCCCGGCATTTAACGGGCCGTTGATTATCTGCTAATCCAAGTACAGCTCGCGCAGCATGGGCCACATCCAGTTTCTCCTTGTCATAATTGTCCACTACTGAGCGAATCATACATTGTCACCTCCAATTAAACGCGATTGATATGCCTCCTAGGGCTAAACCAGAAACACAGCTCGTCCCTGTTGGCAAGAAGGAAGTTTTTTCCAAGACAAACCCCGCAAGACAGCATGGAAAGCGCGATGAGCAGGGTCAGAGGCCAACAACTTCAAAGGCTCTGATCCTGAGAAACGGGAAATATGGTTCTCAAGGAACAGGTGAACTAATGCATATGGGCAAGATGAGTGGCCGTGAAAAGTTGGATCTTCTCGCGGGTGCGTATCGTCCAGCGGCCCCGCACTCATGTCGCCCGACATGCATTGATTGTTCTTGATCCGTATTTCAACAGAAAATCTTGTCGAACAATCGAAGAAAGCGATACTAAGTCCTCTACGTTTGGAGAAATGTTTGAAGATGGCCGAATCACAGACTGACGGTATGTCGAATCAGCTTTGAAGTAAGATTGCAATTCAAGACCCTTCCTTTCAGTATACCTCGATGACATCATGAATCTACGCGAACCAGATACCTTCTTACATATCATTGAATCTGAATTAAAGGCCAGGTCGGATCCTGAGAAGGAACCCCGTCGGACGCCTACGAACATTGCGAAATTGGTGGCCACCCGGTAAGTTAATTTCTAGTCTCACAATTTTACAATCAGATTAACAGCTCACAATAAAAATCTACAGGGCTCACAACTCATTCATGCTAGCTTCTGCTTGGAACATTGTCTCCGAAGCATTAAATGGACTTGTTATTGACGGGCTGACAGACAACAACGTGAAGACCAAATTGAGGGACGATCCTGACATGAGGGAGCGCTATCTTGTCCTATGCAATGTTTTGGATGTTTTAGTGAAAATGAACCAAGACAGATTTTCTGTCTTGGCTACTACAGCGCGTGCGTACAGTTTACATAGTATCAAAAGTTACTTGTTTAACACCAACATAATAGCTCGCTATGCAAAATACTTCAAGTCGAAAGCAAGTGAAAGTGAAGATCCAACAGCGCCTGAATATGTGTTCAATTATAATAACTTGCGCAAAACTGCCGACTCTTTTCTCGACTCCATCATCGTTGAACTATGCTTTCCGCAAGGGGTATATCCCAAAGCTATTCTATATCGAATCCTTCATGACGCCGTTGACGAATCGCCTCGCGAAGCTAGGCGGTTCCCTCAAGCTCTCTGGGATGCGGTCGGTGATCTGGCTGTACGTCCTTTCGAATCAATATTTCTGCCGGCCGCGTTGACAACGCGTATCATAGATCTCAGTCGAATTACAAGAACTTTTGGAGGCACCTTTATTTGGGTCAGGAGGAGAGACTTGGAAAAAACAGCCACGCCAGATGCCCGAAGAGTATGAAAGTTGGGTTGACGCTCAATTATTCTCGGAAAAGGCATCCAATTTGTTCGCCACCTTCAAGGATATGATCTTCCCTCTAGAAAGGACGAGGAATAAATCTGTTCTTGACAGGATGTGGAAACAAATCGACCAGGTGCGTTTTCATCGTTCTCACTTGTACAGGTGTAATATATATGTTCTTACTAGAATTATATCTCTACCTGTGGCCTGGACATCGATTCTTTGTGGCATTTGGAGGATGCCTTTGATCGCAAACCACAGTGGACTGGTGTTGCGTTGACCAAGCTCGGCGAAGATTCTGATGACGACAGCTTCGTAAACTCGAGGCGTGCTATTGTCAAGAAAAACAACAAGCAATCCAAATTGCTGGCCATTGGTAATGGCGGCGATGATGAAAGTGATGATTCTATGCCCGGTCTTCAATCTGTTTCAAATTCGGACAACGATGACGGTGATGACGACGAAGACAGTGACTCAGACGACGACCTAAATGACGACGGAGACTCTTCCGACAGCGACGAATCGGGTTACAACAGCGACGATGAAGAAGAAATTCGCCAGCAACTCAGAGCGGCCATGGATGCGGCGCATGAATCCAATTGGTTGGATGCGGATCCTAATCTACCAAAGGAATTAGATCCTTTCTATGGGCAAGACCACAAAGGAAATCCATTTCTAAAGCTTTTGGGTTCCTTGAGGGGTGGGTTTTGCCTACAGTCATAAATTTCTAGTTGATCGTTACATCATTTCAGGGCGTATGTTTACCGCCAGCCCAAAATTGAGGACAGCGACAAGAACGGAACCTCGTGCAAGCGCGCGTGGTGCGTTTCGGGCCACACCGTCTGGCATTCCAAAGGCGGTCCCTACGGCGAAGCCTTCCAAGCCAGACTCGGCGCCTCCCTCGAGCCCTAGTCGTACCTCGACAAGCACCACAACACCCGGTATATTATAATTGTTTTCTCAAACAATGAGTTATTCCTGATTTACACCAACAGTTACACCCCCTCCGAAAAGCCAGAGGGCGACGGTCGAGGAAGTTGAAGACGAAGACAACATCAAGACGCCTTCTCAGAAAAAGAAGAAAAAGAAATCTAAGAAGAAGAAATCTGCATCGGCCGAGCCTGCGCCTGCGTCGCCTCCCTCAGTACAATACGTCGACCCAACGGCCAGCCATAAGACGAGTATACCATTGTCGCCCCCTAGCCCAAGTTCGCAGCCTTATACTGCGTCCAAGACATCTTACAATGCTTCCTATATGTCTTCGATGGCCTCTCTTGCACTCAAAGAGACAACAACGGCTCAGTCTTCTCATTCTTACCTGCAGAAAGAAAATCTCATGAAATCTGACAAGAAAGTCAAATCACGGCCAGATCATGCATCTTTGTTCTCTAACGCAGAGGAGAAAAAAGGGCTTTTCTCCAACAAGTTCTCTTCTGCTAGTAAGGGGGAAGTCAGAGCAAAGGAGTCTGAAAAATCCAACTGGTTCTCTAAACTTGGCAAGAAAACGACTGGTTTGATGCACCAGCTCCTCAGGCCCGGTGATGAACAGAAGAGGGCTCGGGCTCCCATGAAATGGGAGAATTTCTTAAAAGTGAGTATTCACTAGCCATTGGCGTAATTTTATTCTGATATTCGATGTTCTTCAATCAGCTCATGCGAGAAATGGGTTTCGAATATGATCCCAGCACGGCTGGATCGAGTGTTCGCTTTGATCCACCTAATAAGAATGATAAGGTTTGTACAAACCCAATACTAGAAGTAAACTCAATCTGATTTTTTTCCGTCAGCCCATTACTTTCCACAAGCGTAAGCGTAATTTACTATGCAGACGTCGTTTTTTTGACTTCTCCGTGCAGCGCATCCCGATCCCACTTTACAGCCGATGATGCTCAACGAATTTGCCAAGAAATTAAAACGAGCTTACGGCTGGAACGAAGAAGATCTCATGAAACTTGACGGAAATCGATTTTAAACAGGCCTTATATCTTCCATAATACATCTACCTTATATCTCTTTGTTTTACGCTGATATAGCATTCCTGGTTGTCCCCTTTTCTTCTCAAGAGTTTGCTGCTGGTGATTATTTATGATTGAGTCGTTCATGTAGGTTTCGTTCAAAATAAGTAAAATGTTAGGATTATTAGGACATAAGCTCGTTATGTATTGTTTTCGAAACAATTGTGTATGTACACAGTGCTGTAATGACGTCTTTATTCTTTGTTTCTTCATTTTTAGGGTAATAGCTGGTGCAGAAGATTGCCCTTATTGAAACTTTACGGCGGCCGAGTGTAAGAACACTCATATCAATTATCTGTAGGTTTCGTATCAATAGGTGTATCAATATTGAAATAATTGGTTGGATTTCTAACCACTTTTTGAGATGTTATCTTTACGTAGTACTTGTTATGAATCCGGCCGTAACTGAACTCAAACGTCGGCCACTTTTCTGATCGATATCATCTTGGATATTTTTTCGACCTATACATTTTAGATGAGGTGAATAACTTCTTAATAGCAAAAAAAACACCATATGGACGAATTTTTCTTCATGGATGATTTCCTCGATAACTTGCTCTAATGCAGCACTTGAAAGATCATATATTGAGGCGACGTCAGTAAGCGATGCGAGAATTGGCTGCAGCTCCTCCTGATGATCAGTCGACGGCGCGGAAGATACGTTGGTGGCTGGATTGAAATAAGAGCTAGGAGGATCAACATAATGCGCCTGAGGAGTAGTTAATTTGGACATCGTCGTCGCAGGCTCTTCGTCAGTTCTGGTGGGTTCTCGTTGAAGCAGGGCTTGATTACCAGGAGGCAAGCTGATCTGCAATTCTGCGGGAGTCGTGGATTGAGATCGTCGGTAAGGGGAGCTATTGAGGTTCAAAGCAATGGACGTTCCAGCGCCTGAGAGGGGGTCTTGTCGCAATGGGGAGGAAGAAAACGAGATTGGCACGTGGGGGAGCGGTAGACCAGAAGGCGGCAGATTAGAAACCAGAGGTGAATATCCCTGAGAAACAAGTTTGCGCTCCGGCTGGGGTAATGCCGATTCGACGAGGCCAGATCCTGGTGGCACGAAAGGCTGACCTCGATTTGGGATCAAGGAATTGGCGGATGCAAAAATATACGGCGCTTGAATAGCGGGCCTATTCCCATTACTGGATATTTGGTTCTGAGGGACGGCAAAAGATGGCCCAGAGCTTGCATTAATTCGGCAGGGACAGACAGGCTTGATGAGCGCAACAAAGTTGTTGGTATCTGATGGCGACATGAATGAAATCTGAAAACGTCGATAAACCTGGTTTGGGAAACGGAAACGACTGAGTAAATGCGGTATTACAGTGCAAGTTCTTGCGGTCGTTTGCGTACTGGTGTAGTGCCGTCCTCGCGAGAATGAAAGTATCTGATGCCGACAGTGGTATCCCGGTAGACAGCTTTGAGAGGTAGCCCTTCAGTTTGATTCTTTCGTGGGACAGGCGCCGCAACAGAAGAGAATGACAAGAGATCCATATCTTCCTATTCAAGAACCTCAAGGTTAGCGTAGAAGGTCAATCGCCATGGATTCGGGAACCTGGGGCAGAGCATGAAGAAAAACTTGCAAATACAACGTCTTGCTGCCCGAGCTCCGCATCTTCACTGGGATTTATTTTCCAGATAATGCGCAGCCTGACAGATTCGATATCCTTATTTGTTGCTATCTTCGTGTCCACAAGAACCCGTATGACAGGATTCGTGTAATGTTGCCATTCTGGCATCGTTTGGTCAGGAGTAGTGGTGCTTGAGTGCGGGCGAGCCGCTCTTTGACTCCTCTTGACAGGGTACGCCCGCGAGTATTTAGATAGAACATAGCTCGAAGTTTTTGTAATTGAATGGCTCATTTTGTTTTACGGAACAGGACTCGGACGGCAGACCTTTTAGACCCTGAATGCTGTGTCAGGTATTTGGCTTGGCCAAGCAGCGGTAGGAACGGCGCCATCAACCCGGCACCGTCATGTTCACTGTGCTCTTTGTAACTGCTCTAGAACTACGCCCGCTAAACGCCCGCAACTGGCACCCCCCCAGGCTCTGCCTGCTTGCAGCTTACGATGTCTGGGATACCTGCACTCGGTTACGCCAGGAAACAAATGAACAAGCTCGGCAAGAGGATCATGAAATCATATAGAGTCCAAATACCAAAATACGACATGCCCATCCGACTTCGACCAGTGAGTTTTCTGGGTCTGCATGCGAGGCTATCATACTTATTGCTCTATTCAGTGGTTCCTAGTTCTCACATGTGTGATCATGGTTGGCTTAGGGATCCTTGGTTTCACGAACTTCTCTCATGCATTGCCACTGAATGACAAATTACTGCATTTTCTGTGTTTCTGCCTCGCGACTGCGGTCTTTTATTTCATCATGGACGTCGAAGAGTACGTTTCAATTTACTTAACCAGGCCTTACACTGAAACTATTCTTCCGCTCTTTTAGGAGCGCCCGAAGAATATGGTTTTGGAGGCGCTCTCCGCTGATCATCACTGCCTTTACATGTATCTTTTGCGGGGGCGTCCTCAGTGAATTTGTGCAAGCCACTCTTCCTGTTGAGTATATCTTACCCAGTAAGCAGCAGGACATTAAACTTGGCAATAGTATAAAGTGTTTCAATGGGGTGACGTGCTTGTATGTGTGTTTCGCTGAAGCGGATTGTGAATTTCTTTGACGAGACAATTATGTAGGCAAACTTATGTGGGTCTAGTCTTGGGTTATATTTCTCCTATCACATGGAACGATACTACCGCCATCGAAGAGAAGTGAACGCCGTTTTCATTGTGCTGGTTTAATTTATTCAGCTTATAATTTTAGATTGCGCGACTATATCAACCTTTGTCGGCTACTTTCTCTGACCTAGAGGACGAGGATGAGGATGAAATAGATTCAACCCAGTTGCTTCCAATCCGTACAACCCAGGACACGAGATCATCCACCAAAGGTTCAAGATTGGCCAATGTTTGGGATGAACGCGAGGAGTTGTTTGACATTGGAGAAGATGACGAGGATACCAGCAACGAGGTCGGGCCAAGTGGTAAACTGCCGCAGACTGGTCCTCAAATTGTGGTTTCACATCATGATCATGCATGAACCAGAAAGTGAATATTCTGGCATTCACTCCCCAAGAATTGTCATGAGCCGAAACCAAGACAACCACTTTCATGACTTCTGCCGATGTACTTCGTGGGCAACACTGTTCAAAGCTGCTTGCAAACGGCCGATCTCGCTCCCGGCTTCGGCAAGATTTTTCTCGCGCAGGCTGATCAGATTTGTCATTTCGGAGGATGCGATGTCGGCCACGACAACAACTTGCTGACGCATCACGGCGCGGAGCGTAGTCTGCGCACAATTAGCTGCAAATTATTCCAGAAGGCTCGTATTCGTACCTTTAGGTCTCGGTCAAGGCCCTCCGCTGCTCTTTCCCAGTCCTGCCACCACCGTTTCTTTGACTTCTCCCAGCTTCCAATCGCCCATCTGATGCTCGCGACTGCGGTCAACAAACCCAATCCTATGGCAGTTCCTGCATCTATTCCCACAAACCCGAGAAGACCCTCGCCACTACCTACCATCCAGCCCAACCACCCAGCCCAGCTCACACCGATGCCGGAGAGAGATCCGCCGGTCATCCCGAGCACGGCCCGTTGCCCTGCAGCATGCAACCGCGCCGTTGGATATTCGATGATCTGGTTTCTCCGCGTGACCAATGGCTGCGTAAGGCTCTTGGGTGTCAAGTGGTACCGGGGGGATCCCTTGAGCTGCAACAGGTTGTTTCGGAGAACAGCCGTAGATAGTGATGAGTGTGTAGTAAGCAGTGTGAAGGCGGACTTTGTCAGGTCAGTTTGCAATGCAGCCAGTTGGCCTGTTTGCATGACCAGCTACATAGACATATGTAAATTAATATTACTTCATTTACTCGTTCGAAGTGGAAATGTGCGCACCCTTTTCTCGAGATCATAACACCAGGACTGTCGGAGAGCAGAGCAAATTATCCCGCTGATTTCGTCTATTCGCCAAACCATTCTCCACCAAGTCAATCTGTCCATCACTATTTTCATGTCCTTTTCGGCTTGTTTCGTGGCCTGCTCCACCTCATTTAATATGATCTTTTCAGTACCAGGGTCACGGCGCCCAAAAACGTCATTCGCTACCCGAGTTTCGACCTCTCGAATTCTCTCTGTTAGGTGACTCGCATCGATGAAGGCCTTGTCGGTTTCGCTTCGCAACTGTTGGATAATGTGCACGGAGTAGCGTAGTGCGTCCGAGATGTGGTTGAGCGCGAGATTTGTTCGAACCGTTGGGAGAGCAGGATTTGGTGCTAGCCTAGATCGGAGGGCTTGGGTCACGTCGGCTAGTCGAGATCCTATATAACCGGCTTGGTATCGTTGAATGGCAGGGAGGGAGCCTGGTTCGGCTTGGAGAGTACGAATGGCGTCAAGGGCGCGTCTGGGGTCGACAGAAATAATGTCAGGCAAATTTGTCCCCGAAATTTGATTTCTTGACAAACGTGGTGCCTGGCTGTGGACAGTGGCGTTAAGGTCTGCCGGTGCAATGTTTGCTGATAGTACTATTATAGCGTTTGCGGGTAGATGCGCGTCGAGGATGGAAGGAAGCGACGTCGTAAGAGGATTGCAAACAATGATTGCAACATCTGCCATCCATGTGGAAGGGGTTCCAAGGATCTTGGAAAGGACGCTCGAGCTGTCACCTTCTGCAAAAGCGGGAGTGCGGAATTCGGTAATTTCGACGGGTATTGGAAATTGGTTCAGATATCCTGAGGATATTCGCACACTCGATGCTGGCTCAGGGTTTGGGTTAGTTGCGTCTCTGTACTATACGATGAGATTTAAGTTCGTTCTAGCACGGAAAAGAGGCATACGTTATATTGAGGTTGGTCCCATTCTGCTCCTTCCACCTTGTCTCGAAAGCTTTGCTTTGTTCTGCATCGGCCAAAGGGTCGGAGAGGAGAGCAGTAACAAGCTCGGCGCTTCCCGACCATTCGTCCAAACCGTACACTGCACAGCGTCACAAATTGTCAACACATAAATTACACTCCAGGGACGAACCGACTATTCTGGCAGGCCTTTCACTCGCCGTTGATAAATCTTCGTGCGCGTCTGACAATATAGACTCCCAAGTTCTGCTTGTTTCGCCGTTTCGTAGGAACCCGGGAGAATTGCTAGAAGCTTCTAGGACGCGAGGCACTACCATGGCGGCTTTGTGCAACAAGGTCAGAGCTTCCGGCTTTGGGAGGTTGTTGCTTTCCCGTAGTGTTTCGCCATTCGCCACTGGCGAGCTAGTGGCATATCCTTTGGCAGACCGAGGGAAGAGTTTGACGCCATAGCTACGAGAAGGAAGCGCTCGGACAAGACGCTGGTAGGTTTTTAAAGTAGATAATTGCGTGATTATGATGGGAGGGCATGATAACATTGGCCAGAATCCAAGCGGCCTCGCAGGACGCGTCAAGACAGAATTAAGCAGACAGTTTTAGGCGTAGTGGTCATCGGCGCACAGCCGGCAAGATATTGTTGCATCACGAAACGTGACCGGAGCTTACGGCAAGGACTTTCCAACACATTTAAACTTTGAACGTTGAACTCCAGTACTTACTAACTTAGTCTAATAAGTTTTGTTCTCTTTGAGTTTTTTCAACGAGGCCCCTGTATCCGTACACATAATCTGGCTAATGGCGCTTGAATGGCGCGGGTAGATTTGGAAGCTAATGCCGACGTCGGACGCATCACTATTTTTGTAGCCCCGATGCGCAGTGCACGTGGCCGGATGTATGGAGTCGCAGAGAGTCCGAGTCCAAAAGTATTACTTCGAGCTCACCGCGATCATCGCGCCCTGCGCTCTTTGCCATGTCTGCGCCGACAACGGCCACAACATCTCGCTCACCATCTCCTCTAACGCCAGAGCCCTCCGACTCGCTCGAAGTCAATATACAGAGTGACCTTGATCTATCGTCCTCCTGGTACAATTCGACCAAAATGCCCCCCTGGGCATCCGACCCCTTGGTCTACAGCGCATCTCACAAGCCAGACGAGGACCACATGCTACGTCTGGACGACCTTATTGAGCAGCACGCCTACGACGAGTGCGTCCTTTCGCATCCTCCATTACCGCTCTCTAACTAGTTCTACAGTTCCCCGTCGTCGGGATTTCCGTCCGCTCTGAACTTTTCATCCCCGCCAACATACCCATCCACTTCAAACTCTTCGCCCAGCAATTCGGAATCTGTTACGCCTGACTTTCGAGCGAGCAATCTTATTCCTTCGCGGCATGGCTCTATATCAATAACTAAGCCAATACCACCCCCTGCATCGTTACCGCGCAAGCACGATCCCGCCTCTATGAACCAAAGGGTCACACATCCACCAAAGGAATCTTGCTTCAAGTACGTTGTATATAGGCCTTGATTAGATGGCACAACTTATTCTGCTTTAGCCTACCCATCATGTTTCCCAGCATACCAGAAGGTGGTACCAAGTCGCGGGTGGAAACTCAAGTTAGGGTGACCGTTGACCTGGCCGACTCCAGCTCGTCCTCGTATCCTTCCAGATATGACCGAGTAGGGTCCTGGAAATGGCTGAAATTACCTTCAGGAACGGCGACGAAGAAGCGGACTAGGAAACAGGGGAAAATCGGTTTGTCCCTTTTGTCCTCCACCACATCTGAAGTATGAAAGTTTATCATTTTCGTAGATCCCGACCCTCGAGATATTCTTCACTTGACGGCTACTATCAGCTGCGCTACGCCTCCACACAGTCGAGTTTTGAGTTGTTCGAGTTGCCAAGCCCGTGAAGTGCGTTCTATCAGCGTCATCAATAAAAAGTGATTCTCACAATTTCCATAGGCGAAGCGCGTAGCGAAGAAACTAGCTGCCCGCGTACGGCCTGCCCGCTCCGAATCTGATTCAGATTGCGACGCAGGTGCCAATGGACGCAAAAGCCGACCCCACGAGGATACTACAAGCATCATACAATTCAATTGCGCCGAAATTCTGGATTTTTCGACAGGCTCCGTCGTTTTACCCCTCCGTATAACGTGCTATTGTCGTCATCACCGAGAAAAGGTCGGTTTCAACGTACACTTTTCGATGACGGACCACACCGGGCGCCTTGTGGGCTCTGGGACTTCGCGACCTATAATGATAACGGATGACCACAAGACCTCTAACAACAAACCCGCCGAGTTAGTGGGTAGCTTCAGCCCAATAGACCATTCGGAATGGTCTCAAGTCGGTGGGATGCCCAACGAAACGTCGCCCAATCCGGACGCTCGTGCCCCTTCTAAACGCAAGAAAGATACCTTACCTTCCATTGGCAGCTCGAAGAAACGGACAAAACCATACGACTCTTCAGCAAAGCCAAACCGCCCGATGAGGGAAGAAAGTATATCCAGCGCGCCCTCACCATCAACATCATATTCGCCCCTTCCCACCACTAGAGCCTCCACTCCTTCATCCGCCCTGCATAGTGTCATGACTTTGGGTTCAAACTCATCGCCGTCGCATCCTATGATGGATGACTCCGAGACATCATCCCCAGATACCATTGCGACGCCTTTGGACACTAATTCAGACATCCAAATGCCATTCGATCTAAATTCCCAACTCCGCGAAGATCACCTTTCTCCGTCCAATTTACCAGATATGATGCTCCCTGGGCTGCCCCACCCAATGTCCTTCATGTTCTTTGACCCGACCCGGAGATCTCAGCAAACACACCTCCAATTGCCGACCATCCATCGTCTTATACCTAATATGGGGCCAACGCACGGCGGTATTGAAGTCACGGTTCTTGGCGCGAACTTCCACCCAACGGTACAATTGAACTGCGTATTCGGTGATGTCGTTGCGAGTTCTACGCAACGGTGGAGCGACAACACACTTGTCTGTATCTTACCCCCGAGAGCCTCTCCGGGCATTGTTTCTGTTTGGTTTGATGGATTCCAGAAAACGGACGAGCAAAATATTCCACCGCCATCGTTGTTTACTTATTCTGACGAGTCCGACCGAGCACTGTAAGCTGCAGAATCCTTGTGCTGTTTTCGCATTCTGATTTCACTTGCATAGGATGGAACTAGCCTTACAAGTCGTCGGACTAAAGATGACCGGCAAGATTGAAGATGCTAAAAATGTCGCGATGCGAATCGTAGGAAATGCGGGCAGCGACAGTTCTGATTCTAGCGGCAATAACACTGGCATGATGCAGCTCTCCTCATCTCCATTAATGCGCGACCTTCGACCCCTTCTTTTCGTCAGAGGAGAAAATGACAACTTCGAGAGTCGTATTATCGACTTCCTTGTAGTGATTGATGCGCCCATGGGCACTTCCGCACCACATTCCATCCCAACAGTTGCCGCCATATCTCATCCTTCTCCAAGTGGGCAGACCTTGCTGCATTTGGCGGTTTTCCTCAAGTTCATATCTCTGACAAAGTTCCTCATTAAGCGTGGGGCAGACTTGGATGCTCGTGATCGTAACGGTTATACTGCGCTACACTTCGCCGCGCTTTCGCAGTCGAAAGAGTGTAGTGCTGTCCTTTTGGAAGCAGGCGCAGACCCCGAAATTGTAAATGCACGCGGGAAGACGCCGGAAGAAATTGCATCTCCGGGATTTTTCAGGGACAACAATCTTTCGGAATCTGATAACGATACCGACAGGTCTGAAGACGAAGATGCGGAGTTGGGCGACGCTGAAG
The DNA here is from genome assembly GCA_000827495.1 of Hypholoma sublateritium FD-334 SS-4. Lineage (NCBI taxonomy): Eukaryota > Fungi > Basidiomycota > Agaricomycetes > Agaricales > Strophariaceae > Hypholoma > Hypholoma sublateritium. The sequence goes on along the minus strand of KN817523.1, from coordinate 791,365 downwards.
AAGATGACGATGTTCATCTTCAACAAATCATTAAACAGCGTCACTCTCGTCGGACGCTGCGCTCAAACGTGCACAAGGGGCTCAGCAGGCGCTCTGCAAATGTTTCGCGAGCGGCTACACCTCCACCTGTTATTGAAGACAAGCCAACTAACATGGACAAGAAAGGCGGCGACTGTCCAGATGCAGCTGCCGAGGTCGACGCGGCGGACGCGAAGAGGGTTGTTTCATTTATGGAGAAGATGATCCAGCGAACGCTGGCCCAGATCCCAGCCACTCAAGGAATAATCCCTCAGCTGCCGTTACCGCACCTGCCGCACCTGCCGAATCTCCCTGACCTTCCATGGGGTGCGTTGCCTCAAATACCGATGGTCTTCCCTGTTTTCGTTCCCATGATGCCGAACTGGCCCGCCTTCCTTGGCGGCGAACATGCGTCTGGCGATGACGGTAACAAAATGCCAGGCGAGGGCGACGACGTCGCCCCGAATATGGGCGCTGGTGCTGTTGCGTTGCGCGCTGCTCAGGAGTGGCGCGCGACGTGGGAAAAGTGGGTTGCGTTGGCGGTTGCGACAACTGCGCGTCAGCAAACGGAGGACTTACCACCTCCTGTGTACACCCCGCGCGCCATAGAGGCCGAAGCGCCTGACGCTTCGTCACCTGCCCCAGTGGCTGCTGCGACGCACGAATCTGCGACGCTTCCCCATGCAGCTGAGATTCGGCCCATTGGATACAACGATACCCCGCTGCCCGATCAGGTCATTGAGCAGTTTGGATATCAACCTGCTGCTAAGCAAACGCAGAAACTGCAGAAGAAACGTAAGTCCTCTGCTGTACGTCGAGGTATGGCGTGCTGACTTTTTATCCAGACGATCGGATGCTTCTGCTGTTCTGGCTACCCATTCTCTTCCGTGAGTTATTTCCTCGATATTTCTGAGAAGCGGACGCTGACGGTGTTTATCAGTATCTCTTTTATGGGCCCTCCACAATGGTGTGCGATTTGCATTCCAGACAATCAAAGTGGTCTTTTTGGTTAAGACTCCTCTCCGTGCTTGAATACGGGGTCATTTCGGTTTTCGAGGAGGCTTTTCTCTCTGTATCTCGGCTGTCTACTTCTTTGTTTCAACTTATAGGATAGGATCTTCTACTGGGGTTCGATAATTACACCTTAAATTACCTACCGCAGATTATATGTATTACGTCGCACTTATGGAAGTCGTTCAGCGAGGTGAATAATAGTGACAGTACCGAAGAGTGCGCTCACGCAAGGCCAAGGTCTGGCTGAGCACTAGTAGGAGAACTGGCTGGAAATATTATGAATTAAGATGGACACTTCCCCGACTTGTAATCACTCAGCAACAAAGTTAATGCTGATTTATATATCTCGTAAAGATGTTGTGAATCGTGTCCAAGCGTTTGAGCCTCAAGTACAAGAAGAAGAATTTCGCCAATAAAGCTGAACAATTACTATAAGAGCCTTGCTGGTAAGCAAAGCACAGCCACCTGCAGTAGTTAGTTCAACTGTGCTTTGTTTTCGACACCTCAACTAACACGGTCACTGCGCCGACAATCCACTCTTATAAAGCTGTTTGCTTTAATTACCCTTCCGCCTTAGCAATGAAACGTCAAGCAGAGAATCAGATCACGAAGGATGGCGGCGATGACGATGGCAGCGGCGACGAGGTATGCCCAAAGTTGCACTCGATGCAATGTGATTGACGCGTTTGTTTTCCAGGGAGGGGAACGCGGGCTGAAAAAGGCACCCGAGGCTGAATTGGCTCGCAGAACGTACGTGAATTGTGTGTTAAAAGTAGCTCTCGACCGACGGTTTTCAGTATCCGGCCATTGCCCACACGGAATAAGCCCGTGCAATCTGCTTTCACTATGCCTGCGGCCACTGTGCGTAACTCGTGGATTTACCTTTGATATACTCATGGGATTTTCTGTAGCCCTCAGGGCCGAGTGCTTTACCAAGTTCCAACCCGTTCGGTGGAGGCGCCCCCACTTCTGTTCGTACTTGTTTATTTATTCTGCTCAAGTTTGTATGATCTCAACCTTTCCTTCCAGTCATTATTTGCGGGTTTCGCGCCCAAATCCAGTACCCCAGATAGCACTAACTTAGGTACTTCTGCAGCGAACGTATGTTATATCGTTGGTGGTGTGAATAGTGTGCTGATATTGTCACCCAGAATGCGTTCTCTTCCTCATTATTCTCATCACCATTTGCCTCAAAGCCATCTTCTGAACCTACCGCCACTTCGAAGACATTCGCTTCAATATTGAGCAACTCAAGTCCCAGCGCGTTTGGCCCTTCTTCGCCCGCGCCACCGCCCCCAACTGTTTCAAGCCCGGGAAAAATTGCAGAAGAATCCAACACAGCGAAGTTCTATAAGGATCTGCGCGGATTGAACACGTCCCTTGTATCGTCGATCACAAAATTTGTGCAAGACGACCCATATGTGGACCTGACAAGCGCATTAGAAAAATATAAGTCTTTCCGAACGAAAGTGCAGGCAGACTTTGGAGATGCATCTACTACCAGTAGACCCTCGTCGAAACCAGTACTTATCCCAACGACTCCGCCAGCCGAAAAACCTGCTGTGCCTGCTATGCCTGCACCTCCTCCGACATTTTCTGGGTTTGGTGGTTTCAAACTCCCCGCAGCTGCCTCTCCGTCCAGCAATACTGCAGCTCCGTCCTCAAATGGGCCTAGTTCCTCCGGCTTCAAACCTTCTCCCTCCGTTTTCGGTTCCTCTACTACCCCAAGCGCCTTCACTCTCCCATCTGAACCCAAGAGCACTGGCTTCACCTTCGGTACTTCGACTCCTAGTGGCGCCGCAACAGCCGCGGTTCCATCCTTTGGTTTCGGTTCCTCGTCGAGCTCAAGTAGCACGGCTCCATCTTTGTTCGGCTCTTTCGGATCCAGCGCAATTACAGCCAACAAATCCCCTTCCAACCCATTTGGAGCGACGAGCACAGGCAGCATCTTCGGGAAACCCGTAGACAAACCTGAGAGCAGTGCATCATCAAACCCGTTCAGCGTGCCAGAGAAGTCGGCCTCTGCGATGCCCAGCTTCTTCTCCACCTCTGCTACCTCCAAGCCAGCACCGAGTAGCAATATTTTTGGAGGGGGAACGTTTGGCAGCTCGTCATCGTCAACTAGCGTCTTTGGAAAAACTGATGCAAAGGCGTCGACGGACGAAAACGCGGCGGAAGCAGAGGACTCCGGACGCGATACGCCCGCTGCTGAGGGGGATCCTGTGACCCCGGGCCTCCTTGCTGCGAATCCTCTTGATGAGGAAGGCGCAGGCGAAGAAAATGAACAGACTGTTTATGCAATTAAAGCTAAAGCTTTCAAGCTGTCCAAGGATGCGGAAGGCGCGGCTAAATGGCTACAACTAGGAACAGGTCAGTCCACTCTTATCTCTGGGAATATGATGCTTAATTTATTTCTTCAGGTATTCTGCGATTGAAAAAAGACAAGGAAACTGATGCTCGCAGAATCCTTTTGCGCAATAGCACAAACGGCAAAGTCATCGTCGTAAGTCACCCCTCTTTGTTATTCCCGATTTGACATCACCTGATCTGGTACTTTGTAGAACTTCAAAATCTATTCGGCTTTAAAGCCCACGCAGAACAAGTCAGCACTGAGCTTCATCGGCCATGAAGATGGTGCTCCCGTCACCTACAGTATCCGGCTAGCAAATGAAGTTGATGCAAAAAATCTCAAGGAAGCACTCGATAGCGAAATAGCAGCAGTCTAGGCAAAATTGTTGCAGATACCCCAATCTCGTGGATTTATCGTTTGACAACTCTTACCCCGCCTGCACACGGCTTACTATTTGTATGCCTGCCATTGGTTTTTACTGTAAATTTACCCCTTATAATAATACACTGACAAAATTATTTCCCGCTGAAGTGACTTTGCGCATTTTGCCATATTGAGTTGAGCACAAATGCCTCGCTCAAGAGCATTTCGATCTCATGGTCACCCCAGTCCTGGGTGGGCAAAGACTGCAGGAACATGATGATGCCCTGGATATTCTCACATTTGAGTATATATTGCAGTTAATAGCATTTGGCACAGACCTGGAAATCCATTTTGCGTAGTTTCTCACTCCATCTTACTAGGAAGGCGGAGCAGACATACAGATGGAATTGTGAAAACGCATCTGGGCCTTCAGCCTGCATAACAGGATTAGCCAGAAGCATCCCTGCAGGCGATTTACGCACAAGATAAGTATCCCACATCCGAATGGTATTTTGCACGCTGATTTCCCGCATAAGCAAACAATTCATCCAGCGGAAGGCGAACTGCATAAATTCAACATTTTCTGATTCTAAATGTGCAGCGAGAGGCGCTACGAGGAGACCAGAATCAGTAAGAGTATAGTTAGACGTCAAGGATATACAAACCATCAATACGCGCGACAAGCTCAGCCATTCTTCTTACGCTTCTTTGGATTCCAGGTTGCGCGAAAATGTAATTGTCCTGAATACCATCAAGGAGACGGGAGAGACACCAGAAGGAGTCAGCCTCAACGGCGGCCAATACATGCGGAGGAAGCAGAAACGTGTCGAACTCCTCCGGGTCAGAGTCTGCAATTTGATTCTAAATAAGCGGATGAATGGACTGCTCGATACGTATTTACCTATGTAGGCCGAGAGGAAGACTTGGAAGAATGGTGTTACGAGATCGTTGATGCCTTGCACGTAGCCACTGGCTGGGTGCCGGATCGCCCAGACATAGAGAATGCGCTCTAAACTCTGTATAATATTGCTCAGAACGTAGCAGAGAAAATAAGAACAGGCGTTCTTACCCGTTGAGTGGTTACTTGCATCCAAAGTTTGACGCCGGGTCTCGTTCTAGGGACGTCGATTTCTATCTGATGCCATATTTGTTGATCGAGGCCCTCTTTTCCGCGGGCGAAGGCAAGATCAACCATATTCTGATATTCGCCTCGTTTTCTTGCTAGGGTAGTTGAACGGAGAGGGTCAGGAAGAGGAAGGTATCCCTAGAAGATGCGGATATATTAATTCATCAGTGGTACTGAATTTGGAAGACTAACGAGTAGTAATTGCCAGGCCATTGGCCGCAAATCGCCTGGAATTCCAGCCCAGGCAAGCTTTCGTAACTCGGCTGATTGTATTGTCAGTATGCACTTTGAATTTGAAGCGCGCACACACCAATGTTAACGTCTGGACAGGATAAGCACTCAACGAACTTGTGTTTTCGGTTCGTCTTAATTGACCTCTCGCGCATGAGTTTTTCAGATTTCTCGCGTACATGCGTCGGTACTTTTGAGTCGTTATTGTTGGAACTTTTGATAGGCGCTGGAGAAGGGTCCCTGCGCCGACTCCGATTTCGTATGCCGTTCAGCGGATCTGTAGTCCAACCAAGCTGATGAGCCATGGAAGCAAGAGAGTAGAAATACAAAATACCATTGACGATTTCGTCGATATCCGGCCGGAAGGTGGTCGTAGCGGGCTTTGATTTGGAATTGGGGGGGCTTCCCGCAGCACTAGGTTTTGTGGAGTTCGTTTCGGGCTCGAGATCGCCCAGGATCATATCGCCCTCCACATCCATATCTCCCGAGTCGCCTTCAAATTCAGGACTCTTCTGGACCGATCCTTCATCACGCGTGTTTTGACTCCCCTGCCTACTATTCGATGTGCGCACAATGGTCCAGCCGTTCTTGGGTGGTTCCGCGGATCCGAGTTCCTGCTTGGGAGGATAAGAACTGGGCGCTTGTAGATGGGTATACGAGAATGCAAGGGTGGATGACGAGGCGTTGGATGGTCGGCGCGGGACTGCTTTAGGCGCCGTTGATGACGATGCAGACGGCCGGTTCCATGATGTTGTCAACGTTGATTGGCGGGGGGACTCTGAATCTGAGGCGCTGTCCCATGCGTCGTCCTCGCCCCACTCGGCGGTTGCTGAGAAGTGGGAGAGATTTATGCCAATATGGGGGCGCGCAGGCGGGGAACGAGGATTCATATTAGGGAAGTGCGTAATTGCCAACAACAAGCGGCGTTGGACGCTGCATCAAGCGGAGGAGGCACGGCGGCGCCTCTGTGCAGTCATTACACGTGAGGTATCTTTATCTTATCTTATCTATCCCTAACCATCGCGAGGTACATAGCCGCCGCCGACAGTAACACTGACCCTTCTTCATGAACCGCACGCTTGCCAGACTCAGGCCACTCGTTAACCAAATGTCGGGAATCACTACCGCCTCTGTCCTCTCCACTTTCTCAACCTGCGAAATCTCAGATGCTCTGATCAAGCTCAAAGTGGCCCATGGCGGCTACATCCCGGACATTCATATGATCTCCCCGACCACCAGCTCCGATCTCAGGATATGCAGCCCAGCGTACACAGTCAAAATGGTACCCGGCTCAGACACCTCGTCACCCAAGCTCACAGAGCACTTTGTCGACACGGCGCCTGCAGGCTCCGTCGTTGTCATTGATGCACCTCCTGGTTCGTTGCTGTTGCCTATTCGACCGTTCTAAGTCCGCTGATTAACACTGTACTTGATGGAAGGCAGAGACTAAAAATGCCGTCTGGGGAGGGCTCATGACTGCTGGAGTCCAGGCGCGCGGTGCGACCGGCGTAATCATATCTGGTCGCTGCAGAGACCTCGCCGAGCACCGTGCCCTTGGTTTCCCAGTCTTCTCTCGTGGGCACTCGACACTTGGTCAATCGCCTTTTACAAGGCCGTCCGCTGTCAATGTACCTGTCACGATATTGCCTCAGGGCCTCGGCGCAGACAGCTTCCCACCCGTTACCATCCATCCGGGCGATTGGATGGTTGCGGATGAAGACGGCGTGGTATGCGTTCCGCGCAGCTTAGAGTCACAGGTAATCGAGTTGGCTACTAAAGGAAGAGCAATAGACGCGTTATGCATGGACGACATAAAGGCAGGAAAGGGCGTCCAACGGTCTTTCAAGCTCCATAGAGGAAAGTAGAGCGCTTTATGTGCAGTAACCATTATAATTACTAGAAATACAATTGAAGTCATCTATGCACCTGAACAAATGTTAATGTAAAGTGTATTAAGTGTAAGCATAACTCACGACATTCATTTCCCTCGTTTTGATGTCGGTTTCCCCTGATTCCGCGTTGTCTTTTGCGCTTCGTCTTTCTTGACAGACTCAGGCTTTGGCCAGCCAGTAAATTTCTTTGGCGCAGCAGGTGCATGGCTTGCCTCCACCTGTGCTTCTAGGATAGCTCCTCGGCTCAGGCAAAAGTCAACATGGGCATTGAGTCCCTGGTTATCGGTTTCCAATGTTTTTCCACAGACAGGGCATTGGTGCGTTTCGGCCTGCTCGACCACTGCTGATTTCATGAGTTCGTGTTTTACACCTAGATGTAAATCACCAGCTGCGCTATTTCTCCTGGGTTTTACCGGTGTTTGGACCTTGCTTGACGATGCTGCAGCATTACCCGCTGAGTTAGGGGGTCGACGAACTCCCGATATAGGCTTCTGGCAGGTATTTTGCTCCTGCAGATCAGTTATATCGGTAACTTCGTCACCGCCATCTTCGCCGCAGTCGATATCGTCGATCTCATCATGCTCGTCGAAGCCTAGCATATTTTCTTCCATAAATTCTTCGTGTTCTTCAGCTTCCGTCCTTTGTCTCTTCCTTGGGCTGCTGTCTTTTGCAGATTCGAAAAACTGTGTTCCAAGATCAGCCAGTTGTTTGAGCCGAGCGACGAGATTCCTACACGCTTGATTCCAGAGTGACCGGTATCCCTAAGATCCTTTAGTTTTGTTACTCTCAACCCGATCAGCCTGAGCCTCAAAGGACATTCAGGGAGGAGCAGGTCTTTGCCAATCTAAAAGTATATTAATATTCGTGAGGTGCGACGAATGAATCATTTGACGTACAGCGTAGAGTTCCTCCTTCTTTGAAACCCAGTGATCGACGGATTTGGCACGCGTAAACACTGACAGATTAATAAGGATTGAATTCTGAAAACGTGCGACGCAGCTGTGCATACCTCGATACGTATCAAGTTTGTATTTTAAAGTAATCGTGCGTCCCACCCAACCATCTTCCTGCATATCTTTTTCAAGTTCTGCTGCGACTTCGTCCAGTTTGGCGAGAATATCATCGAGTTTGTGCAGCGTGGAAAATGTCCTGTAGGCGGCGTCAGTCATGACCCTGCAGTACGGGATGCACACATAGCCACCGTTCAGCCCCAATGCTTTTCCTCTCTTCCCGTGTGTGTGCCTGGACGGTATTAGAAGATATCCCGAGATAGGTTCGCAGCAGATATACGAGTCCGAATTGTTTGTCCATGATTGAGATTACTGCTCTTTGGGTGTAGATATCTCCACAGGTCTAAGTATACAATCAATTCAATGCCTTTACATGCGACACCTGGATTTAAGGACTTGCCTTGATACCGATTGCTTCTAATAGCCTCTCGCTCACCCGACCTATGCCAGGCACTTTGCGGATTGGAAGGTCATGTGTGAACGCTTTGATGGCCTTTGCATCGAAATCGAGTTGGTATTGGCCATTGGGTTTGTTCTGAATGAAGTTATACATCAGTGCTTGCATAAAGTGAGAAAGGATATGTTAGAGCGAACTTTGTCGGAACAGATCTGAGAAAGCTAGGTTTCAAACATGGAATTAAGTATGTAAAGATTAATGACATACTTTTGCTAGCATCTTGGACTTGACGTCAGCGGGGGGGATGTTGTGGAGGAACGACCGGAAGAATGTCGTACCTTATTAGGTGCAATCCCGGCACTCACTGTTAACTTTGTTTCGCGGAAGACAGTCTCTCGTATTTCTCGCACGCATTCTTCTGCTGTCATTGCATGTTCCTCACAATAAGCTGTGATACTGGCGGCGTACAATTCGTAAGTATGTTAACAAATCAAATAGAATGCCACATACTTGAGATATCCTTCGTCGCAGCCGGCAGGGCACATGTCGGGGTCATATCTGTGAAATATCCCCATGATCTGGTCTGATATTTCAGAGTATCTCCAATGCCGATTTTCCACCAATATCAGATGAGGACACAATTTCTTCGCAATGAAGGCTGACTAGATGTCATCGCCATTGACGTTGTAGCAGACGGGGAATTTAACGCTACCTGCCATCCCAGAACGTACTCCAAACTTTCTGGCCTCATATGAAGCAGTTGTCAAAACACCTTTCCCAACCTGGAGGAAAAATATTAGTACCCTAAACTAGTCAAAGCAGGTTTTCGCACCACGGCAAAAGTTTTTCCGGCCAGAGAGGGATTGTCCAACAACTCGACGTTCTGTGTCTACAATTAGTCAAATTCCTCATCGCCGACGATAGTTCACTGACCGCGAAGAATGCATCCATATCCACGTGTACAATAAGTTGTGTGAGATCTCTTTGTTCTTCCAGTTGTTCTATCTAACGAGTCATATAAGCGAGATGGCATAGTCAGGTATATGTTTTCTTACTAAATGATCCATAGAAGCTTCAACTTTCGCTACAGAAGTTCAAGAGACGCAACGTGGTATCGGGAGTGATGCAGAACATACCAACATCGAGGTTCTTAAACGCTTCCTCTTTATACTTCAGTATTTTCTCGATGCGCACCGTCACTTCTTTATCTTTCTTCTTCTCGTTCTACTAGGGGGTGAGCTGAGCTATTGCTTGGATATTGTCCAAGTGGAGCCTACTTCATAGAATTTGGATCCTTTGGAAGCGTCTGATATAATACGGTTTATTTCTGTCTGGTCCTTTGCAAGCCTAAACTGTCACTTGAGATTCTGAGAGCGAATAAATATGCAAGGACAGGACGAACCCAGCTTTACCAGAAGATGGGCCAGCAAGTCTCTTGACCAAGCTTTCCGTCTCTTGTGACCGGACGAGCGTGTCTTTTGGAGAATTAGACTCCATCATCAACAACTGAAATCGGTATTGAGTCTTTCGAGCACAGTATAGCTTTTCTGGAAAATTTGAGGCAATGGAAACGGTGGTGTAGTCCAATAGCGGGTTTCAAAGTTGTTAATTAAGTAGAGATTCTTCCAAAGTTGTTCACAGCTTGTTCACAACTTGTTCAAACTTCCACTTGTTCAAGCTGGCTAGTGGTAGACACTGATATCTGTATCTTGTAGGCGGCTATCTAGTAAGTTGAGCTATAGGGAAATCATATATCGCTCGGAGGCATCTATATCTTGTGTGAGTTTTGAGTTGGTTTCGAGCCAGTTTCGAGTTTAAGTAGTACAAATGAGGCGGGATCAACGTGTCACGCAAGTAATAAACGCGCAACATACACGTGATGTGACTCAAAGCGTGTTGAGTCCGGAATGGGGACTCCGGGAACGAGTCCCCGATCCCGACTCCCGACTGCCAATGGACCTGCGGCCAGCTTGCTCTAAAGCTGAGGCGTATGTAGTGTTGATAACGTAAATTTGGAATTTATGTTTATAAAATAACCGTTGTCACTCAAAATTCTATTCAAGCGGTTCTCAAGCCAATCTCAAGTACTACTACTTACTGAGTCAAGACTCAAGACTCAGTACCAGACGTTATAAACAAGATTCTTGTCTGACAAGCACAAGTGGAACCAACGTCGTATCCCATACAACATTGGGCGTATCGGATCTCAAGCAAGAAGGGACATCGAAAACGCAGCGCGGGCCGTTGTTTCTTGAAGGAGAGAAAGAGCATTGCTCTAGAATTGACATTGAAACAGGAACGGAGGAGAAGAATAACTTCATAAAAACAATAGAAGAATGATCGTCAAGAGGAAATGTCAGCGCTTCCGACCCAGGCTCCCCCGAACCAATGTTAAACGACCCCCGGCTACGCAAGGGAGGCTCTTGGCAGGAGGCAGAGGAATATGCTGTGGATATCTCGTATTGACTGGGATCCATGTATAATACCGATGGCCAAATATCGATATTGGATTTATTGCGTAGATTGATTTGGTATACTGCGCTATCGTCTTGCGGAATTATTGCCATTCCGTTTTTCAAGTGGTTGCCGCTAATTCTCAGCCATGAATGACGGTCTATGCGCCATATTTCCATATCAATGAGGTTGTGAAGAGGTTTATCAATATTATTTCGCAACAGATGCATGTTGAAACGTGCGGCATCGTCAATCACGTCGATAGGGTTCTTGGAGTGGATGTGAACCGTACGAGTGTCCGGCTGGGGAAGTGTGTGCTGAGTTACGGCAACATGATTTCCCTCGACCGATAAGGAAATGTCGGCCAGAACTTGCTGCTTCACTCTGAGGACTTGAAGTCGATTTTTGGCAGGACCAGTGCTGGGATTTGTGGGAAGGGCTTTCCGAAGTTTCCACGTCCGAAAAAAAGATATGAGCGATGACTCGAGATGGACTCGAAAAGGACATCGGTTGTTCCATTTAGCCAGTTGAGCCCAAAAGAGAGCTGGAAGAGTTTCAGGCCGCGATTTGTAACGAGCAAAACACCATGAAGCTTGAACATCGGAGACAATAACTGTGGCTATTGATGGATTCCGCGAGTAGTGGTAGTTGTGGAGATGCAAGGAGAGTTCGGTTCCTTCTACAATGCCGTGGACAGCACCTATAATGATTTTGATCAATCCAGTCTTTTCATCGAGGCTGGCGGGTAGGAAGTGACTGTTGGTGAGGAATGGGACGCAGTCGAAGAGGATCCTGTCTCGGTATTTGCCAGCACAGATGCACGTGTGGGCCCCTTCATTCAATTGTTGAAGATGTTCAATCAATTGCACGTAAGAGGTGCGATGTAGTGGAAGACCAGACATAGTATGGAGAAAGTTTGTCGTGAATCGACCACCGTCTTTGTGCTCAATGCACCTTTGTCCTGGAGAGGCCGCTAGCAAAACGATATGGGATGGCGTTAACTGGGAAAACCCTAATGGAGCTTCTTGAGGTTTCTCTCGAGCCGAGGGCCAAAGGCCTCGGTATAGATCGTCGGGTTCGGCTCTGGTGGTTTTGGACCACCGTGTCGTAGAGCGCTGCAATATATTTGCTGGCGTTTGGAAAGGCGAAAAGCAGCAGTCAAGGACAACAGTGATGTTATTGCCTTTGCGATTGGCTAGATCTTGTATCATGGCGTGAAAAGAACGGTCAGAAATTCCGGCGACTCGTCCTTGGGCAGCTTTGGTGTCGTGATCATATGGGCAAAGGACCTCGACCATCTCTGCTTTCACCTCAGCATTATACCATTCCGAAGGGGCGAGCATAGAGCTACCATGTCCAGCAAAATATATGAGTATCGCATCTCCGGGATCGATGGAGGAATTATTGACAAGGTGTTCCATAAATGCATTCTCGATATTGCTTTTGGTGGCCCGACTGTCTAACAACAGGCAAATTTGGTCGCTAGGAACGCTGAATTGCTCAAGCAACCACTTCTTCATTCTCTTCGCATCTTCGACACAGGCATGTAAATTCCATATGTGTCCAGATTTGTAGTTATCGATTCCTATAATAAGGGAGAATATGCGAGTCGACGGCATCTTTGCGGCATCTATGAAGAAACGGTTGAAGACTGCTTGTGCAAAGGAATAAATGAAACTCACGCAAGTAGAGACGCGGAATTCGAGCCAGAGAAGTCAGATACGTAAGATGCTAAATCGGCAGTTGAAGCTATGAGTACGTAGTATAGGTGTGTCGGTGGTCAGTAGGTGGCTGGGCCACGAGCTTTACTTCATTTTTACATAGAAGAGACAACTGCACAACGCATGTTGAATCTTGATACAGTTGCTTGATCGTGGTGTAGAGTGGCATGGTGGCTGCTGGCATACTTTCTAGAGCAGTACAGGTAAGTCGTGTATCCCATACCACCTAAATAGATCTGAGATCTGAGGTTGGTTTGCGGTATCCATGGTAAGCTTAGGCTAGGGTAGGCTGCAAGGCTGCAGATTACCATCCGAGTCCTTGGTGTAAGTCAAATGTAAGCACCTCCAGACTGCCGCCTCCACGTAGATGCAAGTGCCTCGCTTGCAACTTGAGGAGTCATTTCCAAATAAATGAACCATACTTTGTGGTCGCCAAGTATTTGCCAAATATTGAGTTTGTGGAACCTACAATTGCTCTGCTCGTTGAGATGGCGCCGGGCGGTCAGGACACAGTCAGAGGTTAGAACAAACGTGCAGCGCCGAGACTCATAAATTACCATGTGACAAAGCGTCCTTCTCAAATTGAACATTATTCACAGCGCACACCGTGACTTTCAATAAGTACGGCGCCATTGCCTCTCTTACTAGTGCTTATATCGTGCGACGTATCCCAACAAATTCCTAACTGTACTCCGCAGTTGGTCCCTGGTCAGGCATCCATTTCCTCTGCATCCACTGGTCTTCCAAACTTCAAAGCATTCAGGAGATCGATTACATCCTTCCACACGCTATGAATTTCGCGCCCGTATGCCAGCAATGTAAGGAACCCCTTCAGGTACATAATCATTCAGCCCTTCACTGTCGTTTGGCTTTGATAAATCCTGGTTAGATAGATGCATCTCTCGCCGACCTCGCTCCGTCTGCATATGATATGATTTTGGCCACTTTGCCGTCACATTCATCGTCCAATTCTATTATCGGGCCACAGTCTCCTAGCAGACCTCCAACTGAAGGGACATCTACCTCCAAGGCGGCCTGGCAGCGATCAAATGCAGCATCCGCGTCCAACAAAGCTACCAGCTCGACCCTTTCTCCGCGTGCGCAGGGTAAACAAGCACAGAGAGGGGCCCAGCTACCAACCGAATCATTTGTGCTTTTGCAAGACAGTGTAATCAGAAGCATACCACCGCCTACACCAACTCCATACCGAGCTAAGAAAGGCTCGACAAAGAATCATAACAATCAAGTCCAGGACAAGATCACGGAGCGGCCAAATGCCAGGACAGTTGAGGAAGACCACGCCAACCCTTCACCTTTGTCTCATCATCTTCGTTCTACTTCACGGCTCTTCAACCTTCTCTCTACGCGCACAGATATTGATCATCCTCTATGCGCAGAATGTACCCAAGTGCTTTTGACTAACCTGCAACGTCAACTAGATGAAACTAAGAAGGAGAGAGATGGGTATATCGCGTTTGAGAAAGAAGTACGGAAGGAGAGAGAACGAGAATCTCAGGGAATCTCAAAGGAAGAGGCCGAGAAAAAGATTGAGAAGCTAAAGCAAGAAGAAGCCCTAGCGATTGAACAGCTGAAGGATGCGGAAAGGGAGCGAGCGCAATTAGACTTCGAGCTGCGGCAATTAGAACTCAGCGAAAGTGCCTTGGAACAAGAGGAGTCTGAGTAAGTACCCACCACTGCTGCATCTCTCTTCAACTGAGCCCTGGTTAGTTTCTGGAAATCGTGCAACGACCACATCCTGAAAGCAGAACAACAATCATCTCAGTTAGCCACACTTCGATCTGCATATGCTTCCGGACTCGATACGTTAGAGAAATTGGAAAGAACAAACGTCTACAACGACGCGTTTTGCATCGGCCATGATGGCGTGTTTGGCACTATAAACGGTCTTCGCCTAGGACGAGTACCTGGAGTACCTGTAAGTCCATCATGGGGAGTTATCAGCTACATCTTACATTGTGAAATTCGTTGAGGTCGAATGGGCCGAAATCAACGCAGCCTGGGGACAAACCCTTTTGCTACTGTACACGATTGCCAGGAAACTTGATTATACATTTGAACAGTGCGTTATTCTTCTTCGATCTCTTGGCAAATAACTTACGTACCTTCAGTTACCGTTTGATTCCTATGGGGTCATTCTCTAGAATCGAAAAGACTAGTGGGGACAAAGCCAACTACGAATTGTATGGGTCTGGCGACTTGCATTTCGGGCGCTTGCTGCATAATCGCCGCTTCGACATCGCCATGGTGGCATTTCTGGATTGTCTAAAACACATGATGGATTATATCAAGTTGCAAGACGCCAGCGTCGATTTCCCCCATCAGTTCGTCGAGATATTCTGTTGCAGTACCTGCTCAACTAACCGCACGACTAGAATTTCGAAGGACAAAATTGGCGATGTGTCCGTTAAACTTCAATTCAATCAAGAAGAAGCATGGACTCGTTCCCTTCGGCATGTTCTTTTGGCGCTTAAAATATGTCTTAAGTGGGCTACCAATGGGACAAATGGCTAAAAGTCTACTGCTGAGAGTAGGTTCTGGAGACTCGATGTCATTCGCACATATGCACTGAAATTGTATGAGAAGGCAATGAGAAGGCAAATACTTACTGTGTAGTTCATATGCGGACCGAGATCCAAATGTCGTGATTTCAGTGGCAAATTAGTCAATGATGGCCCTGTCATTAGTATGCTCAAAACCAATTTATGGAAACGGTTCACAGAATGCTTTTGGAACAAATCAATGTTGTCCGGTCACAAGCCCTTCCACCTTCTGTTCGTTATTCCTTTGCCCGCCACAGTTACTTGTCGGTCAGACTTGAACCGGCTAGGAGACCCGTATTTTACAGATTCCTGGAAAATAATTGTTTTCGGGCCGGACCAGTTGAATCGATCCGCCTATCCCGTATCGTATCGGCGCTGTACAATAAGTTGTTCTGTAAGCAGCAAGTAAGCAGTTCCCAATCTGACGCTCTCTTACAAAGACTAGTGGTTTCGCAGTTTCTCCTATCCCTACTCCCCCACCACACCCCCTGTTCCCTGGTCCGACCCCATACTCTCATAAGGTCTCCATCTTATCAAGATCTACTACCTCCTTTGAGTCCTGGACTGAAAGATGGGTCTCTTATACCTCGGAACACCACTGGCTTGGGACGAAGCAAAAAAGCATGCCGATCATGTCAGAGATCATGGAATTACGCAATTTCTACATATCTGGGATCGACTGAAAGATCGACAAGGCGATGAACTACTATGGGGAGACGAGGTCAGCTTCATTTTTATGCTTGGTCGCCTTATATGTGACGTTCATGATAGGTTGAATACATGGTCATCTCTTTCGATGACGACGAGAAAAACGCTAAGCTGTCCCTAAGACAGACTGAGATCCTTGCAAAACTCAGTACTATTGTGGACGACATCTCTGCAGAAACTCCAGATGAGCATGTACTACATTACTTGGCTTAATCTTATCCTAATCAACACCCCAGTATATCTGTGCCAAATTTTCACCCGGAGTATGGACGATACATGTTGGAATCCACTCCCGGTGCCCCGTATACCGGCTCAATTACCGACCTCTTGTCCGTTGAAAGTAATATGCGTTACCGGTATGCTTCATGCGATTCTTATCGGATAATTTTTCATCGGTTTTGGTAATCTAGGCGAAATCTCGCACGAAAGCATCTAAAGTCCAATGAAGTTCCTCTTACATTCACTTCCTTCCCCCGCCTGGGAGTTCCAGGACAGTTTACTGAGCCATATTATAACCCCAACGATGCCATCTCAAGCCACAGTCTATTTTTACCAGAAGAAATCACCAATCCACATGCACGTTTCCCGTCAGTAGAAGACCACATGATATAATGTTTAATACTGAGATTACTTCAACAGAACGCTCACCGCCAACATCAGGCGAAGAAGGGGTTCGAAAGTAGCAATTAATCTCCCCATATTTGTAGACGAAAACACTCCCCAACCCTTCATCGACCCTACTATTTCTTGGGACCGTAGTATATATCCAGAGGACGTCGGTGAGATCTCATCCTATCTTTATATATCTACGACCATTCCTAAATATACCAACAGAGGCCAAACTTGGTGCCGCTCTCCCTGACCATATTTACCTGGATGCCATGGGCTTCGGGATGGGCTGTTGCTGTCTGCAGCTGACATTTCAGGCTTGCAATGTCTCTGACGCCAGGAGATTGTACGACGGCCTCATCCCTATAGGCCCTATTTTGGCAAGATTTCCTCCTTCTCCCATGGGCCTGTAATCTTACCCTCGAGAACTGCAGTTAGCGTTGACGGCTGCAAGCCCTGTCTGGCGAGGCTATCTCGCCGATGTTGATTCTCGATGGAACGTTATTGCTGGAAGTGTCGATGATCGCACAAAAGAGGAACGTGGTGTAGTGGTGAGCAGTCTTGCTATTTATCGCTTGCTGCTCCCTTATCACAGTACTACGAAGCCTCTGAAAGAAAATAAATTCATCATTCCAAAGTCTCGCTATGACAGCGTGGATCTATATATTTCCAATGACTGGATTAATCGTCCAGAGTATAACGACAACCCTCTGCCGTACGATCAGAAATTATATGATCGCATGCGCGATCACGGTCAGTCATTCCATGTTTACTATTCTTCATATCTAAGCATCGTGCAGGGTTGGATGACCTGCTATCCAAGCACATATCCCATCTTTTTATCCGCGATCCTTTGGTGGTCTTTTCGGAGACCATCGATCAAGACGACGCTTCTAGCAGCGACCACTTTGAAGTAACTATCTCTGCATAAAATCACCGACAATAATTTACTTGTGGTCCTGCTTTACAGAATATACAATCGACGAACTGGCAAACCTTGCGCTTCAAGCCACCTCCTCCAAACTCTCCCATTGGATGGAGAGTAGAATTCCGCAGCATGGAAGTCCAAATGACAGATTTTGAGAACGCAGCCTTCGCGGTGTTCGTAGTGCTTTTATCACGGGCCATCCTCAGCTTCCATTTGAACCTCTATGTACCCATATCCAAGGTTAGCCATGAATTTACTTTCCCCTTTTCAGTTTGTTCACAGATACACCGTCAGGTTGATGAAAACATGGCCAGAGCCCAGAAAAGAGATGCTTCAGCTTCTGGAAAATTCTACTTTAGAAAAGATGTATATGCAACCCGGAGCTCTGCGTCAAGCGCTGCATCATCGTCGGGAGCCAGCACTCCTTCAGATGGCTCACCAAGAAAGAAAGACAGGAAAATGCGAAATTGCTTCCCGCCCCTCCCATTGCCAGACCGCGACTTCGTCGTCCCAAAGGTTGAAGATGAGTATGA
This sequence comes from Hypholoma sublateritium FD-334 SS-4, assembly GCA_000827495.1. Classification (NCBI taxonomy): domain Eukaryota; kingdom Fungi; phylum Basidiomycota; class Agaricomycetes; order Agaricales; family Strophariaceae; genus Hypholoma; species Hypholoma sublateritium. The sequence continues at coordinate 773,450 of KN817523.1, read as the reverse complement.
AGAAATGACAATGAACGAAATCATAAACGGAAAGGTAGAATCGACGCCATCACATTCACCTTCAATGATTGAGCGTATTTCTACAGGGTGCCGATTTTTCCGGGTTGCTGCCACTTGTGAATGCGTATCTTGCAACTCTGGAAATAGAACCTGAACACAGGCGCAAAATCGAACAATATCTTGACTTAATTAAGCGCCGTTCGGATGGTAAGGAGATGTTGTGCGATCTATACATAGTGCTAAAGTGTCCTGTGATAGGCACACTATTGACTCCTGCAACCTGGATTCGCAAATTTGTCACTTCGCATTCAGAGTACAAAAAGGACTCCATTGTTTCTCAAGGCATCAACTACGATCTACTCAAGGCTGTCGACGAAATGTTCGTCGAAATAACGTGTCCCTAACTTCTTACTGACTTCCCGACAATTTTATTCCAGAGAGCGCGGTGTACGACAAGCACCCGATTTACTTCCTGTAGATTTCACTGGTGGAAGCAAGGACCCAGGATCAATTGGATTTAGCTGAGCGCGAAGTATTAAGGCTTATACTTATGCATACTTATTCATGCATACCCATGGGACTTCGGTGAAACACACTATCTTTCCTCTATCTTAACTATGGGTAGCATACCTAGTAGAGACACACGTTAGATCGCTGGAAGACAAATTCTGTACTACTACTATACTCAAACTATATTATGTACATACTGGGTGTTGACGCATTTAGAAATTGAATCGGGAACCAGTGCCGGGTTTTGCCGCCGAAGTGAACCGTAAACACACGGACAGCTTGTCACCACCCAAAATGTCCTCCCTACGCCTCCTCTCCTCTGCTGCACGACGGGCGTCCGCGTTCTCTGTGGCTCGCCGTGGATATGCCGATGTTAGCGACAAGCTTTCCTTGTCCCTGACGCTGCCCCACAAAGTTAGAATAAATCCAAAGACGACTGTACGCGATTACTAACTTCCCCTTGTAGTCCTTCTTCAACTCGAAAGACGTGGTGCAAGTCAACATCCCCGCTGAATCCGGAGATATGGGCATTCTCTCCAGCCACGTTCCGTCGATCGAAGCTCTGCGACCTGGAGTTGTTGAAGTCATCGAAACCAGCGGATCGCAGAAATTTTTCGGTGAGCTCTGTGCTTCATAGCGTCAAATGTAGAAGTGATTTACGGTCCCTACAGTGTCGAGCGGCTTTGCCACTATTCACCCCAACAACAAACTTACAATTAATGTTGTTGAGGCTGCCCCCTTGGAGGAGCTTTCTATCGAGGTCACTATTGTCTAATCAAAGTGTATGGTCCAGTCACTGAAGTTTCTATCCCATTGAAGGCTGTCCGCTCGAACCTGCAGGAGGCTCTCAAAGTGGCTGTAGGAAACGGCTCGGAAGCTGAAAAACTGGAGGCCCGTATTGAGGCTGACGTATACGAGTCCATTCAACACGCCCTCGCGAAATAAATGCTCATAGAATAACTTGGGCATTGTACCTTTGCGTAGAGGGACCCATATCGCTATAGACTGCATATTGGCATGGCATTCAAATTACACATTTGTTCAGCAGGCAAGCGTTGAGTCGACCTAGAGTCTGACCAAATTAATGGCTGTAACCTGAAGTTAACGTACTTGCTACTCATGGTAGTTTGGACAAGGGTACATCATCACATGATCGCATAAAAGAGTCCCTCAGGAGTCAGAGACTCAGAATAGCCTCTGGCCACACCTGTTCCGCACGTCGCTCATCAAACAATGAGAATAATAAGCCCATAATCTTTGATCCATCGCTGCCGACGCGTCTGTGTGAATTGGCCCATCTTTCATGTGCGGGTGTCCGAGTCCTTCCACTTCTCCTCAATATGCTATTGGTGTAACGGCGCGCCACCATCTTGACTACTGTTACCCCCAAGCCGTCTTGAAGCTTGACGAGTACCTCCAAATCCAGAAATATGCAGATACCGACTTCATGGAATGACCGACGTCTCTTAAATGACGAACCTTTCCTCGGCGCATTCGAAGGGTTCGTTGTAGGGAAGGGAATGAAAGGGCTCGAAAGAAATATAACTGACATTGTCAAAGTCCTCAAGGTAAAACCACGAATCGTAAGTACCGAATTGACAATACCACTCCTTTTGCATCTCATTCGAATCACAGAACGAGGTAATGCAAGCTTGGATCGAATACGCTTTCATTCGGCTCCCAGGGGATAAACCAAAGGCTTCACCCCCAGGGTCAAAAGATTTTGACATTATACGCCTTTTCGTCGAATTTTATTCTTTGCTTGCGCGTGAAAACGAGGACGCCGCTCTCATTCAGCTAAATCGTGGGCGACGGAGGCGTGGGTTCTCGCCAATCAAGAGCGATGAGCATTTTCAACAAGCATTGGCTGCCGCTTCAACATCGGCACTCGCAACATGCGGTAGGAAGAAGAAACGCACTTCCATGCGTATACGTCAAAGAAATGGGGTGTCATCGTCAACAAAATTGAACCAACAAGGCATGCCACGTAAAATAAGGGCAAACGGAAATATGGAATCTTCGCAAGGTCCCGACACTATCAAAAGCAAACGGAAAAAGGCCCCCGACGGAGTTGATAGTAGACCCCGCAAAAAACGCTGCACTGTCAATTCTGTCAATGGAAAACATGGAAGAGTTGAAATGAGTAATGCACCGCAAAGTCACTCGCGTACTGTGGCAATATGGCGGCCAAAAACTAGAGAGGTTGTGGGCCGGTTGACCAGAAGCAAAAAGCTGCTACCGTCGCCCGTACAGCTGGGCCCGACGACTCAAATTCAGAAGAAAAAAGTACGGAATTTAAAAATTGTTCAAGTTACGGCTGATGATCAGCGCACCTCGCGGGCCAAGCAAAAGGAACTTCGCACACCGCAAAAAAGACCAGCAAGCCCAAACATATCACGAGAGCGGAAACGGCGCGCAATCGGCAGTGACAATGCCCACAGTGTCCTGGAAGTCATTTCTAGCCAGCCCGACAATGGCCCTGCTAAAAGAACCTCAACCCCCCCGCTGCTCACCGTGCCACTGTCTGGCGACCGGGGACAGCAGTCGGACCTCATACCGCTGTCGTCCAGAACGTTCTCGGTGTTCTCAGACATTGGTGACGCCGTCAAACCAGCCGGATCCGACACATCATCTGAACGCCAGTCGCTTGGCTGTCCGAAACGGAAACGCGAGCCGGATAGTAACCCAGAGCAAGAAGCAGCTGATAAACTAGAAGAAAACTTTAAAAATACATTGCAATTGCGGTCATCAAGAGAAATTATTCCACGCGAAATGCAACAAAGCCCGGTCGTCGGTGTAAATACACAAATTGTTCAGGAAAACAGCTCAAATTTTCTCGAAGCTGATAACAACCTCCCTAGTGAGATTCTTGCTGCCGCGGTGCTTAATCTACAGGGACTTTCCGTATTCAACGACGGCGAAGTCCCTGAAAAGAGAAGCGGCCTAGGGATGCAGGATACTGACACGATGCAAAATAAAGTCATGAATAACACCGGAATCGATACCAAAGTAGAGTTCTTCCGGGGGCCAATTCCTTTATTTACAGAGGATATCGTTCCGTGGACGGTAATACCGGAGCAAGAATCTCAGCCATCAGCTTCATTCGTGGTCAAAGTTGAGGCAGCATCTCTATTACCTCCCCTCCAGCTCCCCTTGGACCCCGTACCCCAGATGACGTACAAAGTGCCACTGCCAGATTTCCCCCCCATATGGGCTCAAGTCAGTGCACATGTTTATCCTAAAGAATTGACAGTCTAACATGGATCTTAAGTCACGACAGGAAGTCTGCGAATCGTTTGATTGGTTTCGCAGTTACCAAGGGGGGGTTTATCATGTCAACGAGATGGCTAAAGGTTACCTATTGAGTGGGTTTCCTTCGAGGTATATGATCCGATTATTTTGAAATGTGTGTACCCAGTAATTGTGGTTTACTGTGTATAGCCGCGATAGATTTGAACACGGCGGGAGGTTGATCATCTCACATGGGTATATATATTCATTACCTTGGGTCCCGTCATAGTCTGCTAAATCCTTTGAGTAGGGGCGGTAGAGCCGAAAGTCTGCATGCCACCAAAGGTCATATTTCATCGCACCCAGCAAGTGACCAACTTGCGCAAGACAAATCCGTTCGAGCACTCCTGAACAACTACAAAAACAAACGCCCTCTTGCACTTTTAATAGACGATAAATATGTCCTCTTTCCATATGACCTTGGAACGAAGGATATCACCTACGCCGTTTTGGGTTTTTATACAGTGGAACATGTTTGGGGTACGAGATTTCTTCTTTTAATGCATCCCTCTTTTGTCAATCACTATCCCACTGACTTATCTTATCTACTTAGCGGAATATCAACGAGCAAACAACGAGAGCGGACACGTTGTCAGGTACAAATTTGCGTTCCGATGGTGCGAAGACCAGGTTAGCCATCATTCAACCGCATAACATTCAACGAATGTATTGTTAATACAATGACTAGGGAGATCCTTGGTGGATCCCCCAGCTGCCGTCTGAGAAATGTACGTGCAGTATTTCCCTGCCATCCTCCACCTATTTGGTGGCTAAGTATAAGCTCATTTCCAGCACCTCAACATTTGAGCACCCCATACGACTCTAGTGCAGTCAACCAAGGTGGGCTCTCCGATGCGAACACGAATATTATACTTGATGATAGAACATATCAAAGATCCAGCACTCGCGCCTGATACCGATCCAAGGTAATTAAATACACTCTGACGATTAATTTCTGGGTTTGATTCCATCCATGAAGCTCTGTGATATCCAGAGGCACAAATGCCGTCAGGTGAGGACATCGAGAACTATCAAATCACAATTCTTTCATCAATGGTTCCCGCAGCGCGATGAGAACATGCGAGACTTGTGGCAACGCATCTCCGAGAGTCTTTCACCACCATTGGACCTGCTTGGTTCCCGAATGTCCCATGTTTTGGAAACAAACCGAAGGTCCTTGCGCAGGTCACTTTATAGTCAGTGACTTAAGTTACCACTCACAATTTCTCCAATTACCCCCCTGCAAACCGTTACCATTTGGTTTCCAAGATGTTGCTAAGTCCTTGTTGAAGCGCAACCATGTTGTACTGGGAACGCTCAGGAATTACCATTTTACCAGGGGATTTCATTGTAGTGAATGCGGGCGGCTGTCAAGCAGGTATGTCTCTTCTTCGATGTGCACAGCTGAGCTATTATTACTTACGATATCCCAGATCGCGATGGGAGAAATGGGAATGTGCACATTGCCATGTACATATGTTTGCTCTGATTACACATCCGTCTAAGAGATACTTATCGGTGTTTACAGAACACTTTGCAGATCGTCATGCCTCCTCACCTTGCCAAGGACATATGGAATCAAACTTTGCCGATGCCTTATCGAGACTATTCACTCAATCCACTATCAAGTTAAAAAATTGTATTACAGTTTACTTGAATATTTACTGACCTCTCTGTTACACCAGATATTTTTACAACGACATCAGCTACCTTTGCTCATGAAAGTGGCCGGGGTTTCATCCGCTCTTTCATTTTGCCTGAAAGCAGGTACACGTTACAGAACCTATTCCGTGTAATCGGTCGATTCATTCCTGCATTTTCACAGGGGCAAAATCCACCACATCCAAGCAGGCAATCCCAATGGGAGACAAGAGGCGGATGAGATTTTTCTTGAATATCAGGAGCAGGCGGCCTCAGGGAAACTCCAATTCCGTCGCTGGCCCCTGAGAGCTGTGAGTCTATTGAATCCATTCGTTCTATTTTTAAAACAGCAAATTACAGCACAAGTGTAAGATTCAACGTTCCAGTCTTTATCTTTCGGATCTCCAATGCCCTGTGATTAGGTCGTGGCCCATTATTAACTAACTATTTCTCGCATAACGGTCTGTGCATTTATAACATCACAGTGTTTGCTTTCAACTCATGCTATTCATACCATTCCTAGCTGGAGAACCATATAAGGTGTGTCGACCCTCATTGTCGTTACACATATTTATCGAATATACCCAGTACGTTGGAGGCGACGCCAATACAGTCCCTTTCAACCTTGCACCCACTGCTGTATGCAATGCTCGGCGCTTGATTGAAAAACGTGTCAAACAAGCACTCAATATACCTGTCATATTTAATGAGGTCCTTAGGTCAGTCGAATAGTTCTCGCCTCTACAGATTCCATTGGAAGACGCTGAAGATATGTCAAGCGCCGCATACATGGAGAGACAAAAAATGGCAGTACGTCTGCACCTTCTCTCCCTCTCCTAGATTGAGTTTTCTAACGGTAGGCATAGTTTCACAGTGATAACGAAGTTGGCCTTGGCCCGGTCGTAGCGGGTTTATCATTAGGTTCGCCGGCGCTAATGCATTTTCGTTTGCATCCGAGGTTCGACCCCGAAAGGGAGAAAAGGGGCATCCTGTTAAGCATTGTACTGCGCCACGTAAGAAAACCTTTGCTTGAGTTCACCCTGAAGCTGACATGATGTAGGGTGACATTCTTGTGATGGATGGAGCAGGTGTTCAAGAGTGTTACGAGTAAGCCTATTTGCCTTTACTCTGTCGTCCTTGACATATAAGAATGTTTTAGGCATACAGTTGTTCCAAATAATTTTCGGATTGCAGCAACAGCACGACAGATCGGCGCCACTCATTCTTGATTATGACCAACTACTTATTTCTATTGACTTTCTAACCGTATAACCCACACATAAATTATCGTTAAGTATCTACAAAAGTTTGGAAATCAAAGTACCATACTCCTATCAGTGCAATGATAAATTATTTTTCACTGGCGTGGATGCGGGAGGAGACGGTGATGTGATCTAGGTATACTTGCGCGACTTCTTTCCTGCCCTTGCCTGATGGTGGTGGATAAAGGGATATTTTCCTGTATTGTTTGCAAGGGCTGTAATTGTCAGCTTATTCAGCTTATGTTATGTAGATAAATTTATCGACACGAACCATATCTCCCTGTTTATGCTTGGAATAGAAAGAGAATAGGTCTGAAATTTGGTTCTCGACTTGCTGCTTTTCCCGTTGGAGTCGACTGACTTCATCGGCCATGATCATCACTTCACGGCCAAGCTCCTGCTTAAATTGATCGACGTGAACTATTGGAATGGTTCAGCACAACGGAAGCAAACAACTGAAAACGAAGATGGACATACGTTGGACGTTGATGGCTGTAGCCTGCTTCATCGCTTCGACAAATCTTAATCTTTCGCCTTTAATTTCCCCTGATATTTCTGCCGCACACGGAGTATATTTCACTGACCGCGACGTACATGATGCAGAACCTGGACATACCATCGGTAAACGCTCTAAGCAGCACTTCCTGGTTGTGGCGTTGTTGATCCATGAGGCCTCCTATCGTTTGCGGATCTGCGACGACAAAATATAAGCGACCATGCCTTGTTGCACTTTATTCAAGACGAAACAGACCTATTCCTTTCTGGTTCTCTGATGCGGTCAGAACTTCGAGGAGACTGTGAACCGCCGCCTGAAGCGCCGTGAAGTTCTGGTCTCGGGCTTTCATCCCTGCGACGAGCTGTCGGATGTCATTAACAACGTTCAATTGAGCGCCCGGCTGTGGCTGATGAGGGTCGGACGTAATTTCGTGGAACCCTAGTTCCCTACACAGGCGATCGAGATTTGAAGATATTCCTTGTATTTGAGAGGTCCCGTTATTCACGAAAGCCTCGAGCCACTTGAAGAAGAATCGTACATGTGAGTTGCCGTCAGTTTCATCAGAGAATATGACGAACTGTGTTGAGCTCGTTGAGATACCGGACACTATCTGCTTGTTGCTGAGATAACAAGGTCTGCCTGTTACTGTCTTCTTGCATGAGGTTCATCAATTTCTCAGTATTCTGTGTTTTGTAAATTAGATTTCTGAAACAGGGTAGTTGATCACGACTCACGTCTGTGAGATTACGTTCTGTTTTCCCCGACTTTGCATCAAGGAGTGTGCGCATCTCCTCGAGTTTATCGAGCACTGGTTGAAGGTCGGCTGTCGAGACGCTGCCTTGCTCGTTCGAGGACGGGGGTGCATTTTTCAAATCAGACCGACCAAGCGCTCCGTCCCTTTTTTGTGCCGTCTTGAGATCCTCCAATTTATTCGCGAGGGCAGGAAAATCAGATGCCAGGCGATCCTTGACTTCCTTCAAGAGTTCCATCACCTTCTCATTATTTTCTGAGAGCTCCGCTGGGTTACTTTGCTCCGCATTTTTTGCCCCAGCAGACGCGACGCGGTCGCCGAGTGTCGATAGAGTGTCCTGAATATTCCGCAGAGCCTTCTTCTCGCCCCTGGCGTGGTGTTCGAGGGCCAGCACCATGTCGTGCACCGTCGGCTGGCCCGACGCGCCACCCAGCGTACCTTTGATGTCTCCCACGTCCTTGGAAAGTTTACGGAATTCCTCCTTCGATGGCCCGGAAGTCGCAGACGCATGCGGGGGTTCCCCTTCCACTGAGCTGCGCAGAAGACTAGACTTCCGTCCTTCGCGACTATACGCCACCCTGTGCGTCGCGGGCATGATGACAGGCCGATCCTCCGACATACTCGCAGCCGGGCTCGTGGGCTTCGACTGCAAGCCCGCATTGTGGAATACGGCCTCGCGTCTCGACCACCCCGACGACGACGCAGGGCTCGGCAATGGCCCGGGCGTCCGCACGCTCTGGCCAGATAGATGCGAGTGATTGCGCTCAATCTGCGCGAGGCGCTGGCGCACGACGGACAGCTGGCTGAGATTTGCCACAGACGGGCTGCTCGGGCACGACGAGGCGGGCGTCATCGTCGTCGGCGACGCGACGAAGTACGATCCGGCGCGGGAGGCGGGCGGGTATACGCTCGGCGACGCGCTGCTCGCGGGGTTGAGGTACCAATTACGTGGTTTGGCACTGGCACTTGTGTTGGTACTGGGGGCGTATGAGCCCGCTGGCGATGGCACATGAGACGTAGGCGGATATATACTCGGCGAAATAGGACCCTGAAGATCAGAGAGGTCGAGATGCAGCATTGGAGCGTTGTGCTTAGTTTCACCGTTGAGTATGGGCTGGAGCAACGGGGCCGGAGTCGGTGGAGGAAGGGGCGGTAGAGAGCGTTGAGAACGCGAAGAAATCAGGAGTGGGCTCAATTGCTGGGGATGATGCGGCCTTGGGCTTTCAATAGGCAGAACTTTAGTGTGATCATCGGGCACGATTTCCAGTCCTGTCCGTTCCTCTGCAGCATTTTCGTTATGAGCAGGCAAAATAGAGTCCCTATACACACTGGTCAACCAATACAACGAAGAAAAGTATAGACCATGAAGACTTACCAGATAGCGCTAATCCATCCCGCCCTTTCTCGCACTGACTTTGCCGCGAACTTTTCTCGCCGCTGGTCGTCAAACTGCATCTCAAAAATGCGCATACATTCGGCTTCGGGTACACGCGACAGCACGCTTATTTCCTCTTCAGTCAGCTGCGTCGGCGACAAGGACCGGATGTCGGTGCAGTGCGCCAACGATATTTCATGAACCGACGTATCGACGTCGCCGATGAATGACGACACGACGAGTTTATGCGTGTCGATAGTAACACTACATGTCTTCCATATCAAGGGCCCCGGAATGTCGGGCGACAGAAGCTGTGGTCCGCGCGTGAGGTAGAGCAGCGGGCCAGTCATCCGCGGTCTTGGCGGAATAGCATTGGTCTTTACAAGTTGCTGGGCCCTGACAGTTGGAAGAGATGGCAAAATATCCCGGTTGCTTTCATACGGCCTCCCTACAAGCCCGGATTGTGGCATAGGAAGTCTATCGTCCGACTTGCGCTTGCTGATCCCCTCTGCGCCCTTCTTGATGACCGACAGTAAGTTGCGCAGACTCTGCCGTATCGGCGACCGGCCGTCCTTCTTGAAAGTCGAGCCCTTCTTATCTGGTCGTCGCATCTCCATCTCAGATAGGCGCTGGTCGTCATTGACAGGTCGAGCGCGGTCAGAGACATATTGGCGCCGATACGTAGACTTTTCGCGCTGAAGAGACGGTACGGCCAGAGGCGGCGTGCTGAGCCGCTCGTATTGGTCGATGAGCCGCTGTGCAGGTGTTCGCGGGGGGTCTCCTTGTCCCCTTCCATATTCTGCGGTCGTGTGGCGAGCATGGTAAGCGGAGGGGGTTTGTTGGCGACCGTAACCCGGGGCAGGGGCGCCAGCACCCATATCGCGCGGTCCTATCATCCCAAGGCACTCGAATACTGTATTCTTGTTATTTGGTATCTTTTCTTATGGCCAAAAATTTCGCCGGTGGCAGGGGTAAGGACGGTCAACCTGAAGTGCATGCTGACGTTCGAAAAGGAGACCTGCCATGTCTTTCGCGGTTGCGAACTCGCCTAGACATCACTGAGCACCTGCATATAGTCTGTCCGAGGCTGAGGCTGTAAAGAGGACACCGAAAAACCGGCGTGACTAACGTATCCTTGATAGTTTCATTAACCAACTGTCCACATTCTTCGCAGTTTGCAGCAATTTCTCCTCCTGACGGCTCTCTCAACAGACGATATCCCAGAGTTCCGTCATAGTAAGTCCCTGTAGAGAAATTGATGCCAAGGTAGACATAGGTTCAGGAATGCCTGTCGTATCCAAGTATTCAGCGGCGTTGTAGTCGAAGTTCCCCGGATTCAAAGGTAAGAGACCCTGGGCCCCCTTCTTCCTAGTAGGAGTCGGGGCTGTTCCGAGCTGGGCAACGCGTCATCGTGCGTTTTTTGAAAAATTTCGCAAGCCATCGTTCCAGACCTTCGCGAGTATCATTCGAGCCGGTGCTACGTTTGCGTAGCCTTACGTCGCCCAGTGGACAGGGTGAGGGAAGGTCGCGAGTCAGCATGCGACGCGTCGCGCGATGACGGAGTTGCGCGATGACGCTATAGCACGTGCGCTTACTGGCAGTGGCAACTGCCGTAATTCTCAGGGCGGGGCCGGACCTGGCCGGAGGCAATCCGGATCTATATTTGTCCCACCGAAGTCCGGGGTCCCCTCAAGTGGTCATGACATCACGCTTGGCGGCACTGGCACCGACATATCTACGCGCCATCTCGTTTGCATCTCGTGCGTTGAAAACATATTGGGGAGGCGCTGTGGGAGGCGACTAGAAAATTATACACAGCACATTAGCAGTGCACACAGCCAGCGGCGGATCTACAGCTACCACAGCAAGAGTCAGCGTGACTCATGCGCACGCTGTGCCACTAGTGTGGGCAAAATATGGGCGACCGCCCCGGTGAGCAGGCAATGGGCAGGTCTGGATTCTGCAGAAGTACTTCGAACTGACGCCCACCGTTCGGGCCGGTGGATATTTTCTTCCGAGTCTTGATGCGAAGGGAAGTATGGAAGTAGAGAATCAGAGGATTCAAAGCCCAGGAGTCGCCAGGACTCCAGGGTCCAATGTGGGGCACTCGGACTCGGGACATATTCTTTGGTCAACCCTGATATACTTGTTCGTAGGATAATAATCAAATATGATGATAATGATAGTTATTTTACATATATGTTTGATGCCGTTCTTCGGACTTCAACGATCCAGGCGCCACTGAGACCAGCGCTACTCAGAAGGTTGCTTGCGTCCGCAGAAGGCTTACGCCGACTATAAATACTATAACGCAAGTGGCGTTCTTATCCGGGCGTACTGCAAACGCACAAACCAAGCCACTCTGCAGCGACAAAATTACGTGGCTCGCCCGGAGTTCAATTCCTGATTGGAATGGGGAGCGGGCATGGAGGCCCCGGGAACCTCGAGGGGTTCGAGGACTCGGATGCGTGCATTCTGTGGGGTACGAACGGACAGGCGAGGCGAAGCGCTGCATACCGGTGGTGCTCTCTTGTGTATTCAGCTGTTCTTACGTGGAGGAAGGGTAAATAGGAGCCATCAGCCCATGCGCGTCCATAGCAAACGGGGAAAAAATTATCGCCCCCGCTCCATGATAGCACATACGCCCCTTAAACGCGCGAGTGGCATATTCGTGCGCACGGACTCTGACCAAAATTCATTGCGATAGATGCGCATGCATTTATTTTAAAACGGGTGTCAGCATTCGCAGCCAGGGATTAATATAATTTTTACGCACGTAAATTTTGCACCACAGTCCGTCCACATTGGTAAGGTAAGAGCCGGTACGAGGGCGCCACACCTGGGAAGCGGCGAAGACATACGACGCGCGTATCCACAGGATGCTGCGCTCCGTACGCCACCAGCCATGCTCACCTTGCCACCGCACAGCCAAAAATGACAGCGACCGCAGCTCGCAGCTACCTCGCAGCGCAGACATTCAATGCAGCTGCAGTGTTTGACATCTCCGTGAGCATAAAATAGACCCCCGGCGGCTCTCGCCAGCTAAGCACTAAGCACTCGCCTGGAATGAGAAACCTCGGAGGATGCGCATGGCATGTTATAAGTAAAGCTGGATAATGCGATTGGTTACAATTGGCTCGCTGGATATTAGCCCGGGTGGGCGGGCGGTGGGGCGAACTGCTGCGAGCCACATGGGCCTCCTGTACGGGGATACGAGCCAGTTCCACTCCCAACGCGCGGCGAAATCGGCGCAGCTTATGTACGCGCCCTGCTAGAGATCGCAACAGTGCGACAGGTTCCATGCCACTCGGAGCGGATGTTACAGCGACGCTCGCCGACCGTGCAGCCTGGCACTCGGTGGCACACGAATTATTCCCTTGAGAGGAGCTGTCAGTTAGATAGGGAGGTTGCGGGCGACCTTTGTGCTGCGTCGCTGTGAGGATTGGAGCACGGAAGGCAAAAGGTAAACGAGGGTATAAAAATAATGCTGTCGTAAAGATGAAAGCACTGGGGTTGATGTTCTGGTTGCGTTGCAGCTTCTGATGGCGAAAAGAATATACGTGTCTTTGGCTTAGTAAAACTTGAATGCTTCGGTGGAGACTAGGACAAGAAAAATGAATGTCGGCGATGAATTTTGGACGGAAAGTGGTAGCCCCACAGGTATTAGAGCAGATGGACATGAAACTGTGAGATATGTGGAGGAACAGAAGCTATGAATAAGTGTGCATTGCTGAGGAGGCTACGGTGGCAACCATCCAACTATCACAGCCAAGAGGACGTGCCTAATCGGGAATATGACGTCGGGCGTGGGCGGTGATTGGCTGGCCAGGCCTGACGTCACTGACGGGGATCGGCTCGGGGCAGTTTGGTTGCGTCCCTTTTCTATTCCCCACCACGATGAGCGACCAGTCGTCAAATATGCCCTCGAGACCGTCCCATTCAAAGCGCCACGCATCCTTCAACTCGCCCCGTGAAGTGCCCCTCCCGTCCCCCACAATCTCCCTTTCAGAGTCCACCTCGCCCTTTTTCCTCTCCCCCGACCAGCAGGACGTCCAGCCAGCAGCCACAATTGCCCAACCACGTTTGCCACTCGCCCAGGGCTGGCAGGATGAGAGAGACATGAATCCCGTCTATTCGCTTGCTCAGGAGGGCCTGCTGCGCGCCCAGAAGCGGTCGCAGCCACCAGCACCAGCGGTCGTCGCTGCCCCTTCAGATTCTACCCAAGAACAGCCCACAGCTCCCCAAGTGAGTACCAGCGCACGCGGACCCGAGCCAAACACTGTTTTCCCCGCCCGGCCCTCTTCCCTGGCCGACACTCATTCTGCAAACTACACGACGACATTGACATCCCTCCTCCGCCAGCAGGATCCATTGGGCATACCGGAGGCAACGCACGCGGCCACCGCGTGGTTAGATAGGTATTCGTCGTCAAGTCTCCCTCTCCCTTCTCAAATACCATTCCATACTCTCTCAAATCCTCCGCAACGCTCATCCAAAACCCGCGCCGCTTTCGCAACGCCGCCTTCAAGCTCTGGCGCAGAGTCACCGCCGCCTTCTCCCCAGCTCTCGCCACTCCCATCTCCTTCAAGTCATTGCCCCCCAATAGATGCTGAAAATGCCTCTTCCTCATCTTCCTCGTCTTCGTCTTCGAATAGCGCCAATTCCGTTTCGACCACAATCTCCAGCTTCAACAATACTGAACCTTCCGCGGACAAACAATCAAACACCCCACTTAGCCCTCAAATCCCTCCGGTGACTCAGGCAGAGTCACGCCCAGGTCCTCGGCCCATCTCTCCGTTTCGCGCTCCACAACCGCCTCCTTCTCTGCCGCGTGCCCCTGCTTTGTCGGAAGGCACCGCCATGCGCCGCTTCATGACGGCGTCGCAGTTGCAATCCATGTCCATGAACAGCGCTCTCTCAAGTGCCCCTATGGCGTCCAGTCCGGCTATCTCTTCCTCGATGTCTGCTATGTCGGATTCTTCTTATCCGCCGCCCGATCCGCCGACCATTTTACCTGTAGATCCAACGCACGACGTCACCTTATACCAGTCCGATCCGCGGCAGGCGCCATACATGCCTTTCTTGAGTCATGTCCTGCCGTCGCCAGACAGCAGCTGGATAGAGGTGGAGACGACGCAGAGCGAGTACAAGTTGTTGGTGCGGCTGCCGGGTTTCAGCAGGGAGGGAATCACGCTCGCTACGAAACGCAGAAGAATATTGCACATCGTTGCGGATAGCTGGGAAAACGAGGGTGGTAAGTCGTTCTGCTTTTCTACTTGGTTGACACAAACATTTGCGCCCATAGGTCATTTCGAACGCAGAATATCATTTGGGTACGACGCAGACCTCGCGCGGGTGCGAGCAGAATTCGACGGTATCATGCTGCGTATCACCATCCCACGCAGAGTATCCCCCATTCAATGGAGCGGGAGCGCGGCACGGTTAGGTACTTCTGGCAGAGTATAGATACGCTCCCGACGAACAAGGGGCTTTTTGGTCTATGCAGAAACCACCACGCTTTGGAGCTTGTACTGTCGGTGGAGTGATAGAAGCCTGCTTTTCACCCTTTTGGGCAGATCAACGCGCCCAGCCCTTTTTTGTGTCTCCCTTGCTCCACCTGCCGCCACACCCGTGTAATATTATGCTGCGAACAAACGACCTTTCCCGAATATTGGACAACAGAAGCGGGAAGCGCCGTAGCGCCAGGACATTCAAGACTGAACACAACCTTCACGCCCATACCGAATCCCCATTAATTCCTCTATTACTGTAGCACGACCCCACCTACGCTGGCTTGGGCTCGTAATCCCCTTCCGGACCAGCACTCCATCGGTCCCGATGTAATTATTGTATCTGCTATTGCTAACCCCGTCGCATCTGTTTCTTTGTCCTCCGCCTATCTTGCCCTGTCTGTTTATTTTGATTTCCTTCTATTCCCGGTGATATCAGTATTAATACACTGCAACCCTTGCTGCTACTACCCACAGGGATATTCACCGTCCTTTTGCTCTTGTCTCTGCCCATACTATTTAACGCATACCGCCACTGCATACCGCATATCCGATAACCACCGCCATCACCACCATCCGCAATAAGCACATATTATTAGTATTGCTGCATATCATCTCCTTGTATACATACCGCACGGCCATTTTTTACATTGCATTTTTGATTGTTTCGTGGATCGCACTATGCGGCCGGAGGGGCGCTGCCCGCCGTTTGGTCTGATGTCCGCGGGGCCCCGACCGCGTGCAAAAGCCGACTCCACACCCACGCAGCACGCCTCCCGCGCCTGTGGCCATGCATGCGGCCGCGCTCCACGCCGGCCCCCGCCACCGGAGCTACGGGACACTGTCTCTGAGTCTCTTGTTGCATGCCACAATGCACATACGTATGCCGCTCAAGTGCCGCTGTACGTTGTCAAGCTAAAGGGCCGTCGGGCCGCCGAGTGCGCTTGCCTGCACCCGCTGAGGCCTCGAGATACAAAGCGAGGAGTGGTAGGTGGGAGGAAAATGCGAGCACATCAAATATGGCTCCCCGCTGATCGCTCAAGACTTTGCGCATCACTCGAGTCTGGGGCGGCGGGCGCCTCTATCATTGCATCCATCGGGCCCGCATCGGGGTGATCCGGACCGATGCAACGCCGCTGCCCGGCCCCGCGCCGCTCTTCTCGCCTCCCCACCAGCCCCCACTCCGCTCGCCTCGCTTCAGTGTGTGCCACACGTTCGCTGTCTCATTGGTCTGTACCTGCATATTTGGTGCACTACCCCCACTTTCCCCGTGGCACGCGCATCGCAGAGGGTGCGGGTGCATCGCAGAAAGGCGACGCAGTTGGACTGTGGGTAATAACCCCGCCCGGAGACCGCAGGCTGTACAACGGCACGCGCTACGCACGGATTTGTGTGCAGGCAAGACGAACCGAGCGCACGCCGCAGACAGGAACTGCGTCGGCTACCCGAGCGCGCGCTCGCCCGGCGGCGCGTCCGCGTGCCTGCGTGCGTCATCGGTGGCGTCACTAGTCACCGCGCAGGGATCGTCGCTCGAGGGGGCATTAGAGGGGTAAGTAGGCGTCAGTGAGCGCTCGACTTGTATATTTATCCTTAATCGCAAATCCTTCTTACTGGTTTTATTTTATTCTGGCCCTTTCTGGTGTGGTGGTTTAATGTGCGTACCCGCATGTTCCGCGGACTCTTGGGTTCTGAATTACTCTGAGTGATTTCATGAACCTCGCAGGACGGCTCACAGCTGGAATGTTGCAATTTACGACGCCCTAATTATACCCCGAGCCTCCTGGTTTCCTATAAGCACATGACTATAATTGATGCATCGAGAACTCATTACCAGCGACTCTGCCTTTGAACGTCCGGATCCTTAATGCCGCATGAACGAGAACTCTGGGCTGCGAGACGCGCCCGGATAACTCGTCGCTCGGTCGCGGCAGAAGAATTTCCAAATCAGGCAATGTTACGTCCTTTGCGAGTTGCCAACAACCGCATCGGGCATCGAGTGTGGCGTAGTCATTGGCCGGACCGCTGACCAGGGGTCAGGCGAGGGAAGGCCGCGCTCGCGGCGCACGCTGAAACCCCTACGGACTAAAATATCTGACATAGTGGTCAGGACTTCCACGACACCTGCCATAAGTCTACTAGCCGCGTCCAATCCTAAGCCACCAAGAAATGTGGCTTTCGTTACTCTTTTACTTAAGCCGGCCTACAATATAACTAATAACGTACCTGTTTCGCAAACGTGCGCGGCGCTGAAACCCTGCGGCCCCAGAGAAATCTCTACTGAACTCTACTATGTACCCGGGGGGCTCTGCTCTGCGATGTGTAAGGACAATATGTAAGGCAGTGCCATTAGAAAAAACCTCTATACAAGTACATATGCAATGGCTGCCGGAGGACTGTGAGAGCATCGCACATTGCCACCCAAAAATTTGTGCACTTCGTTTACAGGCACGGCCATGATTTAGAAGGTCGTCTAAAGGGCCAGCCATGTGCTGCGGCGTATTATCTATAGATTTCTACCGACTGGCAGCGCATTGGCATGTCTAGACACCTCCAAAGGCCAGGCCATCCTTGATATACTTGGTTTGCGGCGGTGGGAACAACCGAATCGAACGGTTATCTTCAGCTGAGAAGAGCAGGGCCAGAATCCATGCCAAGAGATGGGCACTGTGCGATAAAGCGCTGCGCCGGTGTGGGTGGTTTGTGAGCGCGTACGCTATGCATCTGTTATTATCTATCACAGCAGCTCTCGCAATTCAGACGAACGTGCATCAAGTGGGTAAAATGAGTCCACGCAGCGCAACAGATGGGCTGTCTCCCGGATAGCCTCTCCGACTCAGATGCAGGGCTGTCAGGCTGGACAGAGCAGATTTACTTATATGGGAAATGCGGCCTAATTTAAGCATCAACCCGCCGCACACTCGCTATGCATATGGTTTGGGATAAAGCTGACCCATGGATTGGCGCTGCGGCAAGGAAGCTGGAGAAACTTGGAGAAGCCAGTCGCCATGTCCTCCGTTTGCCCACGGATTTTATTAGATAAAGGAGACGATGGGTATTGGTTGGGTATTGAGCCGTGCTGATCTGGCGACACGCTGTCCCGACAAGTGCTGTACGTAAGAGGCCGCAATACTAGACTGTGGGGTAAATGTTCTTACAAAGGATAGTTAAATATAATGCGACCTCTGGTCGGGTATAGAACAAGAATCAAACGCTAATAGAAGTTCATTTACTACATTAAACATGCGTGCTGCATTTCAGACGGTCGCTGTGTACCGACCTTGTACCCGCCATTGTGTGAACAATCCAATTACACCGAATTTGTCGTCGATGCCCATGCTACTACACGCTTGTACCTTTGTACTATGCATAAAGAACTGCACTGATAGTCAAATTATATTGCTGGATGAATAGAAATGCAATTATAGTATCGTTATCAGGCTCCTGGACCTGATGGACAGGTCAGCGATGATTTCAAAAATTATAGCAGTTTTGGTGAGTTATATATTTTTCCGCCGAGCTGTAATACTTAGGAAAGACAACAGACATCCGAAGACAACGTATCCGGAAGAAGTACCAACTTTACCGAGTCCTTTTTCGGAGGCGTTGGGTACATATTGATATCCAAGCTCTCCCGGCCGGAGTTTCTATCTTTGATAATATATTGATGAAGTACTGATATATTTCACTGACACTGTCACATTCCCTGATTTCCTATTTTAACTTGAACAGCGAGATAAAATAGTGTGGCAGCGAGCTCAGAGTGACATGGATCGTGGCTAGGCCCTGGGGTAAAAATTGCCTATATTGAATTGAGCGGGCTACCGCTCGATGACAGGCTTCTACGGGCTTCTAGGGGCGGTGAGTATAGGGAGTATTTAATTGTCTAGGTGGTTATTCCTTAACCATCGATTGACCAGCGCTTTTGTAGAGATCAGAACTCTGGACATCTCGGCCGGCGACATGCATACCACTATTTTGATATACACATTATGTTCATAGAGTAACTCTAACTTATTATTCTTTGACATCTATATGGGAAGTTTCGAACTTTGGCAAAGTTCTTCTAGAAATACGAGAGGTTCCCACCTCATGAATTTGGCAAGGTATAGGTATCGTTTGCTTCAAAGGTTGATCAAATTATTCTTCTCTCTCTAGTTGAATACAGTTACTCAGGTGGTAAAAAGTGAACACATACGTGGCGCATAGCCATGAAGGGGATCGACGACTCGCATAAAAGTAGTAGCTACAAAATAAATAGTTGCCAGTCAATCCCGTACCACTGGTGATTGACAAGAGGGCAATAAGTATATAGTTGACAGCACCTATGGTTACATAACTGGCGCCCAACCTGAAACGGTGGTGCATCGAAGCACAGGCTAAGATAGAATCGTAAAGACCTGAGCTGTCTGCCACAGGCCCGTTCTATTTTGTGACATAAGTAAGAAAATAAAAGAGCGGATAGTGGTACAAATTGCTAGAAAGATTGAAGTATAGAGAGAAAGCAGATTCAAAGCGATGGGATGCCAGGATGATAGATAGGAAATGGCGTGGTCAAATGAGCGAGCAGGGTTGGTTGAAAGATGGATATGTTGAAGAGCGCTTCGTAATCCAAAATAGGAAACGACAGCTGGAGCCAAGTCGGAGCGGTGATAGGGTGCACTGGGATATAAATGGGCGGCGATTCTTCGTGAAAGATCCCGTGCTGGACAGTCATCCCTTTCAAAAGAGATTTCCGCTGGGTCGGTCATTTCATGTAATCCACCGCGGGGAATTTTGGTGGGTTGTTTGGTGGGCTTAACGCGATTACCGCTCTCTTCGAGTCAGGAGGTCCTTCCAAGAGGGACGGGTCTTGATGACGAGGAGATAGAAGTGACCGATGAGATGCGCCGAGGTATAGAAACACGAAGCATTTCGCCGTTGAAATCTGCTTTTACTTGCCCCAAATCCGCATCGTAGCCAAAGGCAATGCGTCGTTCAAAATGGCCTAATTATAAACATAAGTTGTTGGCTACGATGGGGTTTGTGGGCGAGGAAGACAGAAAGTGACATCAGACAACTTTCTTGCGAAGGCAGATGGACACAGAGGGGTTCACGACAACCATTATGGCGAGGGAGCTCAAAAGTCGGAAAGAACCGGTACCCGGGCCTCAATGTTCAACGAAGAAACAGACGCTCACCTCCCCCGCTGTCCCATCGGTCGGCTACGACGTGCAGGATGCGCTTGCGTTTTGTTGCCAGCGTGATTCCATCCCAGCTGAAGCCTGGAAGTTTTACGTGCAGTTGGTACTCGTGCTGGAGAGTGTGCACTTCGATGGTGCTGTCGGCAGCGGGTGTATTACTGAGAAATATCCGGCTGCTGCTGCTGCTACTTGAGGGGCGCGTGTCGTCGGGCAAGATGATGGGGGGTTCTGGGCCGGGATATGATATTGAGGAGGACGAGGAGGGCGACGGGGAGATCCTTTGGGGTGTCATTTGAAGGGAGCGGTGGAGAGATAAAAAGTGGCTGAAGGTGGTGGAGGCAAGAGAGGCCTCATGGCCACAATACCATCAAATTGACGAGATAAGCAGGGATCATCACGCGGGCGGAGCGTCCTCTCGAAACATCCACAAATAATATAACGACAGCTGCCGGTTCGGTTTGCTGCATCTGTCATCTCACGAAGTACACGCGACGCGTCTTTTACTCGTTTATCCAGCAGGAACGGGTAGTCGTGCAAAATCCTGGAAAAAATCGCCCACCGTGACGAAGCACGTTCGGAGTGTGTAGAACGCCGGTAGTATGCCAGTAAAGACGTTTATTTTTGCCCCCCAAGGGATAATTGTGTAGGCCGCACTGTCCACGTTCCATGCTGTTCCATGGCAGACAGCGGGACCAGATGGGGTACGGAACGTTATTTTCTGACATTGTTTGATGATGATTTCTTCTTACCCCGTCGTCGTCTTGATTCTAGGCCCTCAAATCGCCGAGGTACCGCTTCCAGATCTGGGTCTCATTCAAGTACATAGCGGTTTTTCCACGATTATCGTTTGTCTTTCTGTCAACTTGCCCGAAATCAGTGGTTTTGGAGATGGCTGACCAAAATTCTAAAAATGGTGGCCACAGCCGGTAAGTTCTCTCAATATCGAACTTTCAGTCAGCCCCCTAGGTATATAATGCCCTCTGGAATGAACTTGCTGGGAATTTCACTCTTGCTTCATACGCACATTCTCCTCTTTCAATTATGCATACTTTCTACACCATCGTGCCCGCTCTTTCTCTGCTCAACATGGGCGTCAACGGTGCTATCATTGCCAACACTCTCAGCTCTAGGCGTGATGGAAACGCCGTAGGCAGTGGACCATACTCTGTTCATGGAACATCCCGTCAAACCCGCCAATTTCACGCTGCAGATTTCCACTCGGACGGCACCGGGACCGAGTCTTCGGACAGTACGCCGTCTGGCCTAGTGTCTCCACGCCAAAACCCTGCGGGTCTGACTAACAATATCCCATCCGATGTTCTGTCACCACTTCTGCCTGTGAGGCGGTTCATGCAACACCAAGATGCTGTTGAGGGCGAAGTGCGCTCGTTAGCCAACGAGATCCTTACAGACACGACACTGAGAGATGATGGTGCAACCGGCTTGACCGAGGCTATCCCAAATTTAGGCTTGGGAAGCCTAGAAATCGTCCCCTCCATTCCGTCTGGCCAGGCGATATCTAGCGAATTACGCAGAGACGTGAACGTGGTTGGCAACGCCGCCAGGCGCCAGGACTCGGACAGCACCATAGATACTGGTGTCGCTACTATTAGATCTGGCGACTTGCTGGACTCGATTCCCAGTTCTTCTGTCTCCACCACTAAAATGGTCAAACGCCGTGTCAGGCGCCAGGATGATAGTTCCGACGTTGTGGCTGTCGCTTCTGATGCTGTGGCCGATATGGACCCCACTGGCAACTCGGGTTCTGACGCTGAGGTAGAGACTATTGTTGATACCGACGAGGACACCAGTGCCAACTCTCTCGATGTTCGGGCTTCGGTGAATGAGCTCGACTAAGTGATATGGCTCCTTTTGGTTGCTGTCCCTATATAAGACTTGACACGATGCCTATTCTGAAATTTGTCTACGCATTTTTCTCATCATATACCACACATATCTACCTATCTTACCTTCGTTAGCATTCTGTAATAAGTATCACACTCTCTGAGGCCCAGACTGTCTGTTTATTTGGCTGTCCGCAAGATTGGATTCAGCTGTATGAAAGCAAATATATTTATTTCTGCCTCTTATCCCATCCAAGCTTTTCGTGGCCTACATATTACTTACATACC
Organism: Hypholoma sublateritium FD-334 SS-4; assembly: GCA_000827495.1. Taxonomy (NCBI): domain Eukaryota; kingdom Fungi; phylum Basidiomycota; class Agaricomycetes; order Agaricales; family Strophariaceae; genus Hypholoma; species Hypholoma sublateritium. The sequence goes on along the minus strand of KN817523.1, from coordinate 751,302 downwards.
TCTGACTGTGGTGGCAATGGCAAGTCAATGGCAAGTGGCATAACTCGTTGACTCATCCGCAACTCATCCGTGTCTATTTATGGAATGCAGAGACAGGGGCAGACACGGAGCAGCGCCGTGTTCATACTGGACAATCTTCATCTGCAACCTCTATCCCAGTCACTCCAAATTCATCAAAGCGCTTGTTTCTCTCTCAGTAAAGTGGTGTATATTGACTTGAATACACTTCGTGCAATCTGAAGGAATATAATTGCAGCCCTGCCTTTTTTCATGGCCACAAAAACATTAGTATCATCCAGCACCTACGTTCCATCGTTCGACCCCCTAGCTTCTTCATCTCCGCTGCCGTCATGCAATATTCCAGTCGCATCAGGGTCAATCACAGAATCAATTAAGAATACCGATGAGAGGTCGCCGCTACCAAGAGGATGGGAGAAACAGGTAGACAGCAAAGGCAGGACATACTACCTAGACCACAACACGCATACCACAACATGGGTGCGCCCACTGGCGAACGCATCGCCTCTCGACGACGACGATGACCTCCCTCCGCTGCCCGGAGGATGGGAGTGGCGAGTAGATAGCAAGGGCAGGAAGTACTACCTCAATCACAACACACGCACTACAACGTGGACCCGCCCCCCCCCTCTCGATGTCGCGGCGGAGGAACTGGGGCCTCTTCCTACGGGCTGGGAGATCCGTGTCTTACCCGGTAACAGGAGCACTTACTTCGTGGACCATAACACGAGAACGACGACATGGCAGGACCCGCGGACAGCGCCGTACAGAATGGACCCGACGTCTTTGTTCCGGCGAAAGCTGCAGTACCTCTATCGCATGCAGCGGCAGGACATTCAGCCGGGGGTGTTTCGAATCTCAGTCCGCCGGGAACAAATCGTCGAAGACAGCTTTGCGATTATCAACAAAGCCGGTGTCCAGAATCTAAAGCGCCAACCAAAGGTCGTCTTCGAAGGTGAGACGAAGAGCCACATACACATTGTCCGGTAAGACTTATTTATCAATGGTTAAAATATCTAATTTATCGTATCGCCCCTTCTACAGAGACTGGTTCGACCTGTTGGTGGAGCGGCTGCTAGATCCAGACTTCGGTCTATTCAAGAGGGATCATGTAGGGCAACTGCAGATTGACCCAAGGTCTCTCAGACGGCCCAAGTACCTCGACTATTACAAGTTCGTCGGCAGAGTTCATAGCATGGCGGTATTGCACGGATTTTTGATTGACACCCAACTGGTACCCTTACTGTTTCCCGTCCTGACATGTTCCGGCAAATCGGAATCGTTTTCAGACAAAACCGCTCTGATGAAGTCAATTGCGAGAATCAAGATGTAAGAATCGCTATGCCTTCTCATTAAGGATCTCACTTCACATCCCCAGTGTCGATGGCAAGCGTATGCTAGAAACTTACAAACTCATAGATAGACGGACAGGGAAACCTTTCCTGGTGGAAGTCAAATTACTAGAACATGGACCGGGTGATGACTTCGCTCATCGGGAAGACGAAGACGAGTTCTTTGAGGCGCTGGCTATCCACCGCTGCTCCAATGGCGCCGGACCTCAAATGCGGGCGCTCGTAGACGGATTCTTCGAGCTTCTCCGTAAACGCGATTTATTCCTGGGATACACATTGTCCGAGATTGAGAAGCTCATCGGTGGTATTTCAGTAATCGACATGTATGATTTTATATCCCATCTTTCCATGTTGACCCACTCAGCTACAGTGCTTCTAGCGAGGAGGGATCGCGAAACACCACGGAAGAAACGGACGGCGAGCTGATCCCTTACATGCACCTCGACCTTTTCTGGCAGGTCCTGCGCTCGTGGTCGCTTGAGCGCCAGCGCACGTTGTTCCAGTACGTCACCGGCCTGAAGCGCGTCCCCGCGACCGACCAGGTCAAAGTACTCTCCGCACCAGACGGCGAGATCCGGCGCGTGACGATCCTGGGGAACGTCGAGCGCGCGGTGCCGGACAGCTCAGACGACACGCCGGAACACACGCTTTACATCCCACCGTTCGAAACGTTCGAGGCGATGGAGGGTAGCCTGCTGGGCGCGATCACAGACTGTAGCTGGGTGGGTAATCATCTCCGTGGAATGTATCGACAAGTGCTGAGCGTTGCCGGTGTCACTAGGATCCGACTGTTACAGCTGAGGTACAAAATATGTCAAATATGACCAAAGGTGCAGGACAAAAGACGAAAACAACTGACTCGGCGGATGAGTCTTAAAGTCCATTTTCTTATCATCTCAGTACCCCACTATCTAAATAATTGGGGCCGACCCTTCGGAGATGCGTCTATGTAATATTGTAATGACAGATTATATTGTGCTTTGGTTGATTGAGTAAAAGAAACATGCTTGTGTTTAAACGAACTGTTGGAAACAACTTTCTACAGATCGCCGCGATGTCCAGATGCGCACGAAATAGGAAGGATATGGTACTAATTGCATAATGATACAACAATGCAGACGAGGATGCGGAGGAATACAAGTGCTGCGGATAGCAGTGGGTGGGCAAAACAAGGGAAACTATTAACTTGTGAGGCGGTGGTATAGTATTAATTCATGAGTGTGTCCACAGAAGCAGCATGCCTCTTGTTCTTCATTCGTCAGTCGTGGTCTAGATCGCATGCGCGAAGGGATTTGTCGTCATGCTCTTCCGCGCGCCCATCCCAGTCGGGTAGTCGATCTGCACCCGGTGCTCATCGTCAAATGGCGTGACGAATGGGTTCACCAGCGAGCTCTGCCGCGCATGCGTCGTCGTAAGCATCTGCGTCACGGGTGTCAGCACCGGCGCCCCCTCCTCTTCCGCCATCGAGCTCGAGCGTGACTCGCCCGGTGCCGCGTTCGTCACGCGCCACTGTACGCCGACTTCTGAGGACACCGAGCGCCGGTGGCGCCCCGCGGGCGGCGGCGCGAGCGCTACCAGCGGGCGCAGCGCTTGCTCGTCCTGCCGGCGCCCCGCGCCGAACGCGGTTTGCAGCTGCGGGTGCCGGGGCGGCGCCCCATACTGCGCGGCCGCAGTGTCGAAGCCCGCGTAGAGCGGGATAGGGAGCTCGGAGCCGCGCGCGGGGGCGGCGCTGAATGGGTCGTCCGGGTACGACGCGCCGACGTCCGTGGGCAAGGAGCCACTGCGCGCCGGGTATGGGAATGCGGTAAAAGTCGGCGTAAATATCGTGGGTGCGGAGACGACGACTGTTGGCGTCGGCGGTATGGGCGTCTTCTTCGTGGGCGACATGATGCTGAGATAGGATGTCTTCGTCGCATCGGGCGTTACCGAGAAGCGCGAGCGCATGCCGGTGTTGGTCAGGTAGTCCTGTGGCTCTGGCTGGTACTCCGGTGGCGAGGACGGGCCCTGTGTATGGACGTAAAGCTGTGGACGCTGGTGTGCGTCCTCTTGCATGGATGTCGGGTCCCAGTATTCCGCGTCAGCGCTCTTCTGTGTGTCCTTGCGCCCAAGAAGTGTAGAAACCTTCCCGAACCACGCCGCGCCGCGCTTGGTCTCCTCAATCTGAGCAGGAGCAGCCACGGGCGTCAGCGCCTGTTGTAACTCTGCCTCGCTACCATCTTTCTTCAGGCGTTCCCCGCGACCCATCGCGCGGCGGCCAATCGCAAGTAGCTTTGCGCCCTGCGTCTTCCGCGGGGCGCTCGACGCAGACACTGCGTCGGCCAGCTCCCAAGAGCGGCCCTCTTTTGTGCCCGCCAAATTGTCCTCCTTTGCATCAGCTGGTGCGTCTGGTGAACTCGCGCGCGACGCCCAGAAGGGCGTGAATGTGCTCCGCCGCGGGGACGGCAGGGGCGAGAACGAGGGCAGCTTCTGCTCGGCCTTTTCGCTCGCGTCCGCGGAGCCGCCGCTGCGTGCGCGCTCCAGGAATACCGTGGACCCACCTACCCCGCCCGCGCGTTGCTCGCGCTCCCAGCGCCGGCGCCCTCGCTGCTCGACGATGCGCTTCCCGTACGCGTGCCAGAGAACGACGGAGAGGCCCATGAGCACGACGAGACCCCACAGGGCGATGAAGACCGCGAACATAATACGCTCCTTACGCAGAGATGCCGCGTATGAATCCACGAGGCGCCCGACAAGACCGCCGTCGTCTGTGCTGGTCGTATTGCCACCAAGCGCGGCGAGCGCAATTGGCTGCGCGGCCTCGTTGACGGACGCGGGAGAGAGTACGAGTACCGACTGGTTCACACGTGGTATGTCAATGTTGAGATTATCGTGGAGGAATGTGAGGGCATTCTCAAGTGCGTCGACTTTGCTGCCGATGAAGCACGCCAAGAACGCGTTCGCAGGTGCAGCGAGGATCGTGTTACCAAAGACAGTTGTGACCACGTTCTGCACGTCGGTGTAGAAGTTGTTGAGCGTCGTGTTAAGCGTCGTTGTCGTGCCGTTGACCCACCCAAAGAGGCCATCGTTGACAGTGCTCTGGATGATGTCTATACGCCCGTTGATATCGTTCGCGTAAACGCTGGACTGGTTATACATGCTATCATTGATCGAATTAGCAATTGTTGTCGAGAAGTCGGTAGTAGCAGCCGCTGCGCGATCCTGGTACTTCGCAACAAGTGGGCCGAGTGCCCAGAGTTGGATCTGCACAGACAGTATTCCAAAAACACCGATCAACAGGCAGGCTAGCGCGGGCCGATAAGAGATATAGTGCAGGAGCCACTGGGTGTGGGTATGCTGCGTCGGCGTCAGATTGAAGCGCGAAGAAAGGGTGTTCATGATGCGCGTAATGAGCGGATGTTCTGAGTTTGCCTGGAGCATAATTAGATTGTGATCACTCAATGTAATCTGAGGGGAAACAGGAGCTTTGACGTGGATCATGGTGGGATCGGTGCTCCAGGCTTGACGCGTGTATTCGAGGTGGTTCTTCATGCAACGCCACTTGTACCAAGTGAGTAGACAGTTGAGGCCGACGAGAAAGAGAGCAATTAAGACGATGATGACGATCCCAATCTTAACCAACTTGATCAAATCATGGCCAATGTCGTCAATGACGGAGGTATCGAGCTGGCCGCAAAAGGAGATCGTATTCAGTTCGGGCACGGGGAGGCCGTCGGGTGTGAGTGTGATATTGGCAAATGTGGCATTAATATCTTGTTTCACGAGCTCGAAGGGTGTGTCGATTCTAGCAGAAGTCAGCTTTGAGTTTTATAATATAAACATAATGGACATACAAGCCCTCCACTTGGTTCTTGATGTCCGCGACGGATGGGATTGAGTTATTGAGGTTGGTTAACGCCTGTTGGAAAGAGGCAGGTAAAGTGACATTCTGAAGGCCGCTGAGATCCGGAACAGTGATTTGAGGGATGGATCCGAGCGGGTTGACCTTATTGATAGAGTTGATTAGGCTGTTGATGCCAGAGATATCGGACTGGATGCTGGATCGGACGGACGACGCGACACTTTGAAGAACGTCGTTGATCTGGAAACGTCAGCCAAAGAATGCGGGGATCGGAGTAGAGAAACGCACCGCTTGCACGGCTCCAATAAGAACGGCGATGCCACTTTGAACTATGAGCTCCAGAAAGCAGAGGAAAGTAGACCGATAGATGTCGATGAGGAAGTTGATGATAGCCTCCATCACCGTCAGGGCTAGGATGAGAGTGGCCCTGGCTCCGTTTAGAGTGCCGTTGACGGCGTCCGCGTACTGCTGGTTGGTGGCAAGCGCAAGGAAGCGCGGCATGCTCGCAGCCGATGTAGCTGCCGTTTCTGCGGCCTTGCAGCTTGCTATGAGGTCTGATTTCGTGCTATTTATTGCATTCTGCGCGTCGGCTAGAGATAGCTGGAGGCGAAAGGCGACGAATATGAGGGATAAAATGGGGTAGGCGAGCCAAGTGAGGGACAGAAGATGTGGAAGTGTGAGATAGGGCGTTAAGGACGTGGTTGATGAACGAGCGTCGTAAATTGTAGACTGGGCACCGGACATGGCGATGGTCGACCTGCGACGGCGCGTGGATAGGTATAAGAGAAGAACGGGGACGGACGGATAATGAAGCCATTGCCTTTTGACAAACTGCCGTCCTGGCCATTGTCTGCAAATGCATTGTTTATTGTGACAATTCGTCACATTGTACAATAGACTGTGACTCTGTGACTCCGCGCCGTCATCCGGCCACGGCCCACGGTAGGAGCACGACGAACCTAATTTTATACAAATGCAATAAAATTGTGTAGAAGTTGGTTCGACATTGAACGATGTACTAGCCAAAAGCAATCTTTGCGGTTTCATGATCTATTTACAGGGTACCTGTCCATATCCCATAAGTAACCTATGCCCCATCGATCGCTATGGGTTTTAAGTATGACAGGTTCAACTGTAGCAATTTTGGATCACAGTCCACTCCATACAAAATAATATAAAAAACCAACAACCTGACGCTATCTCTAAGCTACAGGCACATCATATAGTATAACTCAGCTATCCGGCTCACAATTGCCGCGACCTCAGCTCCTCCTTCACACTGTCATTATCAGTATCCTCACTGTATGACTGGCTTCGCACAGGCGAAGCGTGCGCCGGCGCAGGCTCCGCAAATTGCTCCCGTAAACGTGCAGCCGCTTGTCGTTGAAGCTCTGCCCCAACTGTCCTGAGCACTTGGAACAGGGGCCCAACGAGTCCTAGTTGGATAGTGATATACCTAGACATTGTAAACACGTTAAGCCTGCAATTTATAGGAGAAGAATGCTTACGATGCAGCCAGTGCAAATAATAGGAATGTGAAATACAGAGGATTGAACAGTATCGCCATGGCTTCATTCCAGCCCAGCACGACCAACGCTCCGTATATCCAGTATGGAACCTGTGCAATGCTCGACACTGTGCTTCGCTTAGCCTCGACGTAGTATGCATCAGCGTCCTTGCGGAATTTGTTTGTGAGATCAACCGCCTTGGTCTCGCTGAATACGACGAGGGTTGAGGGAAAGTCAAATTCGTCCGACCCCGTCAGGGAGTCGGAGGGTTCAGAAGGGAGAGTGAATTCATGGACATCATCAGAAGGGATGATTTTTGAGTACAGGGGCACAAGTTCGAGAGTCTGTGTAGAGAGCACCAATCAGTTTCTCCATCTGAGTACCACAACGAGGGGGACATGCACGCACATGGTCTTTCGCCTTCTTGAAAGCACCATCAATATCATCTTCTGGCTTCCACACGCGCGGTACACCTCCCTCGTCATAGCGGAAGCGTTCCTCGAAGTAATTTCGCAATTTGCTGAGGAACGCCGGGTCTGTGGTTTGCTCGTCGATCTTTGCGCGCAGTGTGAGCCAGGCACGCTTGCGAAGGGCACTCAATGACGTGGTGTTCTCATCTTCTGTGCTGTTAAAGCCTGGGAAGGGAACGTTCAATACAGGTTAATAATGGGAAAAGGGGCAAACATACTTTTCGCTTTAGTCAAATAAGATGCTTCTGCTTTTGCCAGAACTTCTTTGAATGCAAGCAGAATGTTATCCCACATGTCTTTGGATGCCTTGTTCAACTGTAGCTCAACAGGTTCCGAAACTTGCTTTTTGATGTTACTCTACGAGCCAAAAACCGTCAGCTAAAATCCATAGAACGTATTGCTGTCAAAAGATGCCATAACCCACCTCAATTTGATTGAGCATCTTCTTCGTCTCGTCCTTCCTACATTGGTCTGCAACAGTGCTGACTTCCTCCTCCAACAGCTGCACTTCCTCCTCCCAGCTCCAATCCGTGTTCTCTAGAATTGCTTCCTCTGCCCCGGCCGTAAATCTGCCCTCGCATCGCTCCCTTGCCTTCGTAACGACGTCCGCGAAATTGTATTCCTCGCCACGCATCCCTTCCAACATCTCCTGCTTGAATGCAACGAGACATGATTTGTGCAAATTCTTCAGCTGGCCAAAGAAGAGCGGAGTGAGCGTAGTGTCAAGGGCTGTGAGAAGGTCGGCGCGTTTGCGCGTATACACGCCCTTATGATATCGTGAGGCATCGCGGTCATAGCGAGCTGAAGGTAAGTATATGCATTAGATTATTTCAGCCAATAATAGCGGGACAACTGACTCAGCGCGTCCTGTCTCCAGGCCTTCATCATGCCACCGAGCCCGTCGACAACTTTACCGGCCTCAACAGGACGTTTCTGTGATTTGGCCTGTTCGTTAAATTCAGAAAGCGCGACCGCAGATATTTCGTCGCAACGGAATTGAGCCAGAAGCTCTTGTTGTGTGGGGAGATCAAGATCTTTGTTACTTTGCACTTGTTCCTGTAAGTGTGTGTCAATTGCCAAAGCTTCTGAAAATCGGAAGGTTTATGCGATAGCGTACCCAAATTCCCTCCATGTAGAACGCAACACCGTCGGCGGGGATTCGCTTGTGGTACACAGGTTTAAAAAGATAATCGGGTGAGGTCTTGTCCACGAATCGTTTCCTCAAATTTTGGACCTCTGATTCGAATTTGTCTGCAGATAGAATTTTATGGGGTAGCGCGGTGAATGCCAAGTCGAAGTAGTGAGATAGAGGTAAATCCTTGAGTTCTGTCGGCTTGATTAAGCTATCCCAGATGCGACCGAGGTCAGCTGTGAGGGTGGCCTGTAGGTTGGCCAATGGTGTCTGTCCAATGTGGTCGCGAATTACGAAAAGGAGTAGAGTTCGTCCGCTCGTACTAATAATGACTCGTTGGTTTGAGGCAGCGAAAAGTAAAATAAATGACAAACCCATCCTTTGCCTTCTTTCCAAATAGGCCAAGATTGACCTCAAATACGGTCTTGAGTAGACCCATGTTGGCGCCTTGGTATAGACCGACTTGATGTTCCCATAGATTGACTATGAGAATTTCAGACGATGCAAGAGAGAACAGCGCGGATTTGCGCTCGAAGTCCTAAAGTCCGTTTAGAGCTTGAAGCAAGAGTACAAAGGTGATATGAAGTACCTGGTCTTCTCCGCGTTCCCTTCCGTCTGTCCCTTCCACATCCATGACCATTACGTTCATACCCTTGCCACGACACATCCAAATACCTGCCTCAGTTAGCTGAAGCACTTATAGCAGGTCCGCAAGAAATTGAGTGCACCTTTCGTGGTCTGCTGGCGGCGTGTCTCGTCCATAACATCAAAAGTGGTCCCAAACAGCCTGTTCAACAGGGTACCTGAAGCGAACCGTCAATACTGAGCTCTTCGTATACATTCTCAGACGCACTTTTCCCGGTAGACTGAGATCCAAACACAGAAACTATATTATAGGCGAAACCCACATCATGCAGGCCCCATTTATCAATCTGAGTGGCTAGTTCAGGTCTGTCATAGGGGCGCCGGGTTAGCCCTATTTACTCGTCAAACCATGGGACATAAACGAACGTGAATTTCTTTTCGTCGTCTACAATTTGGATACGTTCCGTGCTCGCGCTGAGCGAGGTCGAGGCAACGTGTCCGTTCGTGACAGCCGTCCCGTTTGTCTGGGTGATATTGGGAATAGTCGTGGTGGCCATGGCGAGAGTCTAGCTGGGTCGTTAAATTATGGAATATGGAAGGCGTTCAGGTTTCTAAGGAGGTAGGAATGCGTGAATGTAGGTATGTGCGTGCACCAGGGGCCACGAGTGGAGAGGCCAACAGCATCGCTTAGCCTTACGGGCCCAAACCTTAGCCACGTGCTTTCCGTCCAGACTTCCTACAAGCCACGGTTGCGTCGAAGTTGCGTCTTGATTTCATTGTCCACTCTTTCAAGCCTTCTTTCAGACTTGTGTCAAACGTTACCCAGCTGCGTGTAGCAAGAAAAGCTACGCTCAATTAAACACTCGCCAGCACTCGCCTTCAACTTTTATTCGACATGAATCCATTACATACCCTCTTGTAATCGATCTGGAACGCAATATATGCATCCAACGTCATACGCGTACATGTGCCATGAGAGATGAGGGTATGCCAAATTAATATTTGCGAAGGGCGTGGAATGGCCGTGGTTTCACGGTCGCAAGCCTGTTAGTTTCCTTTTCGACAATTTACGCAAACATCCTTATGTATAATAGTTTCTTACAGAATGGCATTCTTCAGTGCTAACCGCCAAAACAATCGCGCAGGGCTACAACACGTATTGGCCTGTCATCGGGCCTCTCTGAAGGAAATCAATACCGAAACTTCAAGCTATATATCTATTTTCCACGAAGCGTCTCGAAAACGTTTTTAAGTTTTTACCAAGTTTCTACAGACAAATCTGCTACGCGTCAACACCAATTTTAGAACTCCAAGTCCGGCGTGCGTATTCGTGCCAACGCGGGGTACGGCACTGGGCTGCCGATGCTAACGGGATCATGGGTTCGCATGTCATCATCCATTCAAATGAATTCAGTTAAAAGGGACCATCCTTATGTAGAGGGATAACTACTCTTCAAAGATTCCTTGGACTTGCAACACACCTTCCTTACACAAGCAACACCGGTTGTCCAAATCTGCGAAATCGTCGACTAACCATGGATACTTATTTCGCCAACTCTAAACTGTTATGGACGCCTGGGAACATTCAAATGGCTGCGTCAGAGGTTTTGCGCCGACAGATCAACCGCAAACGCGGATTGAATCTGAGTACGTACACTTTTCATAACTGTGATACGAGTATATCTTTGACGATTCGTGATAGAGGATTATCATGATCTGCACAAATACTCCGTAGAGGACTATACGTTCTGGTTGGACTTATGGGAATTCCTTGGGATAGTCTCTTCTGTTCCCCCAAGCAAGGTATTTGTCACGGAAAAATGGTTGTATTGATCCTGATACTTGGGCAAGGATCGTATTCTAGAGAAAGGAAAGATGCTAAACGAAATACCCAACTGGTTCCCGGGCGCCCGACTCAATTATGCCGAGAATCTTCTTATCCGTAAGGACGACGGCGTGGCTTTAATTGAAGCCAATGAATCTGGGGCCGCCGTGGAAGTCACCTTCAGGGAACTCAATGAGCGTGTCCGCGAAATGGCTGCAGCTCTCCGAGTGAACGGCCTTCAAGTAGGCGATAGGGTCGCTGGTAAGTCTACATAATATGTAACGTTCTTCGTTTCTCATGATTATATTTTGTAGCCATTGTGGTCAACGCCACCACTGGTGTTGTCATAGCTCTTGCAGTCGCAAGCATAGGTGGTATCTTCTCCAGCACTGCAACAGATATGGGAACGCAGGTAAACCCATAACTCCTTAAATCGGTACCTCCACGCTGTGGGTCATCCCTGCTGACACTACTATGTCGAAGGGAATACTGGATAGATATCAGCAGATACGGCCTAAATTTATATTTGCGGAGACAGAAGTCCTTTATGCGGGCAAGAAAATCAATCTCCTTACAAAAATACAGGAAGTAGTCCAGAATCTTTCGGGGACGGGACTACAAGCAGCAATTCTTTTTCCAAGCCGGGCTTCTGGAAGGAATTTAAGTATTTCGGACATGTCCAAGAGGTGTGTTCTGATTCATCGATGTTTAGAAAAATTATGCCGCTCACAGTCTTCTAGCGTATCGCTGTCTGCCTTTTTGAGGACGGGAGATGCCCGTCCACTTGAATTTGAACAGTTGCCATTCGGACAACCCCTCTACATTCTTTATAGCTCTGGGACATCTGGGAAACCGAAATGTATTGTTCATTCTGCTGGGGTGTGTAAAGTTTCATTTTTCTTCTTCTTTTTACGCTGTTTTAAACTTACTCGTTTATCAGGGTGTCCTTGTTAATAGCAAGAAGGCAATGCGACTAGGATACAATATAACACCTGATGATATTTATTTTCAATATACGACGGTACGTTTTGTAAAAAATACTTCTGCATAATTTACCTTCAATTAATCTCATGTTACGTAGACTGGTTGGATGATGTGGACCTTCATCATGACAAGTTTGTCTATTGGGGCTCGCCTCATACTCTACGACGGCTCTCCGTTTCAGCCCGACATACAGACATTCTTGAAATTTGTCAGTGACCAAGGGTTGGTCTTTTTCTCTCGCAAAAGGTCAATAATTTTCTGATAGCATAACTTTGACCAGCGTTACAGCATGGGGCACCAGCCCAAGATTCCTTACTGAAATACAAGGTCGTGGAATTAATCCATGTACGTCCATTTGTTAGTGCATTATCATCAATTAAGCGTCTATCTAGTAGATATAGCGTCGTTTGAGGCTCTCCGGTCGTTGATGGTCACAGGAGCTATCTTCACACCGCCTATGTTCGAATGGGCACAGGATGCATTCGGAAAAGACGTACATGTTGCTTCTGGATGTGGCGGAACGGATGTTTGCACGGGCTGTAAGCTTTTCTTTCGTCCTATTTGTTGACTTGCCCGATCTAATGTACGCGTCCGTTAGTTGTGGCTGGCAACTGCACTTTGCCAGTTTACTCTGGAGGTATTTTATAGTGCCAACACTTGCGGGAAGCGACCTCGCTGCTAACTCTGGCATGCAGAAATTCAGGTTAAAGACTTAGGGATGAAGATTGAAGTATTTGACCCTGTGGGTAATAATATTGAACATACAGGCCAGCCTGGAGAGCTTGTTTGCACCCGCCCCCATGTATCATTACCTATCGCCTTCTGGGGTGATGAGCATGGAAAAAAGCTCAGGGAATCCTACTTTAGTATCTATCCAGGTGAGCAAAGATAATTCCGTCATCGTTTTTGATTTTGATAAATGCTTCCCCTCAGGTATCTGGCGACAAGGAGATTTCATGGTCGTGAACCCTGTGACCAAAGGGATGTTGATATTGGGCCGTAGGTGAGTAAACTCCATGAAAATGCCAACGTGCGTGGGTTTCATATGGTATAATAGTGACGGTGTTCTAAACCCTGGTGGCGTTCGGTTCGGATCCGGAGAAATTTACACTATCATGGAACAATTTTCGGTGCCCATCGACGATTCACTCTGCATTGGCCAACGACGTCCCAAAGATGAAGATGAACGAGTGCTTCTCTTTGTTAAGATGCGTGATGGGCATAAATTCACGCCTAAGCTCGACAACGACATAAAGACTGCGATCAAACAAGGACTTAGCGCTCGCCATGTGCCTTCCTACATTTTCGAAGTCACCGATATACCTGTTCGTCCTTCTATGATTCAGCTTTACTTAGAAATCTATTGATCATTTCCTATGTCACAGTACACCGTGAACGGCAAGAAAATAGAAATCGCCGTTAAACAAATTGTCTCGGGCTCTACACTGCAACCAAGTGGTACGGTTGCAAATCCCGAATCGCTCCAATTATATTACAAGTACAGAGATATAGAGGGTATCGTTGGTTCTTTTAAGGCCAAACTCTGAATGACAGTTGCTGTGCTCCAGTTCGATACATTACCGTTACTTACAACGGATAATCTCTCACTTGTAGTATCTAGCGGTACTACTCACATCATCATCAAACATCTGACCCCCAACCAACTCCCAACGGGCCAACCAATATGACATATATGACACAACGTACAAGAACCGGATAAGAGTCTTCATACTTATACAGAATAGCAGAATGCGTTGAGAACGCAATAGAATGCTTCCACCAGCTTCCACTCGTGCCCACCGTGATCTAAATCAATTGTGATCACCTGGCCAGCTCGACGGCAGCCACTTATAAGAACCTCTTGTTAGACGGACACTTCATCTCTTTGAGTTCAAGTTCACCATGGATACTTACTTCTCTCAGTCAAAACTTCTTTGGACGCCTATACAGCCACAAACAGCTGCAGTAGAGATTCTACGACGACAGATCAACAGAAAGCACGGGTTAAATTTGAGTAAGGACCTTGATGACTGAGTGTGAATACTACCTTTTACAATCACAGAGGACTATCACGACCTCCACAAGTACTCTGTCGAAGACTTCACTTTTTGGTTGGATTTGTGGGAATACCTCGGTATCATTTGCTCTGTCCGACCGCAAAAGGTAGGTCGTCAAGTTTACATTCAAGATTATCAGTGTTTTGAAATTGAGATACCTACTCTCAGGATCGCATTCTGGAGCCCGGGAAGTTGTTGGGAGAAATTCCTAACTGGTTTCCTGGGACTAGACTCAACTATGCGGAAAACTTGCTTGTTCGCAAGGACGATGGCGTCGCCCTTACTGAAGCGACAGAATCAGGCGTTATCGCAGAGGTCAGCTACAAGGAGCTTAATGCGCGCGTCGGCCAAATGGCTGCAGCACTACGGGCAAATGGATTGAAGGTAGGCAACCGGGTAGCTGGTAAGCCTGTGCCATCCTCAATTATATTGTAGTTCTCAACTGACCCAACGTTTCAATTCTAAAGCTATCGTGACCAATGGTACCAATGCAGTCGTCATAGCGCTCGCTGTTGCAAGCATCGGGGGTATATTCTCGAGTACAGCGCCAGATATGGGGACGCTTGTGAGTCGGCGACTTCGCATTCTTACTAAGATCCCGTATTAGCTGCGGCATTTGTTAAAGCCTGTGTTATTTAGGGGATCTTAGATCGATATCGTCAAATCCAGCCTAAATTTGTGTTTGCGGACACGGAGGTTCTCTATGCAGGGAAAAAAGTTGATCTACTTCCTAAAATTGCTGAAGTTGTACAGCATCTGTCAGTCCATGGACTGGAAAGAGCTGTTCTGCTTCCTAGTCGTCTCACCGGTCAAGAAATGACTATCCCTGACATGTCCAAGAGGTAAGCCACGTCAATTCCTTGAAATATTCGGCTGATTTTACGGCTAACATCAAGCTTGACGCTGTCAATGTTTCTTAAGACGGGGGATCCTATTCGCCCACTTGAATTCGAACAGTTACCGTTTGGGCAACCCCTCTACATTTTGTATAGCTCCGGAACTTCTGGAAAGCCCAAGTGCATTGTTCATTCAGCTGGGGTAATATGCGCCATTCCTAGCCTCCTCTAAGCCTTGTCTAACCCTTTATCGATACAGGGTGTGCTCATCAATACTAAGAAAGGAATACGATTGGGATATAACATGACTTCTGATGATACATACTTTCAATATACTACCGTATGTTTGAGATTTTATCGACTCGTTCAATACTGACTGAACTTGGACTGAACCAATATATTTCCTTGCCATAGACCGGGTGGATGATGTGGACTTTCATGTTGACGGGTCTTTCCACTGGTGCTCGATTAATCCTTTATGACGGCTCTCCCTTTTACCCGGATCTACGGACATATCTGAAATTTATCAGCGACCAAGGGTTAGTATACCTTCCACCATAACACACACATAAATTCACAATGATAATCCTTCTTAAGAGTAACCTCATGGGCAACCAGTCCGCGGTTTTTGACGGAGGTCCAAGGTCGCGGAATCAGCCCATGTATATCATTCCGTCAGATCTGTGACAACCTCATTGGCTCATGACGACTTTCATCAGTGGAAATAGGGCCATTCGAATCGCTTCGTTCAATATTGGTCACCGGAGCGATATTTACTCCTCCTATGTTCGAATGGACGCAAAGAGCATTTGGGAAACACATTCACCTCCTCTCCACAAGTGGTGGGACTGATATATGCTCAGGGTGTCAGTGAATCTTCCTATTATATGGCGTCTTCACTCATTCTATGGCTAAAGTTGTCGTTGGTGTTCCCTCGTTACCTGTTTATAGTGGAGGTGAGCTTATTTGCTATCACCATAGGTGAACATTCCTGACCTATGTTCATCAGAAATACAGGCCAAAGAATTGGGAATGAAAGTTGAGGTGTTTGATCATTTGGGTAACAATATCGAACACTTGGTTCAGCCCGGAGAGCTCGTCTGCACCCGGCCTCATGTGTCCTTACCAATAGCCTTTTGGGGTGATCATTCTGGACAAAAGCTCAAGGAGGCTTATTTCAGTACTTACCCAGGTAGGGTCTATATCTTGTTATACCAATTGGCGGAGAGTTCATTTATCATAATTTCCAGGCGTCTGGAGGCAGGGTGATTTCATAATCGTCAATCCTGTGACTAAGGGGCTGATGATACTGGGTCGCAGGTAGGGGAGTTTCTGATAAAATACATCCGTTAAAGGCCACTTACATTTCTTGTGGCCAATTCTAGCGATGGCGTTCTCAACCCCAGTGGAGTTCGGTTTGGCTCTGGGGAAATCTACACAGTCATGGAGCAGTTTTCGGGTCCCGTTGATGATTCGCTGTGCATCGGCCAACGGCGTTCGCAGGACCGAGACGAACGTGTTCTTTTATTTATCAAGATGCGTGCGGGTCATGAATTCACACCTTCGCTCGCCAACGACATCAAGGCTGCGATCAGAAAAGCTCTTAGTACACGCCACGTTCCCTCGTACATCTTCGAGGTGTCGGATATACCTGTGAGCAAGGCCTTTCTAATGTCTGCAGGCAGACTTTGAACTTTCTGGCTCATTTAAACAACATAGTATACGGTGAACGGAAAGAAGATTGAAATCGCTGTCAAACAGATTGTTTCGGGCTCTAATCTGCACCCGAGTGGCACAGTTGCGAACCCTCAATCTCTGCAGCTGTATTACAAGTATAGAGAGCTGGAGTCGATCATTGGGTCTCCTAAGGCCAAACTTTAAAGTATATGGACTCCTGTGCTATCAATAAAAGTCAGGGCAAAGGTACCCTGTGTCTTACCGCAGCACGGAGATCTGGCACTCTTACTCTCAGTACTTAGTTGGGATCTACTCATTTTCTCATTGGAGCTCCTTCGACTGTAGATAGTACTTACTTATATTGCATAATAATATAAGTGCCCATAGACACTTGATTTCGGTGCCTGGTTAATCTTTTAGTTACTGATATTGACAAGATATTGATTCATTTCACTGCGTAATTACAGCTTTATTTCTGCCTGCTTATGTTCTGATATATGTATTATTTAAGCTCTATTAAGCTTCGCAACTTATTAATCGGGAAAATACATTCGCTATCGGGATTCCCGCTAGCGCTCTAAGTCAGTATAGAATCAATGCGATTTCCCAACAATTTCCTTTAAGTAACTGCATAGCTTGAAGCTGAAACGCGCATGTCATGGCATGTAAGGCGGGAGTCTCGCCTCTGTATGTGGTTCTGGGTTAAGTTACTTTTAGATCGGACGAGCAGCTCACTGGTACTATGAGTCTCGCCTGAATTGCACCCACACTGCCTGTCACCACGCTCGAAATGGTCAGGGATATGAAGCTTTGGTGGATGATTTGCACTCTGTAGTAGGATAAGTACTGAAGACTGTAAGTACACCACAAAGTTGTCAAGCCCCGCCTTCAAACTCAAAGTTCCTACCAACTTCAAACGGTAAACTTATAAACCAGGACTCATGAGCAGTTGTGGGTCGCTTTTGGCTGATTTTTCTTGATGACGGAGCGATGGATCAGGATCGGGTAGAACGGATTTCAACGGAATGTAAGCGGTATGAGTGTGTAAAGTGTTTTCTTGGCGGTTACAGACGTAGTGGAGGAGGGGTGATTGCCGTCGCCAGTGGCCACATGGTTTAGCACGTGGGGAAATTGCCACGTGGGTTGACGGATTTTGATTGTGTGTCCCAGGTCCCTTGTTCCCCACTGGGCAAGCTAGCAATCCCACCTCCCGTAGTCATACTCACACCTTGTTTTCCTCCTTTCCTCTCCCTTTCCCTTTATTTCTTCTTTCGCTGGCCATATGAACATATTCAAGCGTTCAAAGTCAATTGTGAGTAGAGCAAACGACCGTCCGGCCGACCCCCAGGCAACGTCGTCAAGCTCGTCAAAACCACCTATCTTCCAAATAAATCCTGCCCCGCAGTATACGATACCAGCGAAGGAGGATGTTTTCCCTATTGCGGAACCTGCCTCTGTGGATGGCTCCGGACAGAGTCAGGTGAATAGAAAAAATAGGGATCGCTATGTGGACGATCCCAAATACCTACAGTATGTCTCGTTTGCCTGCTTTCCGGGATTGCAGTTCTCATGAAATCTTGTAGATATGCATCTTCTAGTTCATCTAGCTTGTCTCCGCCTCCGCGGACGTCTCTACGTGCTCCAAAGACGATATACGCAAATAATCCTGACATGTACACTCAAAACGATCTAAATACGTTTTCTTTTGGTGCCGCACCTTCAACACATATATCATCCTCTTCGTATCAACCTGTCGATCCTCTTCTACGACCTCGTGATGATGCGGACTCGGACGAGGTCATGCAAATCCCCGATACAACACCCCGTCCATCTGTTGTTGGGAGTGCGCCCCATCGCACTCACCCATCGCATTCTCCACCTTTTCGACCAGCCCAAGCAGACAAAGTACCGAAGGTTCCAAAGAAGCCGCGGGAGCAGGACTCGGACACTACTTCTACGTTCGATACGTCTTCAGCTTCGGCATCTGTATCCTCCCTCCCACAACCGCGACAAAACCACCGCGGTATATTTGGTCGCTCTTTTGAAACTCCTCAATCCTCCTCAAACGATCTGACCTCTGATGAAGATGCAGATGGTCGGCATCCTTTTCCTCCGAATGCTCTGGCGCAGAGAGCGCGTGGTTTGAGGAATCGCGACCAAGAGTCTTCTCTGTATCTTTCTGAAGAGGATTTCGAAAATGACAACGAAGATTTCGATCACGACGTCAACAACGGATCCAGTAATCAGCAGAATTATTTTGAGCGTCCTAACATTACTATCAATTTAACCGAAAGGAGAGGCAGTTTGGCAAGAGACATTCCTAGCGCGCAATCAGACAGATCTTACATGGAAAATCCTAGGGATCATTATTCGAGACGACCAAGCAGAAGCTTAGAAGAATTGACATCTTTCTCGTTTGCCAAAGCATCTACTACCCCATACGCAGGCCGCAGTGTCGAGGAGCGACCGCTGCCTCTTGCACCCACTTCTGTACCGGAAAGTGAAGGTGACTGGCGGGACCTTCGCAAGAAGTCAGTCCAACGCGATAAAGAATCACCGTTTATCTTCAAGTCAGCTGCCAATATGTCCTCGGCGACCGCATCTGGTTCTGATTTGAATACGAACAACACGGGTGTAGCAAGTAGTTCGTCTTCCTCCAACGACATATCATTTCAGTGGATGCAAACATACGGTGTCAATGGGGTTGTCACGTTCGATCCATCGGAGGTGTCGGACTTCCTGGGCGAGGGCCCGAGTGGGCAGCGGCAGTCTTTCAACGCATTCCGTAAGGGAAGCAGTTCGACCTATCGCAGACAAAGTACCGTTTCAAGCGTGGATATTTTCAATAAACGCCTTGTCGGATGGGGCGGGAAGAGAATGAAAACCCAAACGGCGTTGTGGTCGTTCAGCAGAGAGAAAGACCGGGCTGAGGTGGAGCCTGCCAATCGCCTGAATGGGGATAGGGAACGATCAAGTATCGTCGCGCTTTTCTCGTCGTCCAGACCAAGTACCAGCACTGGCGTAGAACTCAGCACGTCTGTCTCGAGGACACTATTCGACAAACCGGATAGCAAGGAAAAGGCAAAGGAAAAGGCTTCCGGGAAAGACAAGCCAACGAAAGAGCCATGGAGAGGCATGGCTTTGGATGCAGAGGAAACTTGGGGTAATGGCGCACTCGGCAGGTTCAGGGTCGTCAGAAGGAATACGATGTGTAAGTCTTTTTTCCTGAAAATTTCTATATTTTAACTCCTCTCTCAAGCAAACGAACCCGGGAAGCCTCCTCAACAACGTTTGAACATAAGTTTCATACGAGTCCCATATTCCTACGGTTCCCCTAATTCCTACAATTCTTCTAATTCTGAATATTTGGAAGGTCCTACAATTACAATCCATAAACATTCTAAAGCAGGCGCTTTCTCGATATCGCGCCACTTCCACGTCAAAGGTTCTTCCGGACTGCAAGATACATCCTTTCGGAATAACGCAGCGTCAGCCATTCAGGTGACTGCTCGAGATAGTGATGTTGCCGAAGGCGGAAGAAAGAAGTCAAATACGATGATTTTGTTGGCACCTCGCCGAGTCCAACGAGCATATACCAGCACAACCACGACACGGAAATTGGAATCTCATGGTCTACTAGACGAAAGCGGGCGGACAAGCCCCAGGGATATCGAGAGGATGCGGAGAGAGCACGGTCGTGAAGAGCAACTGCGAGCCAAGGAAGGAGACAAAGACAAGAAAAAGGACAAGAAAGACAAGGGTATCGGGAAAGAGAAGGCCAAGGGAAAGGGGTTGGAAAAGGACAGGATCCGCAGGGTCGCTGAATCGTCGAGCAGGAGATCAATTAGCAGCAAGGCCGAGTTTGCGTCGAAAGACCTTTCACCACCCGAACTCCCTGTTCCCGGTGGCCCCGAAGGCAGCGGTGCAGGCGTGATCGCCAGGATCATCTCTATCTCCAGTGGCGATAGCGAAACGCTGACTCAGAAATCCATACCGACAGTAACGACGTCTGAGTCTACCTTAGCTCCCCCCTCCGTCGGATTTGCAGGCTCGGCTGACTCGTCTACTTCTATTTTCAACTACGAAGCGGTATCCTCAGATCGCACAGTCCAACGCGCGGTTCGAAGCCATCACCGGAAACGCGGGGTGTACGACATCGACGACGACGAAGACGACGATAGCTCAGACGAACGACCAAGGTACCCTGCCCGCACTCCTCATCGCGAGACGTACGCGGCCCTTCCTCCTGAAGTTTTCGAAAACGTGCACCAAGAACATCCGTCCCATGGTCTTTTCGGATGGGGAAAATCCAGAAGCAACGACCGTAACGGCCACCGCATCAACCCTTATCTGGAAGCATCGTACAATCCGCCATGGCCCACAACTCTTCCCCGGGCGAACTCTGAGACTCGTAAATTCATCGTCGACGACTTGAATACGTCCTTCCAGGATGTCGGTTTGCTACCTGCGACTGGTGAAATCAAAGGTTCTGGCCACGGCTCCCAACATAAGCGAAAACAGCGGGAACATCAGGCGAAGCCAGTCAAGCGGCCGGTTGAACATCAACCCACAGATATCTTCGAGCAAGTCCCCGCGGATTCTTTATACATGTTACTTCCTCTGTGGCCCGGCGAAACGGATCCTGCGTCGGCGAGAAATCAACCGTTTGTGCAGCCCCACATTCCTACTGATAAACGCTTGTATCTCTTGATTTACTACAAGATCCATTCTGCACCTGAGCCTCCTGCAGAAGCTGGAAAGACAAAATCAACGGAGAAGAAGCGATCGCGCGAGTCATCGAATTCCGGGGACAACGACCGCACCGTCCTTCTCAGCAGCTTTTACATCTCCGCTCGAGTCGTCGCTTATAGCGAACTCCAAGGAACCGGCGTGCGCATTCCGGATCTAGGTCTCGCTGTCTCTGGCCGTATGGACGAGGCCTTCAACACTATGCCGCCAATGCCGCCACCCGAATATCTTCGAGACTATGTCATTGGATTTTGCCACTCTCGCGACAACGGTGTAGAATTCATACCGGAAGGGTTCGAGAAGTTGGGATTGGCTACTCATGTTCCAAATCGTGTTCCAATAGAGCCCGCAGAGGACGACGATAGCCAGTCTGCTGATTTTGTCGCGATCTTAACACCCATTGGACGTGCCGTGATGGAGATGGCTTGGCTGGGGGGACTGGCTGTGACTAGCTTCAATCCCAATCTTTGAACCGTCATTCCCAAATACGTTTACTTTTATATTGTATATAGGTCTTTCGTGTCGCTTTCTTCGTCGCTAGTCCATGCGGATATTTATTATCTCGTTCAGCATCTGTATCTATAGCATACCCCGTTGTTATGATCTATCTCTGATGTTCATGGTTACCTTTCAATTTTTCGTGTTTATAGTTCCATGTAGCATACAATGTTGCCCTTTTCGTCCTTTCCAGACGAGGGACTACTTAATTAATGACACAAGGTTGCCCATTGAGGGCCATCTTTCTGCTCGTCCTGAAATCGCTGCTGATCTGAAGTTCTATTCACTTTCATCCTCTACAGTGGCCTCCTTCAACACTTTTGCGCGAGCCCGCTTGGTTGATTTCCTGCCGTTTGTATGCATGGATGGATTCTCTGTGGCTGGACGAAGTGATTCTGAAAAGGGAAATATATGACTGACTGGGGATGAACGAGGCAAATAAACTACGCACCATGAATGACTGGTTGTAGATCATACATCCGATACAAATAAAAAACGGCTTGCTCTTTATCTTTAGCCTGAAAGATAAAATGGACTTAGATGAGTGTCGATTAACTTATTCTCCCGTAAAGGCAACACCCGAACCTCTATCATAAGATCTGCAATTGGGCTGTTTCGTGTCGACAGTATTTATAATAAAGTGAACTATTACTTACCCATGTCATCCGGCAGATCTGGTGGCAAATTCTCGCATCGATCAGCATGAGCTCTTCTTTCCATTATAGTGACCGCTCCAGGACGTGGTTCGCTCAAATGTTGTTTGGGCTTGATTCCACGGCGGGAAAATATAACATTGGCTCGGTCGATGATAGTTGCTGGCGATAATGAAGATGGAAAAAGATTATCATGATGATAATCTTGGTGCGCAAGAAACAGTTCGTCAGCGAAGTCGAGGCCATGTACTGTGTACCCTCACCGAAAACGAATGGAACATCAAGTTCTTCGCATACGGGAAGTAGATCTTCTGCATTGTAACACATCTGAAATGGGTCAGGATATGAGCAACAAACAAAGGTCCTGGATACCTCGTCGTTTTCAAGAACTAATCTCTGCCGAACTTTGAGAGGAAGATCCATGATGGACTGTTTCAATCGCTCCAATGTCCTGGGTTTGTCGTTGTAAACGCCACCACCCTTTTAAGCCTTGAATGTCTGCACCAAGCGCATTGTATGAAAATACTTACATGGATGATCATGACACTGTCTGGGCCCATGCCCATCATATCCAACATTTGGCAGTGGTATGTCAGCTCGCGCACTGCAGCTTCCACAACGAGCGGCTTAGGACTGCCGAGTTGCGTAAACTGCCCCGGGTGAGTAGTCAATCTGTGGCCGTACTGATTGGCAAGAGCGCCGGCTTTGGCCAGTAGCTCCGAACAATAATCTAGTGTATAGCCATAGGTACCGTGTGATGCATACGGAAACATTTCCGACGAAAGACGAAAGAAGCGAATATTCTGTAGAATGATGTGAGCATAAAACAACAGGTCGTCGAGAATAATGGCCACATTATCTTCATTCCACTGAATGATAGTCAGTAAGTCCTCTACGTTCTTGCGACCGAGGTCTTTAACAAATTCAATCCCATTTTTCTTTAAGGAGTCCAAGCTGGAAAGAAAATGTTGAATGGAAAATTAGGATAGGAGGAGACTCGCATACCGACAAGTTCTGGAACAAAAAACTGAGTCCGTAGCAGGCTTCTTGTTGCGCAAGACGGTATTTAAGCAAGCATATCCTTATATGATCGAATCATTGAGGCCGTTGGAAGAGACAATGTACGCTGGCTTACCTAGGCGCCCTTCGAAAGTAGTTTGTTTCTTTTCGACGTCTGCAATCACATACACTGGGTCTGCCTCAGGCTGTCTGCGTCTTTTAGGTTTTGCCGTCGGGGTAAAATCTAGGTCCTTTTCTTCGTCGTCTTCAAGTACTTCACGATAGTCCTCAGTTGAATGGGGGGCCTGGGGAGTTAAAACCACATCGAGCGGTGTTTCTTCGACTTTCCGGCGCTTTGCCTTTCGATAAGGAAGAGACGGCGCCTTGACTTCAGCAAGAGCTTCTGGGGGACGAGTACTTTGGCCCTGTACATGGATTGGAGCAGAGAGCAATCGGGCGCTTCTGCGGCAAGAACCACTTCTCGTAGTAATATGGTTAAGATGCCCAACGTATTCGCCGTCGATTCTCATAACTATACGGGAATGCGTCGAGGTGCACCGAGGATATGGAAGTGATCTGAAGACGTGATAGTAGCCTAGACGAAGCATGCGCGGAGGTTACACAAGAAAGACAACTCTTGAGACATTGCAAAGACAGCGCTATTCGAAAATTTGGAGGACTGGCGTGACAGTCGGTAGATGTGGGCCCGCGATCGGAATCCCAAGGTATGTTGAGGGCCCATTTACTCCAATGGCGCGCTGAGCACCGAGGCAAGCGGTCACCTATAAGCAATTCACCGTGTCCGTTGTAAAGATATACAACTTGCAACATGTTTGCGACATATGCAAATTTTAAATTCAAGTTTTGAACTAGGCCAGTGACCAACCGGTGACCGTCACCTATATGAGGACCCAATCCTCGATATGCAATCCGCGATATAGGGGACGGTATATCGCGTCCGCCGCATCCTCTTTCAAGTTAAAAAGGCCTGGTTACGAGGTTACTTCTATAGTTTTGAAGAGCCTTAAAGATGATCATGATGTTCAAACAATGTTCAAACGTTCAAACTGGGTTCAAACCAGTTCAAATATGTCTGAAAGATGTTTATGTAATGTGTGGGCTAGATGATGACTCATCACAAGCTGTGGCAGAGAGTGATCCCCCTTGATCATAAACCTCAGCGTAACTCAACATTAACTGAGCTTAGCCACTGTAGAAATGAGTTGGGCAGGGTGCGTTTTTCTTGAATGATGTCGATATGTACCTGCTCATCATCTCTCAGATTCAAGAAGTCCGTAAACAGGGCAGGGACCACTGTATGAAATAACCCGATTATTCTATCTCTTCGCATGAATTTACTCCAGGGACAATATAGCTCCTCCAAAAGACGGGCCAAATTGAGAGAACGGTAGATAGGGAGTTTGCAGACGAGGAAGCAAAATACCGCATGTATGTAGCACCCAGTTGTCAAATTAGCAATGCCAATTCATCACTCCCAGATTTGAGAAGGAATGCCAGGCGTTACAAAAAGATAGTAAGGCATATTGGGATGCAATAAAAGGTGCGTACATGGCATTTATTTCGGAGTTAATTTGACAGCGAAACCCGCGTAGCGATGACGGCCGCTCAGAGTCGGATAGCAGAAACACTGGAGACTTTCTACGGTGCTGCGGACAGATCGTCGGATGGTGCTATGGCCGGACACGCGTACAAACGATCTGTGGATGACTTGGACACCACTTTCTCGAGAGAACTCGTATACACCTTTTCATCTACACTTCGAAGTGATTGACATTTATGAATTGCTATAGGATGTGCCATTCAGAACAACGATTTCCGAACCTCTCGGAAAGATGTGCGCGTACTACCCGGTTATTAACGAGCACATTGCCAAGCGCAACAAGAAGGTGATAATCCTCTACTTTCATGCTCTCAGTGCCCATCTTACGGAACAATTGCTCCAGCTCCTCGATTATGACTCTGCGCGGAGCAAATTGAGAAAGCTCATTGACAAGCCAAGCGAGGACCCCACGAAATTGCCCAAAGTACGTGCACGCGAGCCTAACCGATCTCGTCTCATCTAAATATGTATCTGCTTCGCTAGGCTCAACAAGAACACGATGAATGCAAGGAAATGTTTGATATGCTCAATGATCAACTCATCGCAGAATTGCCACAGCTCCTGGACCTTCGTGTTCCCTACTTTGATCCAAGCTTTGAGGCTATGATTCGTATGCAAGCAAAATTCGCTGAAGAGGGTTACGAGAAGCTCAGCGGTGTTCAACGGTAAGATTTTTTATGTCCTATATTTTCCCTTTGATGCCAAATATCCCTTCCTTCATAAGATACTTCGCCGACAATGTGCGCGACGATTATGCCGCTGGACAACTAGATGCTCAGGTATGTATTCGTAGATTTGATTTTGCCATCTAAATTTCAGTATTCACAATTCTTAGGTGGAAGGCATCCTTCAAGAAATGCGAGAACTATCAATCTGCGGTGGGAACTAGGCATATCAGTATTGTACAATATATAATCAATTGCTCGGGCGACAGGATGTAACGGCCGGGACAAATAAATCGGGTTTGTAATTTATAAAAGTTAGGGCCTAGGCAGACATTACGTGGAATTTTATTACTTGGAGTTATCATCTTAAAGCAGCATATCTGGCAAAGTGTATGATTCATTATACTTGAAACTTGAACAAAAGAATATGTATACGTGCGGGGTCAAGGCTAAACGCGATAAAATTCAGGGAAAGGAGAGGACAAAAATCCATAACATGCAACATACTTGTTTTCGAGTGCACCGAACTCTTTTTATTCGTCATTATTGTCAGGTTGCCGTTCCGCTGCAAGGCGGTCGATTAAGGCACCCTTGGCAATTCGGTTACCCAGAGGCTGGTGAGCGCCCCTTCCACGGCCTCGATTGGTACCTCGGGTAGTGGATGCGTGGTGAACATGGTTATGGTTTTGAGTAAGAGAGTGCAATGGAGCTTGAACAGAGAAACGGTCAAGAAGAGGCAATCGAGAGTCAGTTGTTTGCCGAGGATTGAGTCGGGGTGCGTGATTATTTGAGGACTGGGGGTGATAAGCCGGGCCTTGCGCCGCAGCGGGTCGATTGTAGTATTGGGGTTCAGCACGCTGTCTGTTAGGCAATCCCTGGTTGTGCCTATAGTTTGGAGCTCGATCGGTCTCTTCACCAAGTCTCATCTGAAGGGGAGTTGCACGTGGCACCTCCGGCGTCGGCGAGCGCGAATATTCTGCGACATGGCTCCAGTCTGCTTGAGGCGTAGTAATATATGAGGGTTCTGCTTCGCGAAGCTGGGCTTCGTATCGTGGTCGTCGATTAGGTGGCTCGTTGATTTGATTGCCCACATATGGGCGCTTGCGGTTTAGAGGAAGTGGCTGATGATGCGAAGCCTGCACCTGATACATAGGCTGCTCTGGTGTCACAGCTCGAGAATTGTTAGAGTCCCCCTGTCCTCTCGAAAGTGAACGCGACCACCTAGGGCGTTGCTTTGGGTAACTGGCGTACGACAGCTGCGGTGATGGAGAGCGAGAGGGAGAATAATGATCTACGTGAAGGAGGGGGCGATTTCTTTGTTGAAAATGAGAGCCAGAGCCAGGCAAAGCAGCAGCCGGTGGAGACCAATGATCATGCTGGCGAGCCTGTCGTGGTGGAGTCCGCTCCCTGGCTTGTCTATGGGCAATAGCTGGGACATACATGTTATCCTGTGTTGCACGCGCCCAACCGTCATCCTCCACAGCGTCAGGCCCCATCCGAGAGGGATCGCTACCAAAGCATTCCACTAGCTCCGATACTCTGGGGATACCGTGTGAAGAGGGCAACGGAGTGGTGTCCGAAGAACTCGATTCAGTGAATAACCTAGGCTCGATTGTGGCTCCTTGTTTGGGTGCAATGTCAGACTGATTCGTGTTGATTCTGCAGGGTAGGATGTGCGAAGTCGATTGCGTTCCTCGTAAGCCGCTGCCTTGAATAGTATTCATTTCAACTGGACGAGGACCGCTAGACCTTTGTCTGTGCACTTCTGCATCTGCTGCAAGTCGATTGATCGGAAGATTCCCAGTCGAAGGGGTTGTGCGCGGCGCGATAGGCAAAGGAAGAGACAACATAGGAACCCTAATCGAAGATACTATTCCTCCCCCATTCGTTGGAGGATGTTGGATATGTGCACTGTTAGCTATGGCATCATTTTGCGAAGATGCATGCATCACGCTTGAAATTGGCGGGGTAGGGTTACGTTCTACTTTGACGAAGGGCATATTGTCGTCATGCTCGACTTTTATACCTGCTTGCGAACCTTTCGCTATATGGCGAAGATTGTCCTTCTGAGCAGCTGCGGATATAGGTGGCGCCTGGGAACAAGGAATTAAAGTGATGTTACCAAGGTCTTGCCCATTGGGAACAGATAGCTTCGGATGGTTGTCTGTTTGCGTATCAAGGGAGTTCCGGTGAATGGTTGGCAGGACTCCCAAGGAAGGCGGACGTTGTTCTTTGTGAATGGCCGCGGCTGCTTCGCCTCGAGAAATACCAGAAGCGATATTTTCTCGAGCGAAGTGGCTCTGTGCAGGATTGATAGACGGGATGGGATCAACACGAGACCTAGCTTGTGCAGGTGCAGTGGGCGGTATATCCGGTACACCATTAGTCGAAACGGACATAGGTTTGCCAAGTATCGATTGCGTGGGAGTGATGATGGGAGGCGAGCGTCCATTCGGCAAAATTTCTGGTGCAGGTCGGCCTAGAAGAGAGGAAGACAAATTTTCGAGCTGGGGCGGATTCTGTGAATCGGGTTGAGAGGAGGACGTAGCAGATGCCCCGATGCGGCTCAATAAACTACCGGAGCTAGCGCCTTCTTGGTCTGCCTTTTCTACCTGATTCTTCACCGAGCTCCTTATGTCTACATCGTGGACAACATTGGGATGCGTTGGTGGTTCAACGTGAAGTAGGGCTTCACAGGCTGAAATAGGAACTGCAGGGAGCACCACACTCTGGTTGGGGGGGGTGTTGTTCTGCGCTGACTGTTTTGATCGAGCACGATCAGATTGAATTCTTTTGGCTTCATCTGAAGCAGCGCGTTGCTTTTGGGTAGCAATCTCCTTCCTCTTCAGCTCTTGCTCACGCATTTGCTGTTGACGATTTTTTTCGTTCGCTTGCGCATCACGAGCGCGCGCCTGTGCCTTCTCAACCTCGAGCTTTTTAAGAAGTAAACCTCTTTCGACCAAGTCTTTACGTTTCTCCTCCTCTTGTTGCAATTTTCGAAAAGCTTGTTTTTCTTCCTCGATTTCGGCAGCGACGCGCTCCTCACTGGCCTTCTGAAGAGCAACTGCTTCTCGCTTGCTTTCCAATTCCTTTAACCGGCGTTCTCTTTCCACGCCTTCTTCCTCTTGACGAACTTTCTCCTCTTCTTCAGCCGCAATGCGTTCAGCCCGCGCAGCAACAAATGCAGCGGCAGCTTGACCATTCTGGCGTTCAGCTTGCGCCTCAATTGCTCTACGCTTGCGAAGCTCTTCGGCAGCGATCCTCCTCCGTTCAGCATCCTGCTCGGTAATTTGTCGGTTCCAGGCTTCAGTAGCGGCAACGGCTTCGTGCTCTAAGGTCTTGAGAATAGATTCCGATAGAGCTCGGACAGTCGCGGAGGATGTGATATAGGAAGGGGCTTGCACGACGGCGGACGCTGACGGTGGTCCACTACCTGAAGGACCCGCTACTGATTGAGTAGCAGCTGTGTGCTTCCTGCGTTCCATGTCCATCTCGTCGAATTCGCGCTGTCGCTGGCATTCCATTTGTCTACCCCAACGATCGAGGTCGTGTAGACCATTTTTGAGCGTCTGCAAGGCATCATTCCACAGCTGCTTTTGTCCATCGTTGTCGATTTTAGCGACGGCATCCAACACATCATCAGTCCTACTCTGAAGCGCTTCGGCGTGGTTGAGACATTCCTTGGCAGCACCCATAGATTCCTCAGCAGCCGACAAAGCCTTCTGGGCGAGCATATATGCGTGCTTGGCAGAGGCGGTCACCTCTGCGTAACGATCGTTGACGCTCTGTGCAATAGCACGAGCGTCAGATGTAGTTATCGGGTTCAAGTTGGCCAATGATGTTGCGAGTTGAATTTGTAAATCTCGAAAAGCGGTAAATGTGGGAGCTTCGGGCGCTTCCGTCACAGTCTGTCGACTAGGAGAAAGGGCTTCGAAAGGCGCCCGTACTTCTGATCCTGATGATTGTAGAGAATTTCGACCATCCGCTATTTTCGACCGCGAACCATTATAGGCGAGCGATTCCAAGACAGAACCTGGTTGCTTGATAGAGGAAACTGTTTGAGTGTTGTCGCCGCCAGGATGGTGAATCTTTCCGGATAATGGTGATGGGTTGGGTGTGTGAATGATGGAACACCCACTTGCATGTCTAGGGGTCGACTCATTCGTCGGGGCTGGGATCTCGGCGAAAATGTTGGCTGGAGGAAATTCAGATTCCATATGGGTGTCAACTATATTCTTGTCAACGTCATCCTCTTTCATCGCTAGCCGCTCGCGTAAGGAACGCTGTTTGTTGACATCCGGCTTTGTTTCATAAAGTTCAAAGAGCATATTGTCGGTGTCTAGGTTTCCATCTGAAGACATAGATATTTCTTTGTCATAGCATTCATCCACATTCATATCGGTATCTGCGGGAATGGTCATGCGCTTGAGCAGGTCTGGCGGTTTGCCAATGGTTTTAAACTGGAAGCTAGAAAATGCTGGAACGGTAGGAAGGTTCACGACATTATGTGTCGTTTGGTTCGTAGAGCGGTCTGTTACCGATAGACCGACCATACTTGTGCGAGACTGTGAGACCGATATGTTTTGTTAGAACTTGAAAAGAACAACGGCCGACGTCGGCATATAAACAAAGGACAGCTTCGGACTTGCCTTAGAGGCGCTGAGCACCGCGGTTCCCAATGATATTACTTTCTGCTCCAAAAAAGAGAGATTGTCGAAGAAATGGCCCAGGGGTGAAAAGGCTCTGCCGTAGTTGGTTTCAAAGGAAGATAAATCACAAATTTGAGGCTTTGTCCATTGATTGCTGACAAATGCAGCAGCGGGGATTGCCTAAAACGATCGGGCCTCAGGCCTCAGTACTTACTTCAGTACTCCTGACAACTGGTGCCTAGTGTACGCGTCTCCGACCGACCACGGCGGCTTGTCATAAATGTAAAGAGCAGTCGTGGCGCTCCTTTGATATACCCAAATCCGCATCTTATCACCATGTCTGTAAATCTCTTTCTCCCGACTCAGGGTATGTAATAATCATTAATGTAAGTACTTATGCTCATTTCAATTTGAGGTCCGTCAATCCTAAGTTATAACCATTGCGCCAGCGCTTCTCTCCACAGCGCTTGTTTTAGTCATACAAAGCGTGATAGCAGGAAAATACCGCAAACGCGCTGAGGTCGAATAAGTATCCCCAGGGCATGTTCTTCACACTGTTCCCGGACTTGTTTCTAATTGTATGTAGATAAGTATATGTTGAGAAACAGCAAGCAGTGGAGGCACCAAATGACGCCCTCCTGTTCAATTGTGCTCAGCGCATGTTATTTCGGGCCTCTCTCAGGACTTGTCACATAGGCGCCCATCCGAAGAATAAGTACGCTCGAACTCATTCCTATTGTATACGTCATGTACGTCCCTTTGTCAATATACCACTTTCCAAGAGCTAATGGTGATTAACCTGAAGGACGATTTTAGGAGGACTTTCCTTCCCCGTTTTCTCCGCATTCACTTGCACTTGCTGGAACATTGAGTGCATACTTATCCTAGGACTCCTACACTCAAGGAAGATACATAACTGGCGATCCCAAAAATGTATGCCTTTCGCGACGACAAGGCTGTTCTCCTCCGAGTCACAAATGACCCTAATTGAATGTAGCATCTCACTTTCTTTCTTCATAAAGTGGCCAACGTCATAAACAGTTTCACCACTTGTCAGTTCTGAGCGGCACGCTCCTGCGAAACCTTTCAAACTTCGAACACCACCCGGCCCGCACACGCGCACTGTGCGCCTTCGGTCGAATATTTTCATCAAAAACGCCTGACCGCATTGAAGACAATTTGAAGCGACGCGACCTATTTATAGAAATAATATTCCCCTTTAGGCCCCAAGAACAACCCAGAACAGACCTGACCGTCTTCGGAAAGGTCTAATTCATACCAAAAACCTTTTGTCCATGCTTGCTCCAGCC
The DNA here is from genome assembly GCA_000827495.1 of Hypholoma sublateritium FD-334 SS-4. Lineage (NCBI taxonomy): Eukaryota > Fungi > Basidiomycota > Agaricomycetes > Agaricales > Strophariaceae > Hypholoma > Hypholoma sublateritium. The sequence continues at coordinate 719,876 of KN817523.1, read as the reverse complement.
TCCCTCCTCATTTCTCTTGGAATACCGCCTGCTATTATCACACATGCTGGCGATTGAAGGGAATGAGTCATAAGAAGCCCTTTAATACTACAACCGGGCTGAAACGTGGTGTGCATCGTGCCCATTTCTTTTTCCTGTCCCCGACTGATAAACTGGATCATGCAGCTGCATTTCTATTAGCTCTTTAGCTTGAATACACCCCGTTCAACATCCCCTCAAGAATGGTTGAAGTTCCAGCCGCTGATTTGCTGAAACAGAGCCCAGACGGTGTATTCTTGGATCCGAGGTGAGCTCTCCGAGAGGCTCTGCCACTCACCGGTACTGTAAGCTCTACAGATACTGAGACTCTCTAATATTAGCCGGCGCAACAAAATAGTTATAAAGACGGGACATAAAACCTCAGCTTGCACCAGTCGAATTAGGGAAGGTCCCTCCATATTCCACAAGCTTCCGACTAGTACCAGAAAACCAGTGACTCAAGATCGTACGTCTCGACAGCCCACTCAAGCTCCTGCCGCTAGACTGGAACAATCACAAGTTGTCGACAATACGGAGGCGAACTATCCCAAGGGCGACAAGAAACGCAAGGCCGAAGAAAACAAAGAAGACAGTCATTTGCCAACCAAACCCGTACATGCGGCGGAGAAAAAAAGAAGAACAGCCCCAACACGTCCGCCGAAGCTCATTCTTCAAGGGATTGGTTCATCCATGTATTCAAAAGAATATGAATTGTGTGGCTGCGCTCGAGAGGATCTGCTACAGTGTCATAGATGCAAACTTCTAAGACTCGTGGAACAGTGCGTATGGCTTAATTGATTAAAATCATCTACTAAAAATTGACAAATACGTTGCAAGTTTCTGCGATCTTGTGGATAATCACGCGCAAAGCGGTCGCGATATTGCTGAAGTGATATAATAACTGTATATCTGATTATTAGTCCCATTGGTACTACTTAAGTAGTTAGACTGGCGACTAGCCATCTTCTACATTTATGTAAATTCTTGAAGGCGGACGAAGTTTCCAAGTTCGCATCTAGTGACTCATCGCTGGTTGGCTTTGGGTTGGCTGCTGGGTGATTTAATATTTATATTCGTTGGTCATCTACCTCAGATGAGAAATTTGTAGATAAAATATAACAACCATCATCAGTAGCATATATTTGAGCAGAAACTGACTTGTAAATATGTGAATAATAAATATTGAATAAAGACCGTTATTGAAGGTCCAGGGCCGAACGGCGAAGTCAAATGAGCACGTGCCAAACGTAGCATTTCTCCTTTTGGATTTTGCTCTTCTAGCCCTGGCCGAACATCCGCGGTCCCTACCGTGACAGTACTGACTGCCGCGGCTGCCCCCTTCCTTCTCGTCTACGTATGTGTGCCCCACATAATCTGACTTTTCTTCACACTTCGCCACTTTCAGTCCCCAGGCTATCATGTTGAAATCTATTGCATCCAGGTCATCATATAGTCTCGGACGACAACTTGCGACTCGACCCAACAACGTTGCGGCACTCGAGAGATACAGTGCCATACGCAGTTTTTTCAGGAAGCAAAGCATCGCAGCCAACCTCTCGCCTGTTTCAAGTCACGGAACTCAGAAGCGACACGCTCATACCGTCTTTGCGGCTCAAGATGCGTTGCAAAAATCTAGAGCGCTCCTCACACGACCCACCTACATCCTAATCACGACACGGCTGTTCACCGCGCACCAACCTCCCAAGAAGCTTTCCTCCGGAATACAAGAGACTGACAAACATTCAGCTGGTTTGTCGACGGACCGTGCAAAAGGCGAAATGCCGAGTGCAGAGAGCCATGCACGCGACCACGAAAATTATTCACGATTTTTCCAACGCCTTGCCTTGTCTCTGCCTCATCTACACCGACCAACGAGGGATGATTTTTTGGATGTAGCGACTGGATTCTGGCAACGCCTTCGAATACGATTTAAATGGTTCACTGTCAGGGGATTTCGCAAATTCAACGCTGACGATATTTCCGCCTTCATCACTTGGTTTTTGATGAGCCAAACGTTATGGATTTTGATTGGAACGTATGCAAATCTCTTGAACAAATGAGTCAACTTATCTAATTTCTTCGCATCGTCCAGGACTACTTTCTTTTCTGTGATATTCTCAACGGCGAATAGCCTACGGCTACAACGTGAGGCGCCTGTTCTTCGCACCCAGTGGCTTTTGCTGACATCGTAAATAGGCTATGTTGCAAGGGCTATCAGCGATTATCTAACATCTGAAACGGGAGTAACCATAATCTTTGAGTCCGCAATTGTGCCTAAATGGAAGGATTCACGACTATCTTTCAAAAATGTTTACGTGTCGCGAAGGCCTGCTGAAGCTCAGTCAACAGTCCGGCGTACACTCAATATCGGCCATCTGACGGCTGTGGGTTATGATGTTAGCAATCATCCTGCTTATCATCGAGTTGAGGACGATGAAGATGATCAATCGGGCGCAGAGCTTCAGGATGAAGATTCTAATTACACAATGTTTGACTTGAACATCGACTCGGTTGATGTTACACTGTCTTTGAAACGTTGGTTGGATGGAAAGGGCCTAATAGAGGATGCCGTGGTCCGAGGTGTTCGAGGTGTTGTAGGTTCGTCAACAGGCATGCGCAGGTCTTCTTAAAGCCATTTATTTGAGCTCTTTGTTTTAGATCGACGGAATGTATTTTGGGATCCAGACAACCCACTTGATCCGGCCCTATTCCGCCACACTTCTCAACCGGGCGACTTCGAACTTGAGAACCTCCAACTCGAGGATGTTCTAGTTACAGTGTATCAACCTGGGGACTTCAGGCCATATACGTCATCTATTTTTCGTGCCGATATCCGCTTATTCCGCAAACGATTCATGTTCTACGATTTCCTATGCGCAGAAAATGTTGTAGGCCAATTTGACAACTGTTTATTCAGTTTGCACAAGCCGCAAAGTATCGGAAGGACGAATGAGAAGGACCTCAAAGACGGTGATTGGGCACGAATGGTTTGAGCACGTTCTTGCCATCTATTTTTTTCTTCTAATTTATCTTTTGTTAGTCACGTATCCGTATCGATGGCGTTAACATTGACCACCTCCAAAATTCAACTACAATGGAGGGCCCAATCTCATGGATCACCTCGGGAAAAGTGGACGCAGTCCTTGATATCAAATTTCCTCGTGATCCCAACGACGAGCTCCCTTTCAACGCTATCCTCGGAGAGATCGCTGATGCCATATCCACTTCTCTCTCGGGCTCACAGGATGTCACTCGTATTCCGGGTCAAAGAGAACTTGCGAAACCTGCGTTGTCAGTTCCCGAAGATCGGAATGAAGGGGATCCCGAAGGAGATTCTAGACCAAAGGTGATGGTTGATATCGATTTGAGATTTAGGGACTTGAAAGCGGCTGTCCCTATCTTTCCTGAAGACCTATCATATGTAAACTATGCACTCATCCGACCTATTGTGGCCTTTATGAAGTAAGTCATATCATCCTGTGGTACGTTGGAGCGGAGCAATAACACAATCTTCAATAGTGCCAATCGCACTCTCGTCCCTATCCACTGCCGAGTGGTTAAAGACCTCAGCGATTTCGACGGAGCATGGACCGTAAGCGTCTGTTTGCAACAATGATATATGTTGAACTTATCAATCGACTCCTTCAGATGTGGGAAAGTAGGCCTAGGTTCTCTTTATTGCAAAGAGCATTTGCAGATAACTTCTTTCCATCTAGCTGGCCTGATGGATGAAATCTCTGTCAAGGTAAACACCAGCAATTATTACGAACCAATGATATATTAACTGTCCCAATGCGCAGACCTATGATGCCATGGCCTACCATGTATCTCAATCGACCATGAACAGACAACGCATGAAAGCCGTCAGCCTTTGGAGTCTGCAGCGCACTGCCAGTGCAGTCCTTTCGGCACTACGGACTGTGACGGACCCAATGTCATCGCATGTGAAAGAAGCGTATGTCAATGGCCATATGCCATCCGAGCTGTATGCAACTATCAGTCCTGAGGCCTGATACAGCAATGATACAGCTGAGTGTAGTTCGATGTTTGTATGTTACCGATACCAAAAATTGGTCATTCGATCACCGATTCCGACCTCAGACTGTCACGTGCATACCATTCCTTAGATACAGGGAAGAGGAATGTATAATTTTACTTCAGCCACTGTCATAAATATGGCCCGGCTCATCAATATCTGTTTCGCTACCTAGTGCCTACTCCCTCCCATTCTGCAACCATTCTGCTATGAACAGCCTCCTCGAAGTTGGGTATCGCCTTCTCGATCGGGTACTGTTCAAATGATTTCAATGCAGAAAGGCACGCTGAATCTCGAAAATATTACAGGGGCTCATCCCGGACTTCCTTGTGCGAGTTGCTATACGCATGCTCCTGCGTCAGCGTCTACGCGAGATTGATGCCGGCTCTTTCGAAGCCAACCATACGGCAAAGATGAAATGGATTGAAGATGTTCGGAATCGCTCTAGTATCGCAGAGGTCCCAGAAAAGGCTAACGAACAGCACTATGAAGTAAGTATTCTCCACTGGTGCACCCCGTCGTTGAAGTACCGTTTAACTTGCGCTCAGGTCTCGACAGATTTTATTCTATCCACTCTCGGACCTTATGGGAAATACTCATCATGCCTTTATCCTACCGGTCGCGAAACCCTTGCAGAGGCGGAGAAACTTATGCTGGAGAGTTATTGCGCGAAGGCACGCCTTAAAGACGGGCTCGATGTTTTAGACCTTGGATGTGGTACGTGTAATGGTTCATAAACACTCCTCGGGATGACAGACTGACGCCTATCTAGGATGGGGCAGCCTTTCATTATTTCTCGCAGAGGTGAGAACTTATTCATGCACACGCCTTAAAAACTATGACTAATTGGGATTACCCAGAAATATCCCAACTCGCGCATCACTGGTCTTTCGAACTCGGCTACACAAAAACAACATATCGATGCGACTGCCAGATCCCGGGGCATAACTAACCTTGAAGTGAGAATCTTAGAAGATAAATCGACGTGTGTAATTATCTCACACCTGGAACAGATCATCACCGCAGATGTTAACACCCATGAATTCAATGTCACTAAACTGTGAATTATCTCTTGTCTAAACTCGATTTTGTACAATGCTGACAAAGCTCCCCCTACAGATTCGACAGAATACTAAGCATTGAGGTAAATCCATTGTTAAGCAACCTCAGGCCATACCCACGCTCAAACAGAACACTTTGCTAAGATGTTCGAACACATGAAGAATTACCAACAACTGTTCAAAAAAGTGTCTACCTGGCTGCGCCCGCAGCATGAGAAATCAGAAACCTCGGCAGAAAACGATCACTCTGAAGAAGCAGATGAATCCCTGTTGTTTGTTCACATATTTTGCCATAGAACAACGCCATATCACTTTGTTCAAGACGATGGATGGATGGCCGAAAATTTCTTCTCCGGTACGCATCTGAAGTTGATATATGGTCAGAGTCTTTTCTAAAACATCATCCTTTGAAGGAGGAACTATGCCTTCTCACGACCTTTTTGTAAGCATATCCAGGGAAGCTTCTGGTATTACTTAGACTGGGTGTTCACCTAGTCAAAGCTCTATTTTCAGTCAGATCTTGTACTTCTTCGGACCTGGTATCTACCGGGGACTCATTATTCTCGCACATGCGAAGACTGGATTCGAACGCAAGATCGGAATGGGAAAAGTAAGTGCATGTATATCAACACCAGTCTCATCTCTATGACGATGCGCAGAGATCTGATTATTATTTTTTACCCTTTCAGAAGGTATGAAAACCCTCGAGGCGGATGCAGTACAGAAAGGCCTTCCACCTATGGAAGGGAGGAAAGCATACAATAGGTTTGTTCTTGACCGGGACCTCAGTACGAAATAAATATTTGAATAACGACTTTGTCCATTCAGGTTCCGAGTCTTCTACATTGCCTGCTCAGAACTATTCAACATGGAGGGAGGAGACCAGTATGTCAACCTTTTAATATGACTAGCAACCACTGATCATGTTCATTTATGTAAGATGGGGTGTTGGCCACTACTTGTTCAAAGCTCGCTGAGTACCGCGGATATCTTCAAGGCAAAGTTCTTACTCCACGCAATGCAAAGAAGACTTTGGGGTCTGAACAATAACGGCTTTCGTACTTGCTTCTTCTTTATGGTCGCAAGAAAACATTTGTTGGACATCAACAATCATTTGACGACTATAGTATTTGTAACCTGGACAAGAATCAAATGGAACTTTAAACTTAGACATTTTACACAACACTGCTAGATACGACAAACTTGGGGAACAAACTTCATAAGTATTAGTAAACAGGCGGCCAGATATGTGGAGCGATCTTGTAACCACTGTCCCTAACGGTCGTGAACGTTGTTGAGCAAGCGAAGTATGCTGAGGACTACGAGGAGCTTTAGAATATATGCGTGTCTTTCAGACTGCAAAACTTACACAAGTTTATGAAGCTAATATGATAGTCCAATTCAGCGGTAGTAGAAAAGCGGGTACGAGACATTACTCACTCAAGATAGAGACTGATTGCACCCATAATGAACTCGTCGGGGGAAAGCCGTTTGTTGATGAGGTATGTGTCATATACAATGTAACCGCTAAAGATGAGGCAGCCCCCAATAGCATAGATGAGATCCATAGTGCTATTGAATGGAAGGAAAATGCCAATGAAGCCGGTTACGCCTAGGAAAGCAGTTTTAGTTTTACTATATGAAGTTGTATTTGATGGATGACATACAGAGAGCCATCAAACTGCCAAAGAGAAATGGCCCCATTCCCGAGAAATCATACTAGGACAGTGAATATGTCAATGAATTATTGTCGGCGGGTACGACACAAACCTTCGATTGGAAGGTGAACAGAGTCAATCCAAGGAAAACCCCAGTCGTAATGAGCCTAGATTGGTAGTAGTATTATAGATGCAATTTGAACAAGAATAGATAACACTCACAGTGCCTGAAGAACAAGAACATCTGGGTAGAATGAAATTGCAACTCCAATGGTGAATGCCTCCATGAGAGTGAAGGTTGAGAGCAGAATCAAGTTCCATGGGTGTGTATGGCGTTTCCAGTAGAGTACAAGAAGGTTGACCAAAGTACCGAAAAGAGGAAGATAGAAAGCCCAGACGCTACGTAGAAAGTAAGAATACGTTCGTCATATGTAAATTTACCAGCTTACTGCGTTAAAACCCAAGATATAACTGACGGCGAGGTGTAGATGGCTGCGCCAACGATCGTGGTTGCTCCCTAATTAAGTCGTCCATGAGAAATCAAGAAAAAGAAAAAAGAATGCGTCCAGAATGGTAGAGTCTTACCAGTTGCAAGACTATGAAGTGTTATTAGACGTTGGGAGACATGGCAAGGCCAGTGCAACTTGACTTACGAAGTATTGTGTAAATCTTGCGCACGAATGCATTTCGAATATCCGGGGCGCTCTCAGCGACAGAAACGCCATACTAAGCGAGAATTAAATGTTTCAGATGTCGATCTTAGCCATGAGGAAGCAGATTACCTTGAAATCGTCAGGCAAGTCGTCATGACTAGGTTGGTCATAGATCCCGTTTCCCCGGCTTGAGCTTCCTGCCAGTAAAGGCTCTCGAGAATCGTTCTCAGGAGCATCCTGATAGATATTTTTCTGGGAGGATCCAGACGGTCCGTATGCAGGTGGGGGGACTGGATAGTTGCTCATGGTGGTTGAGTAAAGAGTGGCTTGGTAGACTCCGGGGATGCTGTGCTGAGCTTCCAGTGAGCGCTGCAACGGCTTTGCGGCATCTATAATGATGGCCAAGGAGTCTAGATGCGTCAATAGGCCTAAATAAACTCATAAAGCTGAACATGATCACTTATCTCCTTCACCCCGGAGTCCGTGCTACTAGTCATTCCTCACTTTCGAACCTCCTTACCATTTTTTACCATCCAAAGCACCGATTCAATCCAAAGCAGGTATCAACAGCACATTTTCCAACAAGCTCGAGCCCGTGCAACCTTGAACCCTCAAGACTATTTTAGCAGGGCCTAGCAGGCTGCAGCATCGATTATGACGCGAACAGAATGCGTATTGTCAACCTCCAATAGCTCGTATATACTGTCAACCATATCTTCTCCGCACTAAAGCACTCAACTGCGCGACACCCCATAAGCTTCATCGAAAAACTGCGCCTAATTTCACCTAATTTTGCCAGGTCCCATTACGCTACTTGTTAGCATGGATTTGAGTACTTCGCTGTCGGCGCCGGACGTCAGTTCACTGGACAGGAACGAAGTGATAGGTGCTATTCTGTCCTGCTGTAAGCCCAATCTCTTGTTAGGGGCTCTCTTCGGACATGTGGGACGATTTCGCAACCCCGCAGCATCTATGGTCTCCCTCAATGCCCTGAAATCGCGGTTCCTTCATCTAAGCCGCCGCGTGCGATCTTTAGAGGCAATTAACAGCAGTCTCGAAGCCGAGAATGCCGCAGTACGTGCTGAGATTGCTCTTCTCCGAGATGAGCTTCAGACCAGTCGTGTACGCCTTTATGCCGAGGTTGAACAGCGCCGAAAGGATGCGCTGTACATACAGCAGGTAGATGAAAGAATAAACGACCTCGTTTCTCAAGTTCGTCGATACGGAGATTTCATCCACATCTTGGCTGGGATCGGTATAAACAATCCTGTTTACCGTGCCGCACTTTCCATCATGTCTAACGCCGAAGCTGAAGATGCGCTTGTTGCCAGCATCATGAAAGCAGCAAAAGATAAACAATCGCCATGGTCGCAAATCGTGCCCGCGGTAGTTGAACCCCGAAGCCCTGAGCAATGTGTTTCTGCCATTAATCTCACTCTACGGACTCGCAAGGACCTCCGCGAACGTGAAAAGGTTTGTGAATTTTGGAAGACCACGGCTGAACTAGAAACCAGCAACACCAATCTCTTGACTCCTTCAACTCTTATGGATATTAACTGCTCATGCAACCCCGATGTTCCTTCTAAGGTGAAACCAACGGTCTTGGATGACATGCTCAAGGACCTGAAGAATAATGTCCTTTCTGAGTCTTCCCCGTCTCCTGTTTCCAGCGTGACATTCAAATCTATGGCAGAATGGGCGGAAAATGCTGCTAAAGAGGTGTGTACCACATTTTTATGCAGAGGGCACCCTTGTCCATTTCTTTCGAACAGGAATGTTTTGGAGAACTGTGTCCTTCCGGTGTCTGTGAGGGAGCCCTTCACGGACCCAACCTGAATCTATCCCAACCCAAAGCATGCGAACAGTCGTTAAAAGATTCTTTTGACGGCATAAACTTGCATCAATCTCTTTCGGTCAGTCCGCTACGGACAACTCTACCGGTGTCTGACCACTTGATTTAGGACCATCGACTTCCATCATCTGGCTCCGAATATCTCCAAATAAACGAGCATGCCACCGGCGGAGAACCAGCGAGTACATTCCCACAAACAGTAATTTATCCTTGTGACTGTCAAATAGTTCGCTAAAGTGACTTTACATAGACTTTGAGACAAATCTATAGTCAAGAAGCAAAAATCAGAAGAGTAGCTTTTATCGATGCTGACAAAAAGCGATCATCCGCGTTGTTAGACTCCCTGCAGCAGTCAAACACAACATCTATTGCTCAAATTTCCGGTGGCGAACCCGTTGTGCAAAACGATAAATGGATTGAGAGGAACCTCAAATTTTCACCCAGAGGCAAGCCATCCAAGGCTTCCGCGGCTTCTGACCTTTCAATGCATTCCGCCCCACATAAGGCATATAACTCATTACTTACCATGACCCCCAAGGCGAAGCACCCTCTTCTTGACATATCTACTTGTCGAGATGGAACGCTGCCAAAGATCACCGCCAATCAGGGGACAATTTATGCCGCTAAAATTCCAGAATGTCTGCGTTCGAGGCGCACTCGAAGGAGCGTACTTCCTATCTCTTGTCCCGAAGTTCTCCAGTCGCATGCGCAAACTCGAAAATCTACATTGAAGGAGCCAAATTCATTCAAATTGACAGTACCCCGGTCACACAAGCGACCTCCGCTCCAGACTATTGAACCCAGTGTAGTTACCACCCGACACGGTTTCAAGACTGAATGCCTCGAGTCAGACCTTAACAGATCCAAGCCCACTGTGCCCACAGCTAGGGATCCGAGCAAACGTCGCGGTGTTATCATGACGGAAAACATGAATATTATTGGATCAAATACTGTTCGTGCCTTGAAGTTTTCGTCAATGCAATAAAAACGGCGTTTCTAATCTGCCTCTGTAGATTTCAGCAGCAGCGCCTCCAGCTCCCAATGATACCAACAGCCTGGACTTATCCAGGTTTACTTCACAAATTTCCGACCTCGTTGCCTCATTGTCCAATAGCGACCTTGGCTCACTAGAAATGAATGGAGATTCAGATTCGGAGACAACTTTCACGGATCAGCGACTAATTTCTGACAAAGATGCTTTGGAACAGCTACAAAGCCTGAACGCTCCACGCATTTGTAAGGATATAATGGGCGAACGTGCGGTTGGATCCACAGAGATTCAAATCAATGGTGGGATCCATCTCGCACTAATCGCTGACCACATTTTAACCTCACGTTGCTACTCAGGGCGCGGTTCCAGCTCTCTGATTTCCGCAAATTTTGGTTCAAATCGCGCCGCGGACTCCATGACCAGCTCCTTGCTCATTTCTTCGTCCTCATCAAGTACTTATTCTTCATTTTCGAATTCACTCGATTCACCAACATGTTTGAGACCCGCTTCTCATCCCCCGTTTTTTGGCCTTGTCAATCAGCAGTTGATTTCCAACAAGCCACCCACTTTTGAGAATAAGGCCAACTCAGCTGCTTTGGACAGTATTGTATCCACTGGTCGACCCAAAATTCAGCAAGCATCCACTTCCAAGCAAACAGGGGCTTCTAGATGTAAAATTTCGAGTCCTCGGAAACCAGAGCTCACCCTGAAATCCAAAGTAAAAGGGAGCTTTAGCAGAGAAAAAGTCAAGCAGTCCCCCGTGAATCCGTTGCCTCTGACTACTATTTTTACCAAATCACCCATCACGATTCGAAGCTCCTCGAAGGAAAACAATCACCTAGCCCCTGAACAAGTCATTAACAATCCTACGCACGATCTTTCCGTGCGAGGATCCAAATTGTGGACAGGTCAAGTCATTTTCAATAGATTCTCAAATACGCAATCACAAGGCAAATCTCCCTCTACTGCAACTCTGCCCGACAAACCAGTCAAATCGTATCTTTCGCCTAGCGGATGGCATGCTACATCTCCAATGAAACCACGCTCCAACACCATCAATACTCTTTTACCATCATCTACTCGGCCATATTCTCGCCAAACTTTAGAGCCCCCGTTGCCATCGACGAAGCCGAGATCAAATACTGTTAACACCTATTCACCCACCACCCGCTCTCCATTATCCCAACATGTCACAAACGGTTCGCATGAATTCCAGTCGCAATCTACACAAGTGGTTTCTTCAAAAGTTGTGCCTTCTCATTCAGTAATGCCCTCGCTTAAAGTCCCTACTCCAAAGCCGGTTACCTCGTCTAAAGTCACTCTGCCAGTTGCAAAACCTACCGCGCCACTTCGCGTTATAAAAAAGCTCGTGCGCACTGGCAGTAGACCCGGTCCGGCGCCTCGAGCAGATGGACATATCGTTCCTACTGCTGCCTTCATGCTACCAAAAATTCCCATAGTGAATGCAGGGCGCAAGGTCAGCAGTTCTGTTGCTCCCCTTATTCCAACATGCCCTCCTTCCGCCAATGGCGTCATCAGCCCTAATCAGTGCAGAAGCTTGCTCCGTAATAGCTTGAGCGGCGCTGGCATCCTAGTAGTTCGATGATTCAGACCTCTCCCCTTTGAATTTCAACCGGCTACAGTCGTCATATAATCTGTGATTCATAGTTCATGTCTCTTATCTATCCCATTTCCGTAGGGGTATTTCCCCAGAATATCCTATATTCTGCCCAGATGTGTGCTTTGTTCGTGCCATCATCTGTAAGGCATACCTGGGACCGACAAGATATCGAATCCAGATATCTGGGTATTGAATGGCACTTGGCCTGTATTTAATCGTCAATTGAATGGAGGCAAACCCCATTCTTCAGGTTTAAAGTGCTCTAAAGATCCAAGGACTTGATCGGCTTTTTCTTTCGCTGTATATTTGAGCTTCAGAAGGTTTGGATCTGGCACCCAAGCCACTGTATGGTATAGTAGGTCAATCACTTTACAAGCGCCCGAATCATTTATTGTACGTGCCTGACATACCTGCCCGCTTTCCAGCTTGTACGCCTGGTATAGCGTCCTCGAAGACAAGTCCTTTTGCCCTCTCGTTGACATTGTCCTCGGTTGGGGTTGCGGTCGGGCTTCCTACATTCCTGCCCAGATATATTGCAGCTGTGACTAGAAAGATATCAGGTGCAGGTTTCCCCAGCATATTATACTGTGTGTCGTCGCCACAGACAATTTTCCCTTCGAAACACTCAAACAGGTCTTGATGGTGAGCAGTTTTCATTTCAAAGTTTCTTCTGCGAGAACTTGTGGCAACGGCCATGGGGATGTTGTGTTTCTTCAGATGGAACACTAACTTGCGGATTCCTGGCATCAAAGGGACGGTAGGCCACAGTTCATCCTGTACACGATTTCTCTCTCTTAAAAATTCATCGATTCCAAGAGGTATATCTGGAAAGAAGGACAATGTGTGGATTGCAGCCTGTCGTTCCGCTGAGAAGTTCTAAGAACCATATTGTTTCCTTGTGCGATGGATACCCGTGCTCACGCTTTCCCATACACCCGGCTTTCATATCCCAGGTCATCTGTTTGCCGTACTTTGCGAGAATTGCATCTAATCAAAGGCTTCGATGTTCATTTACATAGAGATCAAAATAAGAGCATCGACTGACTGGTCGCGATCGTGTAGATTTTCTCGGAATCGAGCATGAGCCCTAGAAAATGACTATAAGTTCAATGGAAGAGCTGTGGAAGAGTTGAGGTTGAAATGCCCACCATCCATATCGAATAGAACATATTCCGCGGTTCTCTTCGAGTTGGAGCCCATGGTGACTTGTCGAATGGTCACGGTTATGCCTGAGAGGGAAACTCAAGCGGCAAAGGCGTCGGCGGTTTAAAATTAGGGACATACATTTCCGGACGCAGCGTCGCAGCAGCTGCGACGCTGGGGGCTGCGACCGCTTTGTCATCAAAATGTTCAGTGTCCGCCGGTTAGCTGCGTGTGACCTCGTCATCAAGAAACACAGAGTCACAGATGCCACATGTGGCAACCGGTGCTAACCGATCCCGCTCGTCGTCTTCCGCGGGTCCCGCCTATTCCCGCCGCTTGCTCGCCGCCGTTGACGTTTGTAGCAAATGCATGATATCTCACTCCATAGCGCTACAAACCCATTAATCTCTCTTCACAGCGTCTGGAATACAYTATTGGTCAATTAAGTGCCAAAGCGCCTTAGATAGATTCAATATTTTGGCTWAAATGTGAGCTCGCTGTTAGAGACGACGAGCTCAATCACCGACGCGACAATGAGCTAACCAAGAGCAGRGTGACTGATATTTRTTTGACCGTGTTTGAAACTAAGGACAGAATGTAACGCGGCCGGCCGGCGGATATTCAAATAATTCTGACAAAGCAGTCGCAGCTGGCTGCGTCGCTGCAGCTGCGAAGCTGCGCCCGGAAATGTATGTCCCTATTAGCTGTCTAAATTAGTGATCGAATCAAAATCAATAACGTTCATAACAGTGCAGTCCCTCGGTGTCCTCTGGTCAACTTCACAACCTACTACAACATCCTCCGAGCCGAGCCTGACATTTTCTTTCCGGGACGACTTCAAGACCGTCTCACTTTACATGTCTGTACCTTCCCAATATGCAGTAAACATCAAGAACACTGGAGCTCCCAGGGTTCGTAGGCGTCGACTGGCTTTATTCGTTGTTCTCCTCGCCGGCGTCCTCTTTTTTCTCTTTTCGCCATGGGAAATCCCTGGTATCTCACGCGCCAACATGGGTCAGTTGATAAAATCGAAAACATTGCCCGTGGAAGAAATCTACGGTCTTCTCCATCTTGTTACGGGTGACCATGAACAGGAGCATGTCCTGAACAAAGTCGATCTCGACCCTACCACCCCTTTGGCCATGGATATATACGCTGCCGGGGACTCCACCCTAGACTGGCACAAAGAAATGGTTCACGTAAACGAAGAATATCCTATTGTGGTCTTCAGCAAAGTATGTGTCCGTTTCCTCTGGACCGACATGATTTCTGATCGGTGCTCTATTGCAGACATATTGTCCGTAAGTTTCCTAATAGTTCTTTTGACTTGTAAATTGATCAAAGAAGATGACCTTTCTTGGTAATAGGTATTCAAAGCGGGCAAAACAATTACTCGAAGGGTATGACCTGCAACCACCCCCAAAAGTAATCGAAGTGGACTTGAGAGGTACTGTCAATTCCTCTTTCCAGACTTCCACGAGATCGACATTGATGATTCAAATCCAGATGATGGGATAATGATTAAACATCTCTTGTCACGTATAACTGGCCACTCGACCTTTCCAAACATCCTGCTCCGGGGTGAATCCATAGGCGGATCTGACCATCTGCAACGATTACATGCAGAGAAAACACTCAAGAAACTTCTAGAAAAGAATGGTGTCTCCTCGCGCTCAAACGGACCGAGCCAGTAATCGCAAGCTAATGATCCGATACTGTACAATATGCTTAGCAGTGAGTCAAAACATGGTCAATGCACATTGTCTCTACTGAAGCATATTTAACTATATTGTTGTACCCAGGCGATGTAACTGGTGCTTCTTGGTTTGGCAAGTTTTTTGCGAAAACTTAGGCGTAAGAGTCCTGTAGCATTCAGATACGCTTATGTCGCATCCACCATTTATTTACTTGGCAGAAATCTACTCGCTCCGTGGATACTTGATGTATTTTTCTGAACAGCTCGTCGGCATTTTTACGGGCTGTTGAATGGTCTGCAAAGGAGCCACTCAGTACTGTAGGTTTGAAACTGCTGTAAAGTATGTAGTGTCTCAAGTGTCTAGTAATTATCCGTAAATTTTATGTTGGTTTTATGTAACATTGCAAGTTGAGCTCGCGGCCCGCAAATGCACCGGTGAACCTCAAGTTTTTCCTACTTTGGTCCCCAATTGGTCCCACTCATATACTTAGTACTGACAGTTGTGACCTCTTTACTCACCACTAACCCTTTCAACCGCAAAGAAGTATGCTAAGAACCCTTTCAATCGACATTCGATTCTGGAGCGTCCAGTACCAGTGCAATAGAGGAAAACTCTCTCGAGCTCTGCAGACATCAGCAAGCCAGGCCTCGACAGCAGCCGAAACACAGACGCCCAATTCTTTTCCTTACCCATCACACCGGAATCCAACCCCTCACCAACTGTTCCATCTACCTCATAATGCCACTGAGTCGGATATCAAGGCACGATGCACGTATACATTTGAAAGACTTGTTATTTGTTATCTGAACGGTGTTCTTCAGACTTTGATCTCGTGCGCCTGTATCACCCAGATAAAATTGGTGTTTCGACTTCTTCCGACCTTGCTCATGCCCGGTTTCAGGAAATAACAGCTGCCTACGAAATATTGAGAAGAAAATCATCCGCTCCTGATGATCCTCTGAGCTCCACCTCGCCGGCATCGCCTAGGTATCGAACAACGGCTGCATATAGAGCAATGCGCAAAAAGCGGCAGGAGCTTTACAACAGCGGGCCAGTGGATGACAGCAGAAAGGACAAATTTATCATCTTCGGGGTCATCATGGTATGTTTTCGTCTGGGCCTTTCATTTCGAAATCTGATTTTCAGACCATTGTTATTGTGCTGGCGCAAACCGCGTCCGTGCGAAGGGAGGTTCTGTCCGAAAGCCTGTCACGACATCGACAAGCTGTACAAAACATACATTCGACCCGAAGGGAGGAAGACCGGCTATCCCAAGACCACCCCCAGAAGTCGGATACTTCATAATCGCACTCCATTCTCGATTGTATATTTCCTCTTCAATCTATCTAATGTACTTTAACCCGCAGGAGTTATGCAATAAATTTTGTCTTCTCAAGACCTATGTTCGTCGTGTTTCATGTAAAGGTGGTCAAACTGCGTCGCATATATTTATTTTCCAGCCGGAAGAACAGCAAATATCATGCATTCTCAATACTGTCCCAGTCAGATGTTGGTTGTACAGGTACTTACTCTGAGTCTGCCCACACGAATCTCGATTGCGAAGACTGAACTACATGCACGTTGCGGTACTTTCAGGTTCAAGTACTTAGTACTGCAACTCGTGATGTAGCCGCAGCGACCTAAAAGCCGGCCTCCCACAGTACCCCTTTCATGATGCCATCTATGACTGATCACCCTTAATCTCGAACACTTTCTACCCATTTTCCATCGTTGTTGGACCCTTTTTCACTCCAGCTCTCGAAAAATATTGATATCCTTCCGCCAAAGGCTTAGAATGTTTCTTCGATGATTGCAGTCAAACAGCAAGTACGCACATTTTGGTGGCTTGTAAATCACTGACACGATTATCAAAGCCATTCCTCTATAACACGACTACTGGACTTTATGTTTCATACAACGGATTTATATACTCAGCTGGGTTGAAGGGATTTGCGATGTGGGAAGTAGGCAGCGGAGACTTCAATGACACTTTACTTTGACTTTACTTGATGCAATCTGTAGGTGGTCTACCGCTTTCCCACTTTACTGGCAGCGATTGTATATTCAATGCATCTTTAGTGAATGCGACCCAGAATGGCGGACCAACTCTGACGTCTGTACCACGCCAGCCTCCGAGTCAGTAGTACAGTACGGCCTGGCTCTCGCTGACGTGAAGGGTTGGAGTTTTAATGTCTCTGCGGCCAATCTGAGGCTGCAAATACTTACTCTGAAACCGGAGCTTTTACCCAGTTTTACCCAGTTCAAGTTGCTGTGCGCATTGTGGCATTATTCAATCCAATCAAGGGTATTCACCGTAACCACTGAAATAAATAGTCATCGCGGAGCTTGCCTGCCTCATGCACTCTCGTGTACATCGTGTGTGTGTGTTCAATGTTGTGATAAGATGATAATGACCTTGCATCCGAAATATCTCGTAGGTGGGTCATATTGAATGCTATTAATTTATTTGCGCTAGATTTCAAGCGCCGTCAAGGGGCATTTGCCGTTTCCGGATATTCACTAACCAAGATCGATTCGCGGGCGCCTCCGAAGCTCTTTGTTCCTCGCCTGCTCTGTTTGAAGTTCGCTCGACCTTTGCCGCGTCGGAAATTTGGCACTTGATTGGTGGTGCCTACGAGGACCTACATTGTGTCACGGTATCTCACTTGGGCTCACTGTACCTATCATTCTGTGTCATTGTACCAAAGGCATCCAAGGGGAGTCGCTTGCGCTGTCGGATTATGGATAACAAGACTACGACGGAGCGCCTTCAAGAGCTCATCCGCCTGACTGTCGGCCACGACCGCTCCGTTTCATGTGCAACCTACCTCTTTGTAGCAACTGGCGCTCAGGCCACGGAATTGATCCATCCCGTATCAACACACATTATTCTACGCGTCGCTCTACGGAACGTGGAGAGCACCGAGGCTAATGGCAGTGCAGACCAAGTGCAGACACCTTATTGGCCATGCCTCTCCGCTTATATCCGGACGTGTTATGGTCAGATACGGCCAACATGTAACGGTCTGCAGATTTCACCTCTCGCGGGTCAATGAGGTCACCAATATTGCCAGGGCTGTTTAAGCTTTAATTATCGGGCTCTGGAGAATATGTAAACGATTATGTCTGTGATACATGAGAAGGTATACCATGCCTCTTGCTTACGAGACGACTAGCCTAGTAGCTCCGGGGTTTTCACAGATACGCTGGCCAGGCTAGCTTGAGGGTGAACCCAGCTTCGACATACTATCCGAGTCTGGGTTTCCCTTTCTCTTTCTCGACATGTCTAAATTAATATGGGCAGCATTGTTTTCTGTTCTCCGACGTATTTTCGGAGCTTGGGGGTTTCTAGCGATACAAATTGGTCTCGTCGAAGCTGCGATGATGTGTATCTTGGTCGTATCCGGATTTAAGACTTACAACGGACAGACGGAGACCTTGCGCATACTTGGCCGGCGAATGAGGAATTGATGTCTTGACCTTCCAAATCCCAATATCAGGGAGGAGTTAGTCGAAGGTTTCCCCCTGATTTTTGGGAATTAATCTGAAAATGTGACGAACACGACCGCTCCCGCCGCCACAGAGCAGCTTCGACCTCGCGCAAAACACGAGTTTGCCATAGACTCGTGTGTCGTCTAATCATCAAAATTCCGTCAAGCCATCAAATCTATCTCAGGCCCTCGAAAATGTGTTTCCGCACTCCCCGCATCCTCTGGTTTATAAGGCAGGTTTTCGGATATCTAAAAATCTCTACTCCAAACCCGCAAACGACATCCCTCACTGTGCTTCCTCCCATTGTTCGCTAGGCCCACTAGTATATTCCTCCCGAAAAGGCATGTTACAATTTCGCCCATCCCTGTAACATCCTTTGAACTTGCCTGATATAGAATCCCCTTTGTTCTGTCCAAGCCTCGAGGGTGTGAACTGTCCGACGTCCTGCTGCCCGTGTATCGAACTCACAGTACAAGTTCTTGCATTCTGCTTTGCCCCTTGGCCAGGAACCTGATATAAGAATGGATAGACGTCGTTCTTAGCCTCAGCACCGAAACGCTTGCTACTGCCGTACGCAATTTTTTTGCCCCTGAGCGTCACTCTATCTCAACTGGCCTAAGATTCGGGACTTATCTAGATGACCTCTGATTCATCGTCATCGAAAAGTTTGCGGAGACAGGTGTGCCCTCCAAGTCCGACCATATCTCCAGCGCAAGCCATTGCGGATGCATGGAAGCGAGAATCACAAGAAAACCAAGAGAAGTGGAGGAAACTTGACGCGGAGGTGAAAATCCGTTACAGCACGCCGCGACGAGCAGATCGAAAAACGAAGATGTGAACGACAAATATGGTTGTCCTTTTGTCGGGTGAGAAAAAAAAGATATTTCCGAAAATTCATTTTGACCTTGATGAAGCCAGCGCGGTTACAGCATCTTCGCCTTTTTCGATTTCGAGCGCATGTGCACACGCCAGCCCTTTTGGTGAACGGTGGATGATCGGAGGCGGAAGTTTTCTGGCGTTGAAACTATTTATCCCGTCAATATAAACTCGAACGCGAACATAGAAAATTGAACAAACAAACCTACATTTGTATATCTTGTATTGCAGTAATGGACATTTTACTCTAGAGTTGGATCAACATCTGGTTCCAGCTCACTATCATCATACTCATTGTCGTCGGGATCATAGTCGTCCTCTTCTTCCTCTTCGAGCGCCGCCTCGGCCTCGGCCTGAGCTTGGGCGGCAGACGCCGCATTCGCGATGGCGACTTCTAGCAGCTGGGTTTGTTCGTCCGAAAGTCCATACATCGATAAGGAAGGAATGGGTGTTTGACTTTCGGGGCTCTCTCCCATTGGCAGGACCTGAGCGACCTCTGCGCCTACCGGCTCCTTGTTGGCAGAGTCCGAGAATGTCTGATCGAAGGGAGGTTGTTGGGGGAAAGTTGGCGGTAGGAAAACAGACGGTAGATTTTGGGATTGCGCACGAGCTATGACACTGGCCAGAGTCGCTTGTCCAACAGAAGGATCCATGGGAACCGAAGGCTGCTGGTGAACAGGATTTCCCAACGCGTTCCCAACCAGTGCCTGAAGAAGGCCGTGCAGACTTATGACAGAGGCTTGCATCCCGGTAATGACGGCTGGATTAATCTCTCCTTCATCGATTGTTTTCATGTCCCTGGCAATGGCCTTTCGGACAATGGACGAAGTCGCACCAGAGGCCTCATGAATGACAATCCCATTCCATAGCTTGGCTCGGCGCTCCTCACGTAGAGCATCTTCCCCTTCGGCGCCTTCTAACTGGACCTCTATGACATCGGCATTGAGACAACCGTCACTTTTTGGCCCCCGGTTTTTGGGCCCATTTTTATGGCGTTTAATAGCGTCCCGACGGGAAAAAATCTTCTGACATCCTTCGCAGCGCCATGCCTTCTTATCGTGTAATTTAACATGTCGTTTCAAGTCATGATTTCGGGCAAAGGAAGCAGGGCAAAATGCACATCGGAAGGGCCTATGCGAGGAGTGGCTACGTTGATGAGCACGCAAGCTGTACAACCTGGAGAATGTTTTGTGACATCCGGCGACAAGGCATGGGTACACCGCTGTTCCGATATCCGTCGACACTGTGGAATGTGTGCCTCCACTCCACGGATATGCCGTTGTCTGGCCATATGCCTGTCCCATTCCTTCTGGTGCGTGACCTATCTGAATTCCGCTAAGCACACCAATGACTTGAATGAGGCCGCTGATTTCTTGTAGCGCATGCATGCTATGGCCGGCAGTTGCCGAGGAAGTTACTGCGAAGAGAAACACTTGGTGCAATTGAAGCCGAATGGAAGATACTAAAGCAGGGTCAAGCGCTTGAGAAGGAGCCGTCCCAAGGGCATGCGAGATGACGCGAACGGCCTCAACAACTTGATTGTGAAGATCGATGTCAGGAACGTACGGCCGTTTGTATGTGTGTATATGTAGATGCTGTCCTTCGTCGTATTCCTCGCGCTTGCGTTTGCCTTTGTCGAGTTGAATAGCAGACGCGTTGGATTGTTTTAACTTTCCGAAGAGAGATTCAGAACGCGCAAGTGTGAGAATGACTTGGCTAAGAGGACCAGAGATACCCTTGGCAATGGTGCCTTCTGCGTTGCAGCGCACGAGGATGTCGAGAATGTTGAGTCCGTTGGAAATTCCCGTCGAGGCGAGGGTGGATTTAGCAACAGAGTCATTCTCGAGAAGCGCCAGAATAGCTTTCATAGTGGCCAATATTGCTTCCTCTTTTCGAGGTGGATGCAAGATAAACGAAGCTACAGCATTTGCAGATGCGGGGATAGTAGCAGGGGACAGGGTCTCTGGGGCCGAAGTCGCCGCCTGTGCTGTAGAATTTCCTGCATTCACGACATTTCGCTCAGCATTCACTTTACTTATGTCCGCCCAAAGCTCTTCGCCGAGTCTCCGAGCTGTCTCTAGAGCATCGGCATGAATGTCTGCGTCATCTTCCTCTTCGCCTTCTTCGTCGTAGTCCTCGTCCTCATCCCAGTCGTCCTGTTCTGCGGGTAGAGACTGCTCCATCGCAGGGGGAACTTCACTATTCGGCATTCTCCACAAAAAGAGTTTTATAGGGTTTCAAAACGGACAGAAGAGAACGGAGGATCGCTTTTTGGTAGAGTGCATCTTGCAGCTTGAAGTTGATTTGAGAGACAGGAAAAGTTGCTGGTCAGTGGAGAGGAAGTATGTGTACATATTTAGATCTAAGATATTTACATATAAGGCTGTTCTGTTATCTTATCAGTGGTGGTTTGTACGCATTTGTACAGATCGCGATCGACGTTCAAGTTTTCGCGCTTCATGAGTCGGAAATGGCAGCACGCCTCAGGCCAAGCACATTCCAACCTTCACGCTCCTTTCTCCCTGCCAGCTTCTCAAAATGTCGAACACCGGTAAAGATCTCACTGCTGGTACTTTTGGGGGAATTTGCCAGGTGAATTTCATTTATCACAATTTTTGGTCGAGTGACGCATGTTAACTTGGTCTTTTCTCTACATAGGTGCTCGTGGGCCAGCCATTTGACATCGTGAAAGTGGTGGGTTGCATACGCTTCGTTTTCGGCATTGTTCATTCATCGTTCGTTACCAACAGCGTATGCAAACGGCGCCGAAAGGTACCTACAATGGGATGGTACATTGCGCGGGTGGTATCCTCAAAAACGAAGGACCCCTAGCTTTCTACAAGGTAGGATATAATGTACTCCAATACATGTATCTAATAACAATTAACTTTAGGGTACTTTAACGCCCCTTCTTGGAATTGGTGCCTGTGTTTCTATCCAGTTTGGCGCGCTGGAGTATTGTAAACGGATCTTTGCTTCCCAAAATCTCGCGGTCGGCCGAGGAGGAGAAGAAGGAAAATCATTGACATCAAGTCAGTTGTTTGTTTCCGGTGTATTTGCTGGACTTGCGAACGGTGTTGTTTCCGGCCCTGTGGAACATATCCGCATACGTGAGTTGATTGAACAAGAGTACAGGGTAATTAAATTCATTATTATTCCCTTCTCAGGTCTGCAAACACAGTCGAACACCAATCCTACCTACGGCGGCCCTTGGGATGCCATCAAGAAAATATACAACCAACGCGGCATCGCAGGGATATATAAAGGACAGGGCGTCACACTCTTACGCGAAGCCAGTGGTTATGGAATTTACTTCCTGACATACGAGAAACTTGTTCAATGGGAAATGACCAAGAAGAGCATTCGACGGGACCAAATCAAGCCAATAAACTCGGTGGCATACGGTGCTGCCGCAGGTTACGCAGTGAGTATTTAAGTATTGCAAATACGCTATTCCTAAATCATTCTATTATTCCTGCTGCTAGCTCTGGGCTATTATCTATCCCATAGACATGATCAAGTCTCGAATGCAGACAGACGGCTTTACACCTGCTACAGGGCAGAAATACAAATCGACCCTTGATTGCGTTCGCACTGTATGGCGAACTGAAGGCAGTAGCGCTTTCATCCGCGGACTCGGCCCTACGTTGATTAGGTGAGAGTCTGATCCACTGTGCTACCATGAAAAACAAAGCTGACTGTTCTATAGGTCACCTTTCGCCAACGGTGCCACCTTCCTCGGGTTTGAATTGGCTATGCGCGCTCTGGATAAATTATGAATGCCTGGTTAATGTTGTTTCAATGCTTCGGTGCCTATATCCATTCTTTAACCAATTTCCGCCGATCTACCTATACCCTTAGACTTAGACACATCTTCATGCACCTCAGACCTGGTACACATTAGATCACACCTACTAGATTGCCATTTGTATTTATATGAAGGTTACTCAGCTATATGTTCTCGTAATCAATGAAGTTGTATGTGAAAGTGTAACAAGTCCATATGCGAGGGAACTATTCGTACAGTTATGTAGTATGCAATGTAAACTGATTGTAAAATTTGGAAGGAGTATGGTGCAATGAGCGTGATACTGGCGGCCACGAATAGCTAGCTATCCGGGTCACTGGATTTATACAGAGGATTCTACATTAATGATGCTGCATTTATCTTTGGGATGCTTGTCATGCCCTACCTCTGCCTTCGGTTGCTCCAAATCATGCACAGGTTTAAGGAGCGTCGTCGAGTTGGTGGTATGCACTCTTTCAGCGGTACCTGTCATTTCGTGCGCTGTTTCGGGGTGATATGCCCACATGACCCCTTCTCCATCGACGAGAAGAACATCCATAGATTCAAACCGTTCGACCCACCAAATAAAGAGGTCCTTTGCGAGAGAATCAGAGCTTGCTTCGACAAGCAGACCAACTGTCTGTATCAGTTGCAGTTGAGGAAATCTGCTGACATTGAATGTCATCAGGTGATCCTTCGTCAAGGAAGGCTTTTCGGGATACAGGCCATCGACGTGAAGACCTCGAAGTCCTATCCGACGAAGATTGCTATGTGTATACGGCTGCATAGCAGGAGAGCTGACTGAGAATACGAGGGTCTCGAGATTGGGGCAAATATCGCCGGCAAGAAATATGTCGGGGTTGATATGTGGTTTGGTTCGTCTCGACAACGCGTTATCTGGGTCCGGATCAGAGTCTACGGACGGAGTCGGCAGGTCAATCATCACCAAGGACTTTCCGTGCGCTCTCAAGAATGATTTCAGTAAGTCGTGGGTATCGTCCTCGGGAACGGAATTCAATAGCGTAAGGTTGCGCAGTGACGGCAGACGAAATCGAGAAGCAGCCTCCAGACTTCTAGGATTCAATGAGAGGGTGAGGGTTTGGACAAGAGGCAAAGAGAGATCTGGCCCTCGTTCCGGCCATGATGATGGATTGCTTCCGACGAAATGTCGTAGGTCGAGGACGCGCAACGACTGGAAAGAGCTCAAAAATTTAAGGTTGGTATTGGTGCTTTGGTTGTCAGTGATTTGTCTCTCGCTCCAGTAGAGTTCGGAAAGTTTTGAACCTAGTAATGCGGCGAGGCCATTCAGAAACTCGATGGGGAGGCTATGTATCCATCGACCACTCAACATCCTCAAGTTCGGACATAATTGCAGGATCTGAAATATCACTTGGAGATACTTGATATCATTGGACCCGCGGGTAAAAGTGAAGATTTCGATATGGCGAACGTATTGCCCATACCCAGGTATTGACGGTTGTCCCATCTCTGACGTCGAGCCTGATTGACTACTTTGCAAGGTTTTCAGGATGATGCTGGCCCGAAAGGGACTTCGTATTACGAGGTGCTGGTATAGGATCTTTTCAGAGACGCGTCTCCAATCTCGTGAGACTAGGACCAGAGCCAGTTTGGTCCTCATAGCCAACGACGGTGTATTGGCACCCATGGCGTTGGTCGTCTGCTGCTTTGTGGTGAAAGGATCGAGAGGTTTTATAGAGACTTCTTGATAAACATATGTAGCGAACTGGAAGATCTCCAGCCAAATTTCCAGTGGCAAATCTGGCGGTATCCTCCGTTTGACTTCTCGTTCGCGTCGGACAGGGGTTGGGACATTGAAAACGCTAATGATCAGTGAGTAAGTAAGGCAGCATTGGTGATACTTATGTGCACCAGATTACCATTTAAACGGTATAAGAAGTTCCTCCAACCGAGTCCATAACCTCAGCATTTCGTGCGGTGACGGGAAATGGTAAGTGAGGAATATGACTCTCAAGATTTGCTCAAGATTGTGCGATGAGCCACCCAGATGCGCGCAATTGGCACAAACACGACCAAGCAACGACATTACCTCCCCACAGACTGCGGCGCCTTCGTTGCCACCATCGGCCATGTTCACACTTCTTTCTCGCCCTCTGCTTTTTCTCTCTGCATGCTGTCGGCTGACTCTGGCGGTCCATGTCTATCTCTCCCCTGCATCGGATTACTACCGTTCAAGTCTTTCGCCAGAGGATGCGACAGCAGCTCTTTCACGTCATCTAGGCCTCGACGCGTTTGAGCAATTACACCAGTCGGGGGATTCATCATACAACGAGGAACTGTTCGTTGGGCAGGGGCCCAAGACCATTCTTCTAGTGACAGTAGAAGAAAGTGATGCAGCAGGTAGCTGTTCCGCGCCCCCTCAGTTGGCTTGCTACTAATGACTTAGTAGCCATTATACCCACATTACAGCGTCCAGCATTCACACTGGCAACACCTCCTTTAACACCTATAGATTCTCTCTCATCAGTTCTATCCGCTTATCTTCAACGTGCCGGGTTCACCTTTTCATCCGTATTCTCCTCAYTCCATTTCGGGGACTATGACGATATCTCGTCTCTCGAGGAATTTTTCGCAGATTCGGAGCGGCCTTCTTTTGCTGCCGTGGAACTATCGAAACTTCACAATAGTGGSAAGAAGTATGGAAAGTCAARCCCACAATACGCACAGGCTGCGGAGGCATTGCGCATCCTATTAGAGAATCTTATCCAAGATGACAGAGCTACTTTCGCAATCCTCACATATGCTACTTCTTCCTCTGCATCATTGGTGAAACGAGACGCCCCTCAAGWATCGCAGGTTCCGTTCCCTCTTCCAGACCCTCAACAGCCCATAGGYGCTATCTCAACCTGCTTCACGTCTCTGGACTCCTGCAACAATAGTACCTCRAGCTGCTCTGGTCGAGGGCAGTGTTCCCAAGCTTCGAAAGCRGGTCGAACCTGCTTTGTATGCACCTGCGGAGCGACGACAACCGGAGAAGGAACCGAAGTGAAGACTACCTATTGGGCTGGAGAGAGTTGTGAACRTAAAGAYATCAGCAGGTATGACATCGCACTCACGATTGCGAAAGAACAGACTGAATGTTTCATCTTGTGTAGCCCATTCGTTCTCATAACTGGGACTGTCATTGTCATCATTCTGCTGTTTGCTGGCGCGGTGTCTCTCCTCTCCAGCGTCGGAGATCAATCATTGCCCAGTACACTACTCGCGACGGCCGTTCCTGTGAAGAAGGAATGAAGTAATTTCTTCGGAATTAATATTCAGCTGCGGGATCAAGAGAAAATGCTCGATCGCATGGGAGAATACGAAGTGCAGAAATGGTCATTTTATTGCACCTGTGATTTCTGATGATTGGTGGACTCCAAATCACGAACTTGAAATAATCTGCTTTAAACACACTCATAGTCTCCTTATTTTAGTTTGTGACCTATTTTCACTCATCAATGAGTCGCATCTGCCATGGAAATATTCTGTCGCCTTGACCCGAAATTTTTCTACATAGAACGTAAATTGGCACGACTGACGTAGTCTATGCTCTGGCAAATAGTTCTTGTCTTCCTTTCCTTGCGTGAGCCCTTCTTTTTCTTTCAATACGTTAAATTTACACTGCATCGTTTTCTTTAGATGCTCGTAAGACTCTTTTCAAATTTGACATTTGCGGTGTGAAAAATAGTGACGCGTTTCGCGGCGGTCAACTGCACAACAATTGTGAAAGGAGAACTTCCTATTTGCTTATTTWTATATGCAACCATTACSCGAYGTACATCACAATCTGTTACGTGGGAGCCCATATTTCCCAAYGACACRGCACGGACTGGCACAAGCAGGCTAGTGTAAACTGGGTTTGTTTGATCAGYGTGCTATGTAATGATGCGATCGTCTCCTYTCCCCCACAATCCTGGCTTTGCGTCGCCATTGATTTACGGCAAAGATTTCATCCACTCTAYGAAGGTCATATGTTCATGATTCTATCTGTCCTCTGCCGTTAGAACGGGGACTGAATGAGCCGCCGGCTTTGTCTCGTGTATCGGGATTGTGGAGGTTTCTCATGTCATAATCATTTGACATAGTTCAGGTTGCGAAGGTGCGCGCGCGTGGTCAGCTAGTTTCCTGCCTGTGCGCTCAAAAAAAACCTGGACACCCTTTTCGTACAAAATAAAGAAGCAGACGACATCAGTTTGTATCTTCCAGGTGATTGTCTTTTTGCTAACTAACGTGGGTCTTATGAAACCGAGAGGATCACTACTTATACAATCAACCAGGCGGAAGATCCTCGGATGGTGCTAGCTTCATATTCCATTCAGCTGGAACTTACTTTGAATGACATGAGTGCGTGTGTGATACTTCGTGTGAAAACAGCATACAAGTATATCCCCTTTATCTGTACTATAAACCACGGAACATGCTTTCCGCCAACCATGGGTAAAAGACAATAATACCACGCTTAAAATCTATTAAGCAAGGCATCATGAACGCCACCCAGTAAAGTTGGTTTCAGTATAGAGCGATAAGCCCTGGTTTTGACTTCGGATGGTAGTATGGAATCTAGTCTTACACCTATCAAAGAAAGTAGGGACAGTGGGATGTATATGATTATATTCGAAGCCTTGCGGAGAATGAAGTCAACTGGAGGATCCAGGAATACATGTAACTGGCATAGCTTGCCTGCAGTAAGTGTCTAGCTTCTTCAAAAGTATCTGATCTGTCGGTTCTCGTCGCACCAATGGTTGATCCTGGAGATAAGAGAGGGGAACAAGAACGTCCCGTATAGTATTATGGTCGTCAGATGATGTTGTACTAGATGGGCCAGATCGTCGGGATGTAGGTCGCTCCTGAGAATTGAAGTCGCTTTGTAGCATCCCCGAGTTATCGGCCRTAAAGTCTGGCAAGGCTGCGGGYGGCGAGTCTCTCTGATTGAACGGAGAATATTCAAAATTGCCMGTAGAGGAGAAAGCTGAGGGTTCTGATTCGGCATTGAATATRTGGTCTGGCCGTCCTTTAGCTGTTCTTGCGCTTTTATATCTGCCATGAGGAACGACCAGTGACGCGAGYTGAGGTATTTCATCGAGAGACTTCAGTCTGCTGATCGTGTCCTCTGTAAAATAAGCGACTRGATACTATAAATATTGCGCAACGGGAGGATAGGGGAGGATAATCAGGTTAGCGACTCACTGAGGTGCCATTTTCGTCGGCCAGAAGGTGTCTCCACRTAGACTGTGTAGGTCTGCTTGGTCAAGACACTGCGCGAAGGGTCATGAGGGGYRGAATTACTAATTTTACTGAGTAAGGGAGGGAGAGTCGTCATAGAGGGGACCGAGTCATACAAAGTGCCTGAGTATAATTGTTGGGACGACGTCTTTTCCTGATAGAATAGAAAYCCCTATGGACCGGCCCATGTCAAGARCCTCCYRTATACAAGGARATACTAGCCACCTACCTCTCGCACCCGCGATGGCCCCCAGCGAATACCTAARCTTTCGTTATGTTATATTCATTCGCCCAAATAAACGATAATGTTTACCATCAGTCCACCGTTCAATTCCCACCTACACATAGAAGTCAATGCCCCTTCAACGAAAGGGCGAAGRAAGTTTATATCTACCCCCGTCAACTCTGCTTGAGGCCCTCTTTCCTCYCAGACGTACACGGAGCCCGTTGTGATAAGACTTCGCTCCTCCGTATCCAATCGTCGAGTGACCATGGGAAGGATGGTGAGAAAGACTGCATGGAAGATGATTCGCGCATCTGCTGGAGACCTGATACGAATCCCTGTTATGGTCGCCCGTTGCATAATGGATGAAGGGAGAATAGGGGGAGGTCAGAGCCGCTATGACATACAAATAGGGCTCTTTAACGGAATCAGCCATGACATCTACTTTCACAGGACTCAGGAGAAATCAAGTACCGATGGGGTATGTGGTGTTACGACATGACTTCGGAAGACCACTGAAATTTGTGTCCGGTATTAGAGTTTTAGGAATTGCTTGGTGATCAGGGGTGGTTGGAGGTGGGAAATCGAGATATGCCTATCTCTGCTGATCCTAACCTGAAGATTTAAATAACTGCGCTTCAAATCTTTCTGCCAGTTAACCATATCCCTTGTCTTCCGAGGTGGCTTGCTAACACGATTGCATACTTCGTCGTTCGTGTACTTTGATATCTGTATATGATGCTAACATATTCAACTATCGAGTGATCAACGAGCAACCGAAGACGAGCTTCAACTTTGCAAAGCTTACTTATTCATTTGACATATACTCAGACTCTAATACGTATGCGTGAAGTCGCAAGCATTGGGGGGGTTTCCGAGGCCGCAAGCCAATCAATTGAATCAAAGATCGACGAGTTCGGGTCTAGCCAGGCTTATTTGTGCATACTTCTGATTTGTCTTCCTTTGAAAGATCTCGGTACTTTCATTGGCTTATGCTCCATATGTCACAGCTTTGTTTGTTAATACTTACACTCGGTATTGAACATATTTTCAACTCCATTGATAGTTTTCTATGTACGCCGAAAGCGAAGTACTCAGCGCCTGCCAAACCAACGCGATTGGCGCCACTTTTCTGGACTCCGAGTCACTGCTGCCGCGAAATTCGGGCAGTACTCAGTGTGAAGCCAAAATTCTTTATGTGATGAATAAATGAGGCTATTGAGTACTTGAATGTTACCCCAATGGTCCCCCAATATTATCAAGAACCCGCCGGCCCGTGGTCAATAGTTCGCTTGATTACTTAGTACTTAGTCGTTACCTCTCTAAGAGTGGTCTGGGCAAGGTCTGGGGACGCGGAACGCAAGTACTTAGCGGTGGCACATATTCCGAGGTGCGGGCCTGTATAATGTCTACATACCTTTAGGCTACGATATAATATATATATCAAACAAAGATCACATAGTCACAGTATGGCGTTTGGTATTGAATTTATATAGCATACTACTTAATTCACAATTCGACTCGGAATCATTAGAAACCAGTTGTAGATAAAAAATAAGTTTGGTGAGTATGTAGAGCCAGCTTATTTAATCGAGTTTGTAGGGACATTACTCAAGTCCAATAAATGACAATGAGTGCTTCGAGCCCTCGCGAGAATAGCCCGCCCTCGCTACTAGGACGGAGCACAATATTCGCCACCTCGCTAGGTCTAGGCAGCCACAGCCTTTCCCCCCATCGAAATAAATCATGGGACTCTTTCTGCTATTATTTAAAAAAATCCGTGCGGTTATCTAACGAAGCCATCATTGAACCTGGTCATCTTCATATTTCATTTAATAAGCTTGACTACCTACATGCTTCAATGCTTGTAAGTACTTTTAATGCTGTCGACATTGCATGTATTCCGACTATCGGATCCTTTATCTGCCATCATTCTACGCCTTTCTACGCTATCTATGTTCCGGGATCCTGTACGCAAGCCTTCAAAGTGAAAAAATCCGGGGTATATACGTGCGCCTGTTACTTGTGCTCTACTTCCAACTTTGAAGTCGAGAAACGTGATGCGGCTTGAACAATTTAAGCCAGCAGTCTGCAGTAACGCGGCGACCTATACTACGACACCCAAATAACATATAGGTCCGACGCAGGGAGGTGCCAGATGATGAGCAAACGGTACTAATATAGGAATTTACTCAGGGACCAACTGCATAGATCCAACGCGAAGCCGGAACGTCGGGCCAGAATTCCAGAGGATCAGCCGAGTGTTAGAAGTCGCACTATTTTCACAGGTTAAAACCACTTTTCTGTGTATAGCACCTCTTCAAATGAAAATAGAGAACAATACTAGTATTATATGAAGTGCCAGGAGGTTTCGTTAGCATATTGATGCGACAGAACAGAATAGAAAGAGCATGGGCGCCAAAATAAAGTGGGGCTCGGAATCAGATCGAAGAAATCAATTCGATTACTTTGGAATTATAGTTTGACTCACTCTGAATTTTCGGGCACAGGCTGATATATGGCTACTTAGCCGTGATATACACCCGCTGATTCTGAGGCGGCGATTATTCAAGCTGCGCTTCCGCCTACGCGTCTAGGCCTTGTCGCTGAGGTGGGCGCGTTCAGAACTATCAAGGCTGCGCGCGGGCGTCGACCATCTGCACATTATTGCCGATCTTGATCTGTTGAGGCAGTCCGCGCCCGCAAATGCATCTGCTATAAACAACTTGTACATTACGAAGGAAATCCTGCACGCGAAAAGCCTTGTTACAATTGTTACAACTATGAGTCTAGCTACGTCCAGATAGAGAACTAAGGCTGATCAAGTGATCTTCCTCGCAAGACTAGTGTATGTATAAATGTATAACATCGAAGTACTCAATGCCCCGCGGCTGCTGGTCGGCCAAGCAAGTCATCGGTTTTGCCAAAAGCTCTTGCGCTGGGACGACCAAGCTGCTATAACGATTAACCGGTACCAATGCGCATTGTGCGATAGTTAGACCGACGAAGCTATGCGACTATTAACTGTTACATTACCTACCTCGCCCCATTGATATGAATTCGAACTTATTCATACACAGCCTGAGCGCCATGTGTAGATCGGTGTGGTGGTGCTACACTGAGGGGTATACAGATTTAGTAGAGCATAGTAGCGGCCGATGGCACTGACAGGGGGGAAAGAGGGTATATGCATGAAGGTGAATTTGCACGCATGATAGCTATTTGGACATCAGTAAAATACAGCTAGAGCGAATGAATGCTATACGTCTATGGTGGGGTGCGGTGCAATGAAAAATATTTCAAGCAAATAATATATTTGGAAATGGTATGCGCAACGGCGTCGAAAAGGTTCAAGGGGATCTCAGGAACAGTTCATGCCAAGGGATTGTCTGCTGTCCGGAGCAAAAGAACGACCTGCGGTGCGCAATGAAAGGAATTAAAGGGCCCGAAAAAGAGAGTAAAGCGAGATTAAGGAAGGAATGGACCGAAGGGGGAGCAAGATAGGATGAGAGGCGGGGGTGGTGCGGGGCCAGTGATATCCTTCCTTCCATTCGACGTAATAGTATTTCCGGCCTGTGTGGATGCAACGAGTGTGTGGTGCAGGAATAGTTGGTCTAAACGCGTGGTTGGGCGCATCGTTGTTGAGAATCGTGAATATCCGTATGATGTCGCATTAAGTTAAAGATGGAGGACTATTTACTTCCGGTTCTTCTTCTTCTTGGAGCCATTAATGAGAGCCCCCGCTTCGGTCATCATTTTCTGGAGCTCGCCCGTTTTGTGAAGAGCTTCGACCTGCTCTATCGATCCGATGGGCTTGCCTCCGATGATAAGCAGTGGGAGGTCTGAGAATCCTGTCAGACGCTTCAGTATGGGTGTCAAAATCTCCACATCTTCACGAAGGTCTACATCGATGATGGTGGATTCTGGTCGGAGGTACAGTTGCGACAAGATGCTCTTGATCTCGCGTGATGGGGGCGAGTAGACCTGACAGGGAAAGTTAGTATCAAAAAGAAAGACGGTTATAATAACGAACCTTTGAGTAAAGAAACACTGGGTTCCTCAGCCATACGTCCTCGACCATAGCATTTATTTCATCTTGGGCACGCGGTCCCCGGGTGTCGAAATCTAGGACAAGCTGGGGATCAATCGGTAGTGCCGGGTCCACTGTGTGCGGAATGATATTCTGTGGTAAACTCGCAAGGAAAGAAGTAACTGCAGCTAGCTCCTGAGCAGCGTTCAGTTTTGCTGAAGGCAGCTTTACGTGATGGTGTGCTTTCTTCGCGGAGTGCTTGTTGGATACATCCGCCAGCCGTGCGTTCTGGATGGTCTCCAATGCGAGGGCGAGCTGGTCATGGACGGCGTCTGACCGACGCAGTGCAGATTGTGAAAGCGAAGCACTGTTCGCGACAAATATGTATGTGGTAAGACACGCGAGGAGGATGAGGGCGACAAATGTGGCGCGCTGCTTGGGTTTCCGAGGATGCCAAAGGGCGATGAGACTCGGTGTGAGTGCCATCGTTGCCAAGGATGGTTTCTCGTCGTCAAAGAGAGGTGCGGTACTGTTAGTGCGAAATAGAGACATGCAAAAGGAAAGAAGTGAAGTCCGCAACAGGACTGACTATAAGGAATGAGACGAAATGGACGTGGAGGCAAAAAGAGAAACGAACGCAAATAGGAAATTTCGGGTCCTTGTCCAAAACGAGACCGTCCACTGTCCACCTTAGACCCGTCTCACACAAAAGACTCCGTAACGCCATGATCACTGCTCTCAATTATCTCCTCGACCTCCCTGACTGCTCTATTGTTATTGTCTTCGTTCCTGAGGTCGCGATCGAATCCAGCGAGCCTCCCCCTTCACCGAACTACTATGAGACGGCTGGCGGTCGAATTCACATCCTTACCACCAAACTTTACCGGGTATCCAGCATCACTTCGCACTTGATCTGCGGACCCAACGGCACTACACCATTTCCGAGGCGCAGGATATCTTATTATAAATATCGGCGACCCTGGACAAGATATCATTGTGCCAACAGCGATGAGCTATTCACGAACGACGATCAGATAGAGGCAAGGGAGAAAATCATGTTTCATTTCAGGAGATAAAGTACAACGAACACCGCCAGAGATTCGCGAGGGCTCATGCGGAGGCGTGTTGGCGAAGCGAAAGACCGGTCAATGCACGGTCAATCGCACGCCACAGAAGGCTAGGGCCTTCACCGACAGCTGGACTCCGATGGAAGGCCGATGCAGTGAGGTGGCGCATTTTGCAGCACATTACCACTAACACAGGGGACCGACACATTCTCGAATGAACTGAGCCTCGCCGTCTCCGAATGAAGCACCAGACCCACTGTCCCGTGCTGTGCCAAAAGCGTTTATGCCAATATGAATCTACCTACGTGTTCAGAAATCTTGTGAGCGGATAGCTAAGTCGAATCCGTTGAGCAAACTATTGTGCCATCCTAGAGCTCCAAAATGTCCGACTGTAATAAGCGGCCTCAGCGGCCTTATGTAGACTGAATAGTTCAAATGTCTATCTATTTCAGATACAGGGTAACTTCAGGGTAGCCAGTCGCTGTGGCGTATTGCTTAGACGTAATACATTTTGGCGCCCAATGTAATTGCTACATGTACAGAGTGGTACAGAGTACAAGTTTTACCTTGACTAAGTCAATGATTAATGAATAAAATATACAGTACAATAAAACTGAGTCCAGTGTTCAGGACGGTCAAATTCTTATGCTCACGGCGCTGGAAAATCCATGATTCCAATCGCGAACTCTTCTTTCCCCTACCAATGAGAACGTCGAGCCTGAAGTCCCTACATGGCCAACGGCGAGACCTTGGATGACGGTATCAATGAGTGTGGGGTACCAAGCTCCAAGTCGCTCAACGGTTTTCTCTGCTGTATGATTGGTAAATGACCACCCCTGGTTCGCAACGTCGTGCCAAAAACCAGAATATTGTTCATCTGAAAGAAGACCATTAATGCCATGAAGGGCATATGCACATATAAGTATGCTTACCCGACATAACTATTACATTCGTGACGGTGATGTTGCTCCTCTCCAGCCACTTCTTCTTGATAGATTCAATGTGCGCCACATACGTTGAGACTGGGGGGAAGCAATCCGCGCTTGTTTTTCCAGCAGCCGCGCAATGGGACCCAAAATCTCCATGACGGATGTGCAATGCAATGAACTACGGAAGCGATTTAGCAGCCTAAAATCAATCCAGAGGGTGCCACTCACGGGAGGTATATAGCCCTGCGCTTTTTCGATTCCCAAAGCACGCCGGGCGTATTCCTCTCCGAGCCGCTTGAATTCTCGTGTAAAGTATAAATGTCTTCCAACCATCTGCCACGCGGGTGACCAGGACTTCTCCCATTCGAACGCACTTACGCCAGAGCTGGCGTAATACAAGGAGTCAAAGCACGAGAGTTGCGCTTCGGGCGTCTTCTCGTGCTTCTTCACACTGGAGGCCTGAAATATCTTCTGCCGGTCCGGGCGTATTGACGGAGATTCGGGATATATCACCGCCGCAAGTTGTGGTAACACGACAAAGATTTCATTGTTGACATCAGAGCTCGCAAGGCGAACAGAGAGAGGAAGTTTGGTGTATGAACAGTCCAGGCCCAGATACTGTACCAGCCGTGTTGCTTCGGGTACGCCTTTCTTGTTTTCTGCGACCGTTGTCCAACACCCTATGGTTTCTACCTCCGGATTAACCTCATCAGCAGTGGGACTGGGTAATATCTTTACATCTCTCCACTCAAGGATGGGAAGTTGTAGTTTTTTACGGAAATAGTCGAGGTCGAAAACATCGCCAAACGGAAGGATCCACGAGTTCACATCCCCTGACAAGAAATAAGTAAGAAAGCTGCACATATTCATGGGAGCTAGGAGATCACCTATGTGAAGAGTTGGAGAAAAGGGCGCAATGATGGGGATGCGGTTGGTGAGGAGGCCTAGATAGATCATATTGACCTGATGGGGTCCGTCAGAAATTAAATTATAACTCATGCAAGTTCGACCTAGTCATACATGATTCATAAATTGGTTCGCTATAGGCGTTGTGTGAACCGGGTGCTGAAATGGTGGACAAATTTGCACGTACTGTATCCGGCGACTGCCCAACTGGTGATGTAGTTCGAGTCGTTCCGCAGATTATCTGTGGCACGAATTTGGAATTAATAGAACTAGCGGAGGAATCGCCGCCCACCTCTAAATCGCAGGCTTGGTTGGCCCTTGAGTGGGTGAACCGCGTACGATGCGGCACCCTTGGCATTCCTTCCCAGATCGTATTCGTTAGCCGCCGCCGTTACTTGAGGGCCGACGTTCAGTGGGTTGAAGATGGGTGAAATGCCTCGTGAGTATGTCAGAAATGATAGCGAACCCACAAAAGCAACGCCGACGACGACCAACGCGCGACGGTATCTGTGTGCCATTTCAGAAGGAAGCGCCGCTCTGACCCGCTGCGGCCTTTACTTATGAAGGTCCCAACATTGATGGTGGCATTACCGCATATGTCGTGAAGATCGGATCCGGCGGGCTGGCCCGTGGCCTGTGGCCTATGGCCTCGGCATTGCCGGGCGGCACTCTCCCGGCAGCTTACACGCGTTAGCCAAACAGGACCACCATATCCCACCACGGCGCTCGCTGCCTTCCTTCACCCTCACGCTGACCAAACGCTGACCCAGGCACCCGCATTCGCGAAAGTTTCCCTGGGCGGGAACGGCTATGCCCACCAGCTGCAGCGTTGCACTTGCACACCCGGCAGCTGTTGTCGCATACGGGAACAGAACCCGAACAGTGAACACAACTGGACGTCAATACCTGAAGACACCGACCATGGACCCAACTCCCACAGCGACCTCCCGACGCGGCATATGAGTCCCACTTCCCGGGGACACGATACCGGCATGCACACAGAGCTCCATCGCGCTCGGGATGAAGATGCTTCTGCGCGACGTGTCTGACGCCGCGGAAGGAGCGGCTGGATTGGCCAGTCGGCGCGACGGGKGCTCAGCGCACAACGGGGACGATATCCGGTGTGCCCCCCTCGTTCCGCCGCTGGTCCCTGCAGGTTGCTATACGGCATACAGGCGCGCCGGCTGGCCCGTCGTCTGTCGTCGCCCCTAGTCCACGTCAGCCTATAGGGTTTTATCACAGCTAGTGGTCTGTTTTTTCCATGTAACCTGTTGCAGTAGTCGCAATATTTTGCGAATTTGAAATAAGTACTATTGATTTTATCTTCATTTTACCGCGCGCGGCTCTGGCGTCCACTGCGCAGCTGAGCTTGACTGGCGCGACATGCGCCTACAAGCGGAGATTAAATATATTGTGATGCCTGGGAATTGCCGAGACCACAGGCCACAGGCCAGGGGCCAGGCCGCTGGACGCGACGTTCTCCATATGTCACACAGTAATGATATTAAGTATTAAGTAGATATTTCATTTACTTATGGAATTTATTTTCCCATGATTACTTTTGCATATTATATTAAAATGCACCCGGTGCCTGGTGGCATCATCATAGGCCCGATGCCAAGTCTACCTCTTTGACCAGGCCGCCGTTCCAGTCCTCAACACGCTTCTGTGAAATTAGGGTGTAGGTCGAGCCGTGCGTCCCAACGAATCCACATGCAAAACTTTGTATG
Source organism: Hypholoma sublateritium FD-334 SS-4 (assembly GCA_000827495.1). NCBI lineage: Eukaryota > Fungi > Basidiomycota > Agaricomycetes > Agaricales > Strophariaceae > Hypholoma > Hypholoma sublateritium. Next base: position 682,862 of record KN817523.1, on the reverse strand, counting down.
ACCACGTCGATAACGGGCAGATACCATTCTCCATATCGTTCGAGAGTGCCCTGTTTAGTGTGATTGATGTAGAACCAGCCCTCTTGTCGCACTCCTTCCCAAAACGAATGCGCCGTTTCGTCTAATTAAAAACAAAAAGCATTAGTGCGCCGCTAATTTACATCAGCGCGTTGCGTTGAGCTTGCCTGAGGACACGAGAATATGGGATATACGAACGCCGCGCTGGGCTAGGAGCGTACCTTTGATGTCGTCGACATGCTTTTTGTACGCAGAGCGGGGAGGAAAGGGGTCCTCGATTAGACCGTTATTTGGGCAGTATACCCGGAAATCTCCTCGCCGGATATGCACTGCGATAAACTGAAATTTCTTGAGATAAAGTATTACAAAAGGAAGGAAACACCCACTGGTGGTATATCCGCCACAACGCGCCCGCCGATACCGAACGCATCCGCGAGGTAGCTACGAGAGATATCTTTCACCTCCGACGTGAAGCTGAGATGCCTACCAACCGTTCTCCAGGCCGGCGACCAGGTATACTCCCATTCGAAGCGCCGTGTCCCGGAGGTGGCGTAGTACAAGGTATCGAAACACGCCAATTGATTTTCGGGCGTGGATGCATGCCCTGCCTCAGAAGGCGCCAAGGCCGTCAGGCTCCCTACGTTAAGTATGGGGTCTCGAGGGTACACAAGCGCTGCCAACTCGGGGAAGGCGACATGATCGTCCTCGCGGTCGGATGGGTCGTACCGCGTGTTCATGGGGACTCGCGTGTAAGACACGTCGACGCCCAGATGCCGCACCAGGTTATATGCGCGTGTAGGATCGGGCGAGTTTTCTTTACGCGTCGTCCAGCAGCCCAGCTCTTCCACCTCGGACGTTGAATAAGCATCTTCAATAGTTCTTTCTGGAAGGGCTTTCACGTCTCGCCATTCTAATATCGGCGCATTTAAGTGCACGCTCAGAGCTTTCAGGTCAAATATATCGCCAAATGGAACGACCCCCGCAGAAGGTGCTGGAACTATGTTGAGTCTTATTCTGCGATTATTATATAGGCACGCACATACATATATGATGGTCAGGAGCGAATGGCGGTATAATGGGTATTCTGTCCGTCAACGTAGATAGATACAGCATATTGACCTAAGCAAAAACTTTTCCGTCAGATAGTTATAAACAAGTACACGAGTTGGACAAACATAGTTCATGAACTGATTGGCTGTTGTTGGTGAGATCTCTCAGACCGAGTCGTATTTAATAGGAGGGAAAGGAAATCACGGACTGAAGCCGGCTTGTGTCCAACAAGTGATATAGTTGGACCCATTTCGTAGGTTATCTGCCCTTGTCTTTAATGAATAAATGTCTTATTATGCTTTAGAGAACTACTCGCCTCTGAAGCGCCTCGTTGGTACCTCATTCACAACTGCTAACCCTCCGCTGAGGACTTTCCGAGAATAATTGGCCCTTTTTTGCTCCAATTTTTGCGAGGATCTTAGGTGGACAGTCAAGACAGACAAACCGCCTATCACTAGGAGTAAAGCAAGGATATTTGAACGCTTCACTTTCGCGAAAGGCATGGTAGTTGTATTGAAGTAGAGATACACTTGGATTGCCGTTGGTTGGTCAAGATGAGAGGACTAGAAGAATGAGTGTGGGTGCAAGTAAGAATGCAATGGTAGTTGAATCTGCTCTGGAGAGTTCGAAATTTTAAGTGGAGGCTTGGTGGAACGCCGGAGCGAGCCGGTAGCTGGCGGAGGGGATTGCCTAGGCACGATCGAGCTGGATACGTATGATTGGAAAAATGTGCATTCCTTTCAATGCTCGCCGATCAGGGGCATAGATAAGACACTGTTCGTCTTTCAATCACCTTCAACAGTATTTTTAAGTCTATAGACTGCTCTGCACTTCGCTGCAGGAATTTGACAAGTGCGTTGCAAGCCTAAGCTTTATGTACCCTGATCTATAACCCCGTTTGGCAATTTATTCTACATTTGGGGCCATAACTTGGCACGCTAGTTTCTTCATGTCAGACCGCTAATCGTACAAGATACAGGAGTAATAGAAAAACAACCTTTACAATTTACACGAATAAATATTCATAGAAGCTTCTTGGGCCCGACGCTTGTGCCTTCAATAGTCTTTTTTTGTGGTTTCGGCGACGGGTGGAAGGCCACATGCGCGCTGGAGACCTAGAAGGAGAGGCTGATGTGCGTATCATAGAGGTCCGTTCACGGCAACGAGGGGAAGCCCCGCCGCCTATCGACTGGGGTTGTGTTTCAGTCATAGTTTTGTCTGGATCCAAGTTTGCAGCCTGTTCGGAGGTGGCCCCAGATTCCGATTCCGCTACTGTGGTCATTGGGGGGGATTGGAGGGATAGAGTCGCTAAGCGCGGCTCGAGAAGATCGATGGCTGCGCTGCCAAATTCCGAGCTGGACTCAAACTCATCGACGTCCGAAGAGTCTTCCCCATGGGACCAGGTATCCTCATCCACAGGTGGCAGCGAAGCCAAGGCAGATAGAGACGGTGATTCGGCTATAATTGCAAGGCTCCGACTGCGGTGGTGCATCTCCATGTCTGAGTCCATTTCGTGCTCGGATATGAAGTCAGAATCAATACTATCGTCTGTTTCGGGACTAGAGGAATAGTCAATGTCTGTTACAGGTGGTGTTTCCAGTGTAGCCGGAGCTTGACGGTCTGGCCTAGTGACATTGGGGCGCAGGAGATATGTCAAACGTTCGTCTGAAGCTCCTTTGCCTATAGATCATCAGAACTGGTAGATACCTAACTGATCTCTACTCACTGAAGCTGACAATCTCGTGGTATCGAGCACAACAATGCACGACATATCTCGCGAATGCATCATCTGTGATTCGCCATACCAGCTGCAAGGGTGTCCTAGAGACCTCAAATACGGTGCCCGTTGCGCCCACCGGAGTTCCCATTCCATCCAGGCCGGCATTCCCACCGGCAGGTGCGTCCGGAGAAAGTACGGTCCCGCCGATAGTCAACCACTGGAGCAGTTCAGATTCTACGTCGCGTACAAGAGCTTGAGCTCGGCCCCCAGCTCGACGCAGGTCTTTTCGCATACCCTTTAAGCTGAGAGAAAAACGACCAGCATTGGCAGAAGGAGGATCCGTTACTCGGATGTTTGGTGTCGCAGGAAGTTTGACGTTACGAGGGAGATAAGGCGGTAAAGGTTCAGGGAATGTGGATTGTACGTGAGGTATAGGTAGAACATAATCGCTCCTCGTCGCAGTGATGATATGTGGGTTCCCAACAAACCGTGCTATTAATCGAACAGAGTAGAAATGGTAAACTTCCTTAAGGCAATATAATATTCAAACTGGGCTTACCGTTGTCTTTCCGCCTCACCCAGCGCTTCCCCTCGTTCTGGTCTCGGTGCTTCTTCGACGAGGACAGCGAAGATTGCTGGTATTTAGGGGTGCTGCCCGCCCTGGGTCCTCCATGGAGGTGGGCATATCTGTTATTCAGCCCTGGATTGCGCAGAATGGCAGGGAAAGATAATACGGGAATGCTTGAGTCCACAGACATGACTTGGAGTTGTAGAGGAGGAGACCGCGTTTACCCGTTGACAGACGTATCCGTTTCAAGGCCTCGGTATTCCTGACAAAAAGGCACCAGGAATATGTACTGACGTGACTCGGATGATTCCAGCCGGTTCCGGATCCCAACGCGTACCCCGGACCCGAGGTGCGAACGACGGCCGCCGGCGCGTCTCGTAATTGATTATTCTTCACTAGGCGCCCAATCCCTACATGGTCGGTCTTTGCAGCGTGCGTGCTATATATACAGAGGCCCATTGTAGAAGCACAGTTTCCTGGGGGGCAAAATGTGCTGTCTCTAGTTGCAGCCCCGCAAAAGTACCCGAGTTACCCGTCAAGCCGCAGCGCATATTCCGCGTGCTCAATCAATATACTACCTAGACTCGGAACTCCCGGTAGCAACGAGTGCAGATAAATTATGTGGTCTTTAATAATCACAAATGGTAAACATAATTTATATACCTCCTCACGCTGAGATCATCCAGTAATAAGCCTAGCCAAAAGGTACAACGTTGAACCTACAAATCTCTGTATTAAGTATTAGATGTGAAGTAAACGACAAGATGCGAAGACACCGTACCACAGAGTTCGTTATCGCTGTGAAGGCCAAAATAAACACCATGTATGCTTTGACCTTCGTAACCCCGACATTTTTCCCGAAAGCATCTGTCTCCTTCAGGTTACTCAGGATTGCGACTAGAAGCAAGCCCTGCAGATATTTGTTAAAACGAGAATCAGAAATACGAGTAGAAAAACATGCATTTGATAGAACCCAGGCAAGTAGGACGTTCGTCCTAACGTTGGCGTAGTAGTCCTTTGCTGCAGATTCCTTCTCCGCGATGCTCATGATTCCATTCTTCTTCCCTTTTCCGATTTTAATGGGCACCCGGTCGCGCAGGTTTGCAAGTGACTCCTCGTATATGCTATTTACGTCGGCCACTTCTGTGAGCATTTCCACGTCCACCTGCGAGTTAATGTCTTGCGTAACGGCGCCGAGGTCGGAGTCGGGGATTGAGTCTTGCTTCGTGCCCCAGGAGATCTAAGGTGGGAAGTTGAGCGAACGAGACTGGCATAGAACATATCAGTCTTACGTCGTCAATATTAGAAAAGGCATATCTGTTGGAACGTCAAATTGATCGGATAGTGCATCTTCAAAAAAAGTAGAAGCAGCTTACATGTTGAGCACATTGATGTACATAGGTGACAGAAGCATGTAGGGTATGAAGCTGGTTATCATATGCCAAGGATCGAACGCTAATAAGCTACTGAAAGCATACACTGAGTTCGATGTGAGTTTTGTTTGCAGCGTTTGCTCCTCGTCCCAACGAAGAACTTACAGCCATAAGTGAGCAGTATACTGAATATCATCACCGAGTTTGTCGTCCCTCCTTGACGGCCAGCTTGGATAGCACATGCAACAGAGGCAATTATTAGATACACCATGAGTACTCCGAGTATAACAGTGGTTAATTTATACTTGAGTTTAGCACTGAGATGTCGCGTTGAGAAACGTTAGCGGTCCGAAGGAATAATGTGACTCACGCGACAGGTTTATTTCCCATAGAAAATAGGAAGCATGCTACAATTAATGAAGCCATAACGTACTACGAATACGATATCAGCCGAGGTCTTAAAGATACAGTAGATATCGATGCGCACCTGAGCCAGTGTATTGAAGTACTTGATACCCTGGACCCCAAAGGATGGATCCTCGAGTGATGTTGTGAGGATGATCTGAAATTGACCATTTGCATCAGCCATCGCATATGGAAGATACAGTTAATATACACTTACGAAGAATATGTAGAAGTTTCCCTGCAAAATACGTTAGCCATAACTAGGTTTAGGTTTGAGCCATAGGGCGATGCCTTACTATGCTGAACCACGAAAATATAAGATTAATAATTGTGTAGCATGCTTCGGTCAGTAGCACCGTCTTCCTCGCGACACTGTGGCCTGATCGCAGTATTTGACCAGTGTGCGCAATGGCATATGTTGCAGCAAAAAAGGATCCGTTCAACCAACGACGTCGTTGAGAGATGAATTCTGGAATAGAATCTGGTACGTCTGTTTCTCCAACAGCGCCTTTGACGTATTTGAGAATCCTTGAAAATCGTTATCAGCACAAAGAAACAAAGCTGGGAGGGCAATAGTACTACCAGCTCGAATTTGCCTTGGCCACAAGCTCAAAACATAAGATACGCTGCATGTTTAGAGTTAGTGCAGGTCTGTGAGCGATGGGCGGAGCACTTACATCTTCAGCGAGGTCTAAAAACGGGGAAAAAGTAGTGATATTTCAGTTGGGCATGAGTATCGGAAAGCAAACCGACGTACACATGTTCGAGGTGAAAATATCAGTATCTCTTCCATGTAGAACCTCCCCTTTGAAATACGATGCCAAAGGACCAATTCCAGACCGGTCATTTTGTAAAGCAATATATCTGTAACGTGAGCCGTTAGTACAGATTTTTTTCTCTATAATGGGACTTACCTATACGCAGAGAATGCACCGGGCTAGGGGTTTCATTGAGATTTCATGCGTGTAACAGCACGCAAGTCAGACGTACCAGAACACTAATGTACCCGAACATTGACTCCGTGGGCTTGTCAAGAATACAGCTTATCTTATATTCGAAGTTTTGCGCTGCGACTGAAAATTGTCAGAGTACTCAGACACTTGTATTTTGATCATCACGACAGGACGAATGATTACCGAGAGGATTCAGAAGCAATGACCAGTTTTTGCCCTTGTACGTTGCAATCTCACCACATGCACCAGCGACGCTTGAATTAAGATCGAATGCTTTCCACAATCTGTAGATACTGTTGTTACTAGGCCTTGTGCCTACATCAAGAAGCACGCAGACGTTGGGCTGCAATGTATATTAGAACCGGTCAGATGATATATAGTGCAATATTTTCACCTGTAGCATTGGAGCAAACGCGTTGAAAAACCAACGATGGCTATTAATCTTCTTCTGGTTCTTTTCCTTCATGCAGAAAATAATTTGGGTGGGTACTATCCCTTTATCCGGATATTTGAAATGTAGATTCGGGTCCAACCCGAATGTCGCCGTATATTCAAATAAATGGGCGGTTACTTCTTTATCATTGACTTTATTCTTCATGTGGTCGCCGGGTTGATAGACGCCGAGCAATGTTAGGCAATCGAGCACACGAGGATGGACCTTCTTGCGACCATCTGCTACTATACACACTACAACCTATGGGCCAATAAACATCGTATGGTGTGGAGGAATTCCTTCAGACTAACCTTTTCCCAAGAATTTGGACCCCAGGTTTGAGAGTTCTTTCTAGTGCAGAGATGTGATATATTTCTCATGACGCCGTATAACGTCCGACAAAATAATATTTCGTCTTCCTGTTCCAAACAAGAAATTTAGCGCCACCAAAGAAGGGCGTAAATGAGAAATGACACACATTGAACATTGTTATTACAATAAATAGTTCCGTCCGCCTTCCGGATTCATTCTGCCGTAAGAAGAATCCTTTTTTCTCAAAATCGTCGGGATCGCAAGTTACAGCAGTGTATCGAGTCTTCATTGTCTCTGGTTCACCTCGACGGGGCAACACAAGTTTGGGAGGGACGTCCAGGTCAACCACTAAATTTCCATTCGTCAAGTGAACCCTCCGCTTGGTTTTGTGGCGTCGGAGAATCCGGCCAGTAGGAGCAGGGCCAAAATGTTGTGTTTTCTCATCTGGGGGTAGCGTATACACGGTCGAGGTAGGAGTTTCAGGTTCCGGATCGTATATAACCGTATCGCCATTGGGGAGGTAGCCTCGCTCGGTATAGTATGGCTTGTTCTTACCCGCGTCAAAGCCTGGCTCGCCTTCGGGATATCCGGTATAGTGCACAGATTCGTTTCCTACAATCATATAATCTTCATCATCTACGGCGGGCGTTGGAGAGCGTGATCGTGGGGGGCGGTATGCAGCACGAGAATAGTTTCCCGATGCGTAGGCCTCGGTGTCATGGTTAAAATGGTCGATCTCTGAGCCACCTTGGAGAGAAAGGTGTTCATAAGATGCGTAAGACCCGGTGGGGGTAGGGTTATACTCCTGGCCGGGATTGTGATATTCATTTGGTAAGCCAGCAAGGTAAATAGGAGTGTTGGCTACCGGCGTGGTGGGATCGTAAAATGGATCTGAAGCCTCGGTTAACTGTACAGCAGCATCCTGTTCGAGCTGCAGCGTTTCCCCCGTGATGATGGGCGCCAAATGTTGTCCTGGCTGATATGGCACGTAGTCTATTGTCGAAGGAGGTTGGGAATAGTAGTGGGAATCATCAGAGGAATGACTTCCAACAGAAGATGCAACAGCTTGAAAGGGGTCCAAACGGTTTAGTCTTTGCTCCGCATAATCATGTAGGAGGTGACCTTCAACCTCATTATCTAAAGTTGTATTTCGGGTATCTGAGAGGCTGTATCGCGTCAAATGCGGGTCTGCGGGCTCGCTGGGAGTATCCATAGGAGCTGGCTTTCGTCTAGGGGCCATGTTGTAGTGTTTAAGATGTTCGGAAAGTTCAATGATTACTATGTTCGGAAACAAGACGCGTCAATCAGGTGACCGCACACCACTGCGGTTTGCTGCGGGCCGCCGCCCGCGCAATGCGGCGCTTCCTGCAGCCCTGGGCGGCCTTCAAAATTCTGCAGAGCTTTGAAGATGGGATATGTAAGTAGTGATAGCTTTCTAAATCTCTTGGGCACTCTGCCGCGGAGATTTTTTGCGTAACTAATTGAGCCTAAACAGCCTGAGTGTTCTTTCAAAATTGTCTCACGCCTCCCCTGCGCGCCGCCTCACACATTCATATCTTCTCAAAGTTTAGGCCTGCTGCCCAAAGCACTTCGATGTTCTCACCATAATTATCTAGAATATCTCAGGTAAATTTCACGCAAATAGGCAGCTGGAGATTGGTCTTTGGCTCAATGCGTAACTTTCAGTCCTGCGTACACCCAGAATTTTTACTGTAGCGCCAGCCCTCCAACGCAACGACGAGCGCTCAAGCGCTCAAGCTTCAAGCTTCAAGTCCGAAGTTCGACATTGCCCTGAAATATCAAAGCAAATCGAAGCAACCTCCGCATCTAACAATAGTTACTGACTTCAACGTGTTACACTCTTCAGTACACGAGGCTGCACTCTCGATAGAGCAGCAATCCACGCGCATTTGTCGTGTTGATTCCTCCCGTTGCAATGTTCATCCGCCCAACACTTCAGCCTCACTCTTTACAATGGATATCACCCTCTCTATCTTGGCAGGCCTTGGGCTCCGAGTCTTTCTGTTTGCCGTTGCCGATCCGGGGGCATCGAATAAGGCTGCAATAGCATTACTTGGCCTATGGGAGGGAGCCATTTTGCACCAGGTTTCTGGCCGTTCTTCATCACCGAATGTGGATCATTTCCTGGCATACGGCTTGCGTCTTGCGGTAGATTTTCTCATTTCGAGGAATCTGCTACGCATGACCATGCTCGTGCTGTGGACTGCGCTCGGCACGGTAACCTCAGAAATTATCCTTCCCCACTCCGCTATTCGTTCTGCGCTGAAGAAACAAAGAGATCGAGATAAAGACCGACGACATAGGCACTCGCGTTCGATACCTACAGCGGTTCCGTTTATTGCAGCTCCGTTACCCCCTCGAGTCCGTGCATACAGACCTCCCGAACAAAGCGAAACCACGCCTACCCTACCCGAAAACCCTCCGCCACAAACATCTACACCGATCCTTTCATCCGACCAGCCACCTACACCTCCAAGTTTCTTCCTACATGAAACGAATGTATCCCCTTCTCCGAAGCCAGTATATTTGCCTACGCTGCACTCAGCGGACTCTTCTCCAAGGGACGCCCTTCCGGTTCGACCTCGATCCGGTTTAGCTTCTACCTTCAACCGGTCTCCCGAATCCGGTGGATCCCCACCTCCGTTGCCTGTACTCCTTCCTACGCCTCCAGACAGTGCTCAAAGTGCCAATATTCCTCCAGAAGGCCAAGTTGAGAGCCAGAATAATGAAATGTATGACAATCAAATCTTAGGTTTCGCCCCTGATCTCGATCCTATACCAGAACTTTCCTCTTCGGAGAACATAACCCCACACATAGATGATATATACGTCCCTGAAGTTCACGACAATGACGATACCATGCGACGAGTCCCAGATTGGCTTGCAGCTCAAGCCACCACCACAGACCCTGAAACCTTATTCTTACACCCCTTTTCCCCAACTGCATCGCCGTCTGTAGCTCTTCCCGTTCCAGTACCCATGCCAGTTCGTCAACAATCTTTACTTTGGCATCTTAATCTGAATGACTCTAGTCTTCTACCAACCGCGCAGTGTGGGGAGAGTGATGTACAGCACGAAGTCATAGATGTCAAAGCATTCGATCCAGACGACGCCCTCGAAACAGACCACGACGAACTGCGCACGCCTGTAACGCAGGCCGCGATGAACCTGGAAAGTGATAACGAATATGACCCAGATCCCCTCCAAACCCCCCGCCGTTCAGGCCATGACCCTGATGAAGACCAACTAGATCCCCTTCAGACTCCCCATCAGCCAGACCAAGACCAAGACCAACTATCTCCACTGGTTCTAAACGTGCGCTCTTCTCTGCCAGAAAACGTGAGCAACAACGACCCCAGACCTGCCCCTGAAACTCCAAACATTATCTCAGAGAGTGAAGACGATGAATATACCCAAATGCCTGGATCTCTTTCGCAAAACATTCTTCTCCAGCCACCCTTGCCAACTAGCCCACTTTTCCGTCCCCACCCCCCTTCACCTCCCCCTGTATCCCCGCCTCCACCTTCTCCGTCCACTATCATGTCTGACCCTAGTGATATCTCTGTCCTGTCCACACGTATACCAAGCAAGCTCTACTCTCGTGCTGATGCACTCCGGCAAAAAGCGCGAGATGAAGAAAAGCTGAGGGCTCAGCTAGACGAAGAACGGAGAGTGGCTGAACATCAAGGAAGATCGATGGACGTCCTTCGTCTCAAAGTTCAGATACGAGATATGGATGCTGCCGCGCAAAAGTTACATGAAAAGGCTGCGAGGCGGTACTTTGTTTGTGAGTTCGCTCGTGTCACATTGTACTGTCCAAACTCCAAACTCTTACTGAAACGGCCTTCGATCCAACAGCTCGTAACCCACAGGCCCAATCTAATAAGATTGATGTGCATGGACTTCGTCCGAGGGAGGCTTTTGACCGCATTGAACGCGGTATTGTCCAGGCAAACCGGGAAAAGCGGACCACAGTATACGTCATCGTTGGAAAGGGGCTTCACTCTGCCAACCAAGAACCCGTCCTTAAACCGGCAGTTATAAGGGAATTGCAGAGGCTAAAAATCCCATGCGAAGTCAACCCACGCAATCCGGGACAACTTGTTGTCACACTACCCAAACCCACTCGCCCTTAGATTCGTTCAACCCGCATTCGTGGTCTAACAATGCAAATCTTCATTTGCGTTTTGTAACCAAGTTGTAACATATTCTTATATCTACTGCAACTTTGTGCTATTTTCAATTTTGTATAGTAGGCAGCTTTTCTTGTTTGTAGGTTGTGTGCTGGTCGTGTGCAGAGTGTCCACGCTATGTATAATATTCTGCTTATAACCTTATTTCTTGAGTATTTATTCCTTCGGACTTGGCTCGTTTAAATCTTAGATTCTTCAATATTTTTACTGTGCTGAATACAGGTCACTCATTTAGTTATTCAGTTAGCACTAGTCACGGCGGGCCGACGAGTACTAGCACGGCACGAGTTACGAACGTTTGAAATGCTCTCCAGACTTCCCGGTCTGCAGCTTTTTCTTATCTCTGCCAGTGGATAACGTTCTTCTACTGGAATAGTCTGCACTCAGATATCTGTTCGAGGGCCTTATCACAAAGCCATCTACTGCAGACTCTGTCAAGTTTTCAAATGTCAACCAAGTTTCAACTTCAACATATTTCTGTTAAACCAGGTTAGACCTGTTACCTCCTCGATTGCTCGTCGAGTCTTCTTACCTCCTCTTGCGGTACTCAGTGTAGCCCGCCGGGTCTACGCAATTAACCTGATATTGGAACATGGCTGGAACCCAGTAAGCAGACTTGCGTTGGCTTCTCTAATCGCCCTCGGTCGCCTTCTCTACAACACTGGGTCTCACAAGAGGATCTCTGGTTCTTTGCCACAATTAATAGATCCACGGAACAAGCTTGTATGGTACCCTCTCCGCGTACACTTCCCACTCTGCGCCAAACACCCTCCGCAGCGCGGCGTCTTCCAGCGCCATCCGCGAAATCAGCCCACCCAGGATCGCCGTCGTCAGCACGACGTACGTGCCCGCGGCCGCACGACCCACCGTGCTCCTCAGCACACCGCACTCCCGCGCCCACGAGCCCTGCACCACACCGCATCCCAGTTAGTGGACACGCACAATCTGACAACACAGACGCGCACCGCACTCGCATGCCACGCGGCGGTCCCCGCGACCGCGAGCAACAGCGCCCCGTATCCAGGGTGGCGCACACGCGCGTACGGCCCATGTGTAACGAGGCGGTGGCCGGCGCGGATCGCGAGCTCGAACGTGAAGGACGGGCCGAGCGCGCGGTAACACGTCGCGCGCATGAGCCCGCCTACCGCGGCGAGCAGTGTGCCCCCGAGGACCGCGGGCGGGGGGCGCTGTGCCATCTGGGCGATGCAATGCGCGTTGGCGGGCGCCCATAGGCGCGGGTGTGCGCTCGCCGCTGCGGTGGCGATCTCGGCGAGCGCGGCGGCCCAGCAGATCGTCTGGCGGCGGGCGGATCAGCGGGATGAGGCAGGACGCGGCGCGGCGCAAACGGGCAGCGGCCGCACCTTCACTATGGACTGGCCGAGGCGCTGGCGCAAGAAGACCTCCATGCTTGTACCTAGGACATTCTCTGCGCGCGGTGGCGGCGGGTGCGGCGGGGTCGTTGCGGTGTGTAGGCCGAGCGCCGCAGCGAGCGCACAAAATATGCGCACGTATGGCGAATACATAGCGAACCCGCCAAGTAACTGGTGAGACGCAGCGCCTGTGCAGCATATATAAATCCCCGTAGAATGCCGCGGCGCAGAATTTTCGGGGCAGCAGATCTATTTGCTCCGGTAGATGTCACTGCTAATCGTCGATGGGTAGTGGGGCGCCACCTTTTTTTTTTTTTGTACAGAGGCCACCGGGGGAAGCACCAGGGCATACTGCCCTTCTTCCGGGCAGAGAACCGCGCGCAGGAACCACCGGGCGAGCATAAGGGCGCAGGCGTCCCTATGCAGACGCGTATTTGCCGCTTATCCGCGCGAAATCGCGCCGACGAAGGCTTGCGCTGGGTGTTCCGCGGGATGTAAGTTCGGGGTGGGAGTCATTCGTGCGGGCGCCTTCACTGAATGGCAGCGATAACCTTGGAAGATGTGTAACGACTCCCACAGCTCAATAGCGCGTCTGGAAGCACTTCGTGCGATTTCTATTCAAACGATCTGGAGTCTGGAGGCCCTGGCCGCCTCTGGAGGCCTCTCCATTTGAACACGAATATTCCAGGCCACATACAAGCCCGGGGGGTAGCAAAGCACGTACCGATCAACATCGCTGTGTCCAATGTGTATCTGCTATACATATGTGATGTACAGCGCGCGCCTTCTGTGATTCTAGACTGTAACGTGCGCCCGGTGCACCAGGTCCGGGATATGAGGCAGTGATGTAGTACTTCATAAAGGGAGAACGATGTGCCGTATAAAGCTCGTTCCCAGCAGAGTCTCGTCTTATGAACGATATTCTAGAAACTATGATATTAAAGGTCAATAATATTGATAACTAATCGCCGAGAATAAGAGGCGACAATTTTAAGCTTCACGCTTCGCACCCAATTGCACTGAACAGTCTTTTTTGAGTTGTAAGAGTACAAATTAGCGACCTGGCCCCGCGAGCAGAATGTGTGGGCGCTTAATTGGTTTGGTGTTTGGCGTTGATGCTCGTCCCAAATAGTAGGGCGTAGAAAACAAGTACTTGCCAACGAATTTGACATAGACGGACTGTTGCAATACGGGAGCAGGTAGAAGAGAAAGCCGCTGTGTGGATTCCCATCACGTCCAATGAACCGTTGTGTAGTTTCTTCCCAAATGATGAGCACTGAAGTACTGAGAGTTGAACTTCGAAGGTCCCCGCGCATCATGTGATCGTCATGAGTTAAGCACAGCACTAATTGAAGCATACAATATTCACACTTGCGGTCCCTGAGCGCAAGACGCCTAAAAAATCTCAAGGAGCGGCGAATGCGACGTGTATCTCGGTTTCGAGATATACTTTCTCCCAGAATCTGTGGGGACGAGTCAAAGCAAGTTTCGACAGCGGCGGCCAATGTTCACACCAAAGGAGTAATTTGACATGTCGATTTTGAATAGAACGCGCAATCTAAGGTTCCACATACAGTAGAAGCGCGCGAGTACACATGACCATCAACCCACAAACGAATGTGTTCTAATTCTTGCCCTTAGATGGTTTCTACGCGTCATTGGTCAGGTAAGGTACAGCCATGGAATTAAGATAGGAACATACGTGTCAGGGCGTTGTTGAGCTTGGTCACTCGCGACTGTACACTCAGATCGATTGTCTTGTCACCGACGTCGACGATAAGGCCACCAAGAATGTTGGGGTTGACCTGGTATCATTGAGCGAGAAGACATCCACATACAGCAGCAGCGCATACCTTGTTAGTGATCTTGAGGACCTTGGCAGCCTGGGCGGTAGCGGACTGCTTCAGGGTGGTCTCCAGACGTGTCAGGACGTCCTTGGGGAGAGGGGCGGCGGAGGTGACGGTGAAGGTGACTTCGCCCTTGTATTGGGAAAAGAGCTCATTGAATCCCTCAATAACGCCCTCGGTCTCACCCAGACGTCCATTCTCCGACAGCACAGTCAAGAGGTTCTTCGTGACATCAGAGTATGTGTCCTTCTTCGCGCCGGTGCCCTCGAGCTTGGCAAAAATTCCGGCGAGGCCCTTGGTGCGGTCCCCGAGGGAGAGTGTGGGATTGTTGACGAAGCTCGCGGCCGCAGGGTCCTTCTGGAGAACGCTGGAGAAGTTGGCGAGCTCGGCGTGGACCTTTGTGAGGGTCTGGGGGGACTTTGCGAGCGCGGCGCCGTATACTGCCTTGGAGTACTTTGTAGCGATGGTGGAGGCGGCACGACGGCCCAGGCCAGGGGCAGACGCTGAGCGGGCGACGGAAGCAAGTAACATTGTGAAGGAACGGGCGATGGTACGTACCGCGACACGCAAAAACTCGGGACACAACGGCCACGGACTTTCCCGATCCCGTGAGAACTAAATTAATGTGGATACGTACACCGCGTCAACCTACCCACCGACGCGTGCATTTGCTCTCGCTTTGCCTGGGCTAGAGTAGGGCATGTACTAGCCTCATGTGCACATCAGAAAAAGTGGTTATTAACGATGACGAGGAGGTGGATTTGAGATTACATGACCACTGCGGCGTTGATGCGTGACTTCCTATTGGGGCCGTATAAGAATAGCAAGACTGTGCATTCCTAACACCAGCAGCTACCTCGTTTTCTGCGCCCTCATTGTCCGTCCAACACGCCGAATGCACGTTCCGCCGTCCCGGACTTGATTCTTAACACTAAGGGGACGCTCGCGGCAAGCGTGACCGCAACCCTTCCCAACAAGAACAATAGACATTGTCTTCGGCACACGCAAGTCTACAAATTTAAGTACAATGACAAGCTAACCCTTCTTTTTCTCAGTCATAAAAGCGAGCGACCTCGAAAATCCGCGTGTATAGGCCCCCTCCCTTCACGTTTACATGTTTTTTTCTCTCGCCCGGTCGCGAGCCCTTGCCCTTTCCTTATTTCTTTCGACCTGTGCTTATGCCGCCGAGGACATTTTATGTGAGTCTGGCCACCTAGTGTGGCAGTCGCATTCTCACTCTCCCTATCCAGTCACGTCGTCTGTAACGTATTGCAATCCCCCAGAAACACTCCTCATCCAACGGTTCGAAATCGCCTACTTCCCATCCAATAACTCAGTGTCATTCAATGTTTCTGCTGCGAGTGTCGTGAGTACTCCCAGTTCCGTCCAACGCCCCGGGTCTAACACCTCACTTAGCAATCAAATGTCAATGTTACAGCAAACCTATTCGTCAACGTGTACGGGATGCAGCCCATCAACATGACGCTTGATCTCTGCGGGATCCTCGGCGGAGCTCTGTGCCCGCTCCCTATGTACAACTTCACCGGTGCAGACTCAATAACCCTACCAAGCTCTATCAATGTCGCCAAGTCAGTGCCAGGCATAGCGTACGTTGTACCAGACCTTGAAGGCTTTGCCCAGCTATCGCTAAACGAAATCTCGACTGGGGATTTGAAAGCCTGTGTTCAAGCCACCTTGTCTAACGGCCGGTCAGCTCACCAACCTGCAGTAGAATGGACGACTGGCGGAGTAACGATTGCCGCGCTGCTCGTCGTTATCTGGCAGTCTATTCTTTCCCCACAAGCTCTATTGCCATTCCGTCTCCTCGAACTCATGACGCTATATCAGACCATCGCAAGTAGTGCCTTCCTTGATCTCAACTACCCCTCGGTGTACCGCGCGTTCACCATCAACTTTTCTTGGGCACTGGGCCTCATCTCGGCTTCATCAGTCCAAAATTCTATCAACCGCATGCGGCATCTAACCGGAGGTAACCTCGAAGATGCCATCGGCGGATCAGCCGTAGGCTTGGTCAACCGAAAACTGAGCCCGTACAATCAGCCGCTATCCTCCGCTTATGTCAATGGAATTGGTTATGGCTCTATCCTATCCAGAGCACTTCCCACCAATCTTGCTGCGGTCATTCACCCAAATTTAGCGACCTATTTTTCGCCCAGTATTCGTCAGACGATTGTCGATGGAAACGTGCAGACAGTCACCGCGGCCTCGCCGAATGTGCTCCAGGCGGGCGTGCCCATCTATGTGAACACACTGCATATAGCCACTGCGAATGCCTTCATGACGGTGTTCCTCTGCACCCTGTGCATTATTGCGGTTGCATTAGCAACGCTTGCTCTGGGATATGGAATAATCACACTGGCAAAGCGTGCAGATGAACGCAAGCGTACCAAGACCAGCCTTGTCGTGGCCAACTTTGACTATCGGTCATTCGTCATTTCATGGTGCCTCCGCACAGTGAGTGTTATGGAGTTTTTTTCTGTTATATTCATTCTAAATGTTTTTAGGGCTTGGTCGTGTTCTTCCCACTTTTGATCTTCATTTTTTATCAATGGTCCCTCAAAGACTCGTGGTTATCAATCCTCCTCGCGGTCATTACCTTCCTTGCCATATTTTCCCTCATCGGGTACCCTCTTTTCTGTGTCATCCGGACGGCACGCGGCGAGTCTTCGTACGGCCTTTACGAGCACAAGTCCGAATTCCTGCTGCGAAACGGACCACTATATGCTCAGCATCGCCCCGAACGCTACTATTTCTCCGCACTCCTCATCGGCGCGTTCTTCCTGCGCGCAGTGTTTATCGCTGCTGCGCAGTCCTCAGGAGAAGCGCAACTTGCGCTCTTCATTATCACCGAGCTCGCGCTCGTCATTGCACAGATCTGGCTGAAGCCCGCAGCCACACGCGGCGGCGACGTGCTTGGTTCCTATCTCGCGATATTGCGCCTCGTATGTACCGGCCTTATGATCGCGTTCCTCGAGCGTCTGGCAGTTAAAGCTATTCCTCGCGTCGTCATTGGCATCGTCATCGCTATCGCCTGGTCCGTCGCTGTACTCATTGTGCTCGGTAGCATCGCCTGGCAGACTGTCGCCGCCGTGATCCGCAGCGTGCGGGGCGCACGCTCGTCCGCGTCCGACTCGCCTGCAAGGTCCGAAGGCTCGATGCTCGAGAAGGGCACACGCGGGATGCCCATGGGCAACGGCAACGGCAGCACGCGCAGCAACCTGATGGGCACGCGTGAGTCCGTGCACAGCGCGTCCGCGGAGAGCGAGCGCTCGAGCATGCGTGGCACAGATGCGGCCTCGTCGCTTGCAGCGGTCGCGCGCGCGCGGCCCGTGAACCCGACGCCGGAGGACAACGACCGCGCGCCGCTCGACGCGTACGCGCTGTACGCGGCGTACCCAATCTCGCCGACGGGCACGACGGTGAGCACCGCGGAGCCACCAAGCCTATACTCGCGCGACTCGGGGACGCTCACCGTGGGCAGCCTGCTCCCGCGGCGGTGGAGCTTCGGGCTGAGCCAGCCCGGATCACCCGCGGCGTCGTCGGACGAGCAGCACCGGCACAGCTCGCTGACGCCGCCGTCGCCGTCGGAGGCGAGCAGTTACGGGAGCGGTGGCATTTCGCGGACAGCGTCGACGCGCGCACCTGTACACCACCCCACGAATCCGGATATTCAAGAAGAGGAGGTTCTACCGCCGTCGCTGTCGCCACGGCCACCACCGTCATAGAATCGTCGACAGCCAATAGAAGAATCACACACCCTGACCAACAATACGCACCAACCATCTTCCACCCCGGAATCACTCAAATTGTATTATGACTTTGCATCTCCCTCAGACACATACACACACACTGCATTCGACGCCTCGGACGGCACCGCCTCTTCCTTTCTAGACCTCTTGCTTTACATCACTTACGCGGTCGCAACTGAACCTACACTCCTTAATAATTAATTTAGTAACATACGTAGTATTGCCGTGAATTGGAAGCACGACTACTATCTCCTCGCGCATCGGTATGCGAAAGGGACCTAGTATCTGCTCCGCCATTGGCGCTGCATGAAAGATGCTAGTTGACTACAAAGGGTGGGCGGCTTGCAGAGGCCGTGCCGAAAACGTCTCACTCCAATTGGGCAACACGGGACAACTACGACGTTGTTGCGGCCTAGAAGCGCCACCATCTCCTGTCGCAGACCACCTACCATACTCCCTCTGTGCCTGCCTCCTCGCACATAGCGCGCCCAAGTACCCCTACACACTGCGACGCAGGCGCACGCAATGGGCGATATCAGCTCGGGAATAGCCTATATCTGCGGGTCGTTCTGTAAGCGCCCTGCATGAGCATCGCATGCAGCTTGTACGCGTGCCAGAGCCATGGGGTATGGCTGATCCCGCGTCTGCACACAGGTTGTCTGCGCAACACAGGCGTCGACGCGGACGGCTCAGGCTTCGCTGCGTCGGGCCCCAAAGCGGATCCGCGCGAGCGCGAGATCGACGCGCTGTTCATGGCGCGCGACTACAAGAAGGATGCCGCTGGCCGGTTCATCAGGCAACCACCGCCTACGCGCGCGATGTACCCCCGGACGCAGAGCGACGAGACTAGGGAGGTCAAGAAGGTATATCTCTTGTGTCGTACATTTACCGTAAATATATTGATGCGGTGTGCGCGCAGAGCTGCCTCGAGGTCCCCCACATGGCGCAGCTGAACTCGACCTCAACGGGAGGTACGACATTATCTCAGACTAAGGAACCGCTGGACTCTATCGCGCTGGAATCGCTGCCACCTTTGGGCTAATATTTGGAAAGGAGGTCGCCCTTATGTGATTTGCATTCGGGACTCGGGAGTAGTAACGACTTGCGAACTTGTAATTGTACCCAACCTTATCACTCATGTAGCTCGTATGGCAGGACTTCAATGCCTGCCGTGAACATAACTCCAGCAGGCTCCAGCAGGTAATAGTTTCTCATCATACGTGTATCTATCACTTTAATTGTTATCGTAGTCTCTGAGTGCATCGAGCCAAATGAGACGAATCATCACGGTACACTGAGCTCCGTAGCTAGAGAAGGCCGAATTCAAAAAGCAAAAAAGCAAATCTTGCCGTGGAGTTTCAGCCAACGGGTAAGCAGGGAAGATAGTTGCCCTGATCACTTCGAATCGAAGAAATCGCTTCTTCGAATACTGCATTACTCTACTTACTCTTTAGAACTGATATTACGATGGATAAAAATAGTCACATATGCAACATGCGAAGAGCGATGGGATACTTATATGCGAGAGGGCGCCTAATTATTGGCGCGTGTGATCCGCTAAGATAAAGGTCGTGAAAGGAGGCGAAAAGGAGATATATATGCATGAAGTGTATAGATCGCCGACACAATAGGGGACCCACGGCGTATTACGCTGCGTCAATGGGGAAACCAACGTTGGCTTTGATAACATCCGCGTAAAATGCCCTGTCCTCCACCTCGTCCGCACTAGCCTCAGGCGCCTGCGGCCCAAACGCGACGAGAAGTAACTCGTGCATCCGCCCGTCGGACAGCGACTGCGTCCAGTCCTCGACATCGCCACACTCCGCCAACTCCGGCGCGTTCGCGGCGAGCTCCTCCCGCGCGCGCCGTGCCAGCGTCGTGCAGGCGTGCAGCAGCTCGAACTTCACGCGCATGAGTACCCCGGGGGCGGCCCACGGCGTCTGTACGACGCTGCGCGCGGCGTTTCCGCCCGAGTTTCTGGGGCGCGTGCGCGTTTGCATGGGCACGCCAGGAGCAGTCTCGCTCTTTCGCTGAATCTTCACGAGCTGCGATATATCGGCAAAGGGCAGCAGGCGTGGCCGCGGTACTGGGGAGGGTGCGGGGGCAATGGGCACTGGTGGATGTTCAGCGTCTGTGGGCTTCGTCTCCTGAGGCGCCGTGGAAGTTTTCGAGGGCTCCTCAGCCGGTGTCGTTGCTTCAGTCTGCGACGGCTGATTTTCTTCTTCTTTCTCTGGAACTAACGGGGTTGCGCTGGGGACCACCCGAGGCCTAGGGGCGATTCTGGGGGTCGGCCTTGGTCGTTTGAGAGCAGACACCAGCGGCACCAGCGCTGATTGGGATGCATCAAAATCATTTGTCTTGCCGCTGTTAGCAGTGGTTCGACCATTGCTCTTGGGTGGTGCAGAATGAGGGATAGCGGCAGATATTTCATCTGTATCTTGCAATATTTTTGAGCATAACGACATCTTGAACGCCAACGAAGGCGTCGTGCTGCAAAGACAGTCGAAAAGTGTGGTCAATGGATTAGACGTATTTGTAGATTTGCTGGAGCGGCGAGGCGGAGTACTAGGCCCGCCTGACTGAGGACTGCTAGACGAAGGGCTACTGTAAGAAAGGAAGAAAGATGCAATCTGAGCCAGTGCAGTTGATGTCAGGGAGGAAAGATTTAAGTATGGGGTTTGCGACAGGTCAATAAGCTACATCGAAAATGTCAGAGGTGCAATGTACATGCAGAAAGGAGGACTTACAAGATTGAGGAGGCGGAGCCCAATTCGCTGCCGTCTTAAATCGGACTGTTGAAGAGAGAAAGCAATCACTTTCAGAGGTTCAGATGCATCCCAGCGAGTAGTAGTATTGAGTGGAGGAGGTGGAAGTTGTCTAAGTAATAGACGAGAATGTTTCTCTAGAATTGAAAGTCGGCAATAGTAGAGATTAGCAAGAACAAAGGAGAACGCACCTAAGCCCTGAGCCTGCACGATTTCGGCGTCTTTTTCAAATAGCTCTACGAGCCACTCTAAAAGAAACCATGAATCTTCTCCAACCACGTCTAACTCTTCAAGTTCTGCGCTCGTATTGAATGACGACTCTCGACCTAAGCCGCGTGCTTTGAGACTCTGTTTGCCTTTGCCGCGTGCTTTGGGCGTCCCAAAAACCTGCATTGCACGACGAGTATAACCCGCTTTCAGAATCTCCCAGACACTGCGAGAGTTCATGAGAGCAGACGACTGGTTGTAGATGGGACTATCAAAATAATCGAATCCAAAACGAGCGCCGGTTTCGCCTTCGGTGCTGACTTGCCTTCTGATTTCATTTTCGGGATAATGCGGCAAGGCTGCGGCAATGTCGCTCGGGGAGTTTGTGGATATAAAGGAGAACAGAAGGCGCTGAGCGGCAACGATGGTATTCGGCGATAGGATGAGCGCTGATTTTGATTGTTTGACTATTTTGCGGGGTGATTGGAGCAGGAGGGCGGTGGAATCGTACGCAGGCTCGGTTCCCGACTCATCTAGACGTGTATCATGCAATGAGGAATGGAGAGAAATGAATATGAGATGTAAAATATGGATTCTATCACTGTGTCAGTGCACTCGACGGTTGAAAGGCAAGACGCAGCACACATTGAGGGTTTGTGGTCTGGCGAGCGCATTTGGTCAAGAATAGCAATTCCACTTTCGAACTGGCCCTCTTCGAGATAGTTTTCCACAATCTGACGCAGGAATCTGCCCATCTCCGGGGTGTCATTTTGGGTAGACATGACGGGGGACGAAGAAAGTACAGACTGGCTGCCAGAGTCTAGAGAACGTTGAAAGGGCGCGTCTAGTGAGCGGTCACGTGTGGTCGTGCGCACGGGACAAGGTGAGCACTTGGCAGCACTGCGGAGCAACGGTGACCAACGACCGACTGCTACTTAACTTGTTACCACCTCCTTCCCTATCTACTTTATCATGACCGACCTCTCAGAGAACCCTTTCGATGCATCCGACGTGCCAGCGGCCGGCGCCTCTGCACAGCCCGCTGGATCATCGTCTTCGCCAGATGCCGCCGATCCGCCCCCTGTTACTAACACGGGAATGCCATCTGCCAGTCCGCCCACCTCAAATACCAGCGGATTTCCACCGCCGCAACCCACCCCTCAGCATGAGCGAGAGACTGTCAATGATCCCGGAGTCATTTCCCTTCGTGGGATGTTCCCAGACTACGATGATCTCATTCTGTAAGTACATCGTTGCAATCTACGCATGCATTTCACTAAACATTCGCTTCAGGCAGTCTGTTCTGCAATCAGTCAGTGGAAATCAAGAGCGCGCCATAGACGCACTACTTGGGATGAGCGATCCTGATTATCGCAGTGAAGCACCCGCCACAGAGGCCGTTACTCCCCAGCTGCCAGTTACACTTGTATGTCATCTTCCATCCTGATTCCTGGCGTACACAATATAATGCCTTGTTTCTACTTAGACTCAGGAAGAACTCGATGAACAATTCGCTCGTCAACTGGTTCTCTCCGAACAGCAACAGCAAACAGAACAATGGATGCAAACTCAAGCAGGAGGACGTGTGCGCCCCGCAGTGTATCAGCCTACTCGTCAGAACGCGCAGCAGGGATGGAATCCTCAAACATCCGGGGAGCAAGAAAGGCCGAGCGAATTTCAAGATCAATTTAACAAGATCGCGGAGAGTGAGTCGTTCTGTCCACGCGCGTCTCTACAAACTAACAAATACACCCTTCCTCCTTGATTTATGATCACAGCCGGCAAGAAGACCATCGGGAGTATCTTTTCGAAAGTCAAGGCCAAGCTCCAGGAATTTGAAACAGGACGCCCAGTTGCGGGAACATCAGGCGCGCAGCAACAGGGATGGGCACCGCCTCCCGCAGGCGCAGGCGTTGGCGGCTATGGTTCGCCCCCTCTGACCCAATCGCAGCAGTACCATGCAGCATACTACGACCCAAATCCACCTCAGCTCCCTACAAGAGCGCCTGTTGTAGAGGGCTATGACGTCACACCAGTAGCCTCAGCTTCACCCTTCCTGCGCAAACAACAACGCAGCAACTTCAGCGCCAGCCTTCCCCTCAGCCTGTCACCGTGCCCCCGCCCCAGATTGGGACCACCCTAGATGGCGGCAAGTTAGGCCTCCTCCCTAAACGCCCAGTGACATTATTGCGCGAACCCAGTGTACCTGCCACCGGCACATCAGCGGTCAGCCACGACGATTACGACGACGACGGCTTGGAATACGCAGAGAATCCTTTCGAGTCGGAACCAAGCGGCGCTAAGAAATAGGTATAGTTCAAGTAATACGGATGGATGGATGGCTGCACAGGAATATATTGTTAACATCTTATTTGTACTTCACAGTGGAACACGGACCAGGTGTATTTAAATAACGGGTGTGGTGTAATACCTTCCACTTTGTACACAGGCTCAATTAGCATATATAAACACCATAGTTTCGATGTATGTTTCTGTGGGGTCAAACTCATTCGTATCACCGTTGTACAACCCCAAAGTAATGTATCCGTTTTTATCGAATGCTGACTGAGGGGAAAGAATTAAGCAGCTATTCCTCATCGTATGCATTATCTTTGTTTGACCTAGTATATGTAGGCGCCTACACTAGTATCGTCAAAATAGCAGTGGTTTAGTGCAAGGTTCAATGCACGAATGGTGATGCAACAGCCTGTGCAACTTGAATCGCTCCTGAAGTACTGAATTCGTGCGCGTTTCCAACCATGAGCAACCCCACTGCGGAAAAAAAATAGAAAACATTTAATCAATAATGTTCATGTGTTTTAAAAGCCACCAACGTACCAATCAGTCCGAAAAGTCCCAGAATACTTCCAAATACTTCTACCACCAAGATTTTGACGAACAGGTCAGGGTCAGCGGCATCAGAGAGTGCAGCTGTTGAGCCTGTAATGCCGACGCATACACCACATAGCAGATTGCATGCACCAACAGTCAGGCCACCCCAAAAGAGGGCAAAGCCCGTGAAATAGTTTTGAGGCGTGTATAGCTGGGCAGAGGCGAGGGGAGCCAGATTAGCAGAGTAAACGATACCGATGATCTACACATTATAGATTGCTGAGTGGGGCTAATGGACGCGGCAGAAATGCAACACGTACGACTCCGTAGATGGCAACAACTTCGCAGAAGATGACGCTGGAGTCCACCGAGGCGTCAGCAAACAGCCAAGACATGAATCCAGGCAGGAAGCCTCTGTAATATGTACCTAATCAAATTCTTCGTTGTAATTCGAGGCGCACGCACACCTCCGCCGAGGATTGACGCGCCGGTGACAAAGATTCCCCTGCAGATTGACGCAGGGTCAGTCTCGCATGTACCCTCGATAGATAGAGACGACAACGTGCCACCCGGCGCCCAGTACACTAAGTCCAATGCAGAGACCGATTCCGGTAGCTCCCCACGCATAGGGACTGGATTCCTCAAGGAAACGGCCGACGTTGAAAGCCTCGCCGGAACCTGGTGGTAGGTAAAGTAATAGTGTTCCGGCGCCATTTCGAACGAAGAGAGCCGTGATTCATAACAGAATAGAATATTGCATCCGTCCAAGAGAAAGATTGGGAAGGTGTGAAGACGAAAATGAGGAGGCGACGTCAGAAAATGGACCAGCACCCAAGCAGATTATGAAGTGACATACCGGTGAAAAGAAGATAGAGGGCGATGACTATTACGAGGAATGCGGGCAGACCATACGTGTAATAAGACAAGTAGCCCATCGTGGGGGACAAGGATGAGAGTAGAGAATGACGATGGTGAGCCGAGAGCAAGAGACGAGCTTGTTTGGCACTTGCTTGACTGCAAGTCAAATGACTTGCGCACCGCAGCTCTCCGTCCGCAATATGTATCATCTCCTAAAGGGTCTGCATGAACACCTCACCAGGTACTTTCTCCGTGCAATAAAATCAACGTCCTTTCATTATATCTGTCCAGGAAGGAGGAATTCTCGGTGATCATCATTGGACTCGATGGCGCTGGGAAAAGTGTGCGTTCGCCTTCGCTTGTTACGGGCGAGGCTGCATTCATTCAAACCACAGCATTCTTCCCTCCTGCTCGCGTATATGCACCCATTTGGGCCGTAGACCTTTCTTGAGAAGATTAAGACATTATACAATGACGTCCCTGGGCTATCTCCAGACAAAATTACCCCTACAGTCGGACAAAACAGTACGTGCAACTTAGACGAAACCCCTGTCATATTCTTATGTATATCTGTTCCAGCGGGAACTATCGTGCTGCCCTCTACTATTCTCCAATTCTGGGATCTAGGTGGTCAACGTGGAATCCGCAACATCTGGCATAAATATTACGGCGACTGTCATGCAGTTGTATATGTCATCGACGCAGAGGACCGCGAACGACTAAGTGAAGGCTGGGAAGTATTTGGTGCGTCTGGCTAATTTTCGCGCAATTTAGCTCCCAATTGACTCGACCAATACACCCACCTTCTAGACGGGGTGCTTGCGAACCCGCAAATATTAGGCGTACCTCTTCTGCTTGTCGCAAACAAGCAGGACTCGCCCACAAGCCTCTCTGTGGATGAGATAAGGCATGATTATGAAGACTGGTATCAACGAAAGATGGAAAGCGCCCGCAGAACGCGATACGGCGAGCCCGATAGCGGACATGATACTGCTATGCGAAGAGAAAGGATAGCAAGTCTGGATGTCATGGGCATCTCTGCCATCGAAGGGTACGTTCCCAATCTAAAGAGATTGCGATGTAGCTGTACTTCTTTCCCGATGTTGTTGACTTTCAAATAGAACCGGTGTACGTGCTGCTGTGGATTGGCTTTTCATTCGAGTGCAAAATAGTCGCAGGTATGCATTCTCGCCCAACAATTGCTATTCGGAATTAGTTAATGACATCCGATCCAGAGATATCAAAGTTTCAACAGGGTCATCTTGACTTTCCTTGACTGAAGCAGCATCATTGCACCCTTGATCATCTTATAATATGGCAAGTTTTATATTCTGTATAATGAACACCAATATAGATTTACTAGGAAATACTGTCTGGAGTAAGATCTCAAATATGCCAATGTCTTCCCTTATGTCATGGTATCTAGTATCGAATGCAGGCCATTTTCAAACAATTCTTTGTTATCCCATGCAACCTTGCTGAGGGCAACAATGATGAGCAAACTGATGATGGCACTGCCACTAATGCGCCAGATATCACGGAAAAACCAAGCCCACGCGTGTATACCTGTCAACACTCTGCAGAACAACATCAGGCGGAAAGTAATGACAATTGTGAGCTGGCATGACTTACGCCCGCACTGAGTTAGCTCGATTGTCTATCATCTTGTAGACCCCTTCTTTGAAATCTTCCTTCTGGACCATGAACACGGGACCATCATCTAACAGGAGATAACCAGAGCCGCTGGTGCTCATGTCTGGGTCAGTTGCAGCATATAGGATGACGCCCGCTACACGAGGCACAGGCGTAAGTGGAATTCCAGCCAAAATAAGCTTGACAGGTGTTGGTACAATGGCAGTATCTGGCCACGCAGATGAGCGTCGAGCTCACTGAAAAATAAAGTGGTTACACACCAGCAAAGAAGGGGTGGATGCAAGCCACCCTGATGCCCTTCATCTCCAAGATCGGATGCAACGCTCTCATGACGCCCAAGATTGCGTGCTTCGAGCCCGAATACATTTCACCCCCAGGTATGCCCATCCATGATGCTGCTCAGAGAAAGGTTAACTCCAACAGATAGAATTCGAGAAGCGGCTGTTGTACACACCTACAGAACCAATGAAGACGAGAGACTTCAAATCACCCTCTTTTTTATTTTGCTGGAGGTAATGTACTCCTAAATGCGCAGCTTTAAAGGCACGGGCATCAGTGGCCGGTGAAATTAAGCGAGGCAAATTCTGATACTGACTATACAGTGCTCCGTACAGGTTGACTTCGATAGTGCCCATTACTGGTTTTACGGGTCTTCCGTTCTTGAACTGCATCCGTTGAAATGCACCCAGCTCCGACACGCCAGCGTTGGGCACCTGGATTGCGTTTCATGGCGTACTATTACGGCAAGGGCTCTGATCACACACCACAACATCCACCGAGCCATGTGTCTTGAGCGCTAATTCGAACAAATCTATTTGATCTTCATAATTGACGACGTCGCACTTCACACATATTGCAGACCTACGAAACGGGGAGTGTGGAAATTAGCATATCAGTGCCTTGTAATGCCAATTAAGAACAGGCGCCAACCGTACCCTCCAAATTTCTTGATCTCTTCGACGACAGCTTTTGCGTTCTTCAGATCTCTGTCGCCGATGACAATTCTAGCGCTGAATGTGACGTCAGCAACACGATTGTAGCACTTTAATCCAGCGCGCAACAGGGAACGCACCCATACGACGCGAAGCGCAGAGCAGTCTCTTTGCCAATGCCGTTAGCAGCACCTATGCATGTAATATCTAATAAGTGAAAAAGAGCACCTATGAGGACTACGCACCAGTGATAACCACGACCTTTCCTGCTACTCGCGCCGAATGCGAGAAAAGCTGATCGTCAGGAATGTGACTCATTTAGAGGGGACCGTTGACGTGGCAAGGGAAATTGAAGATCGTGGAAGAATGTCAGAGAGATGAATGGGGGCTGAGAGGCAGATGTCAGCTCTTCAGAGTGTTGTTTTATGTATGATTGTTATCAAAAGCTGACCGGTCAGAAATTTCACGGAGGAAAGCGGTCGACCAACCCTGGCAATTTTGATCATTCATGTTCAACAGGGAGTCAGGGACACGACAGGACAGCTGTGAATCTGGGAAAATCAGAGAATCTATAACATTAACATACACATGTCATGTAATGATGGAGTTTTCCAACTGAGATAAGTATGCCAAAGATATGCAAGCTTCGGAAAATTCATGTCTGCTTCTCTTTTATTTTCGCAAAAAGAAAACGTATGTAGTTTGAGACCTACTGATGATTGCAGAAGAAAGATAAAGCGCACACGACGCGCGGTATGTAGTACTTGGTTGCCGCGACAGGGCAAGGCGATAGATAGCGATAGCACATATGCGTTCTGGCTAGTCCTCAGGCCTCAACCCTAGGCAAATACCTGTAGGAGAGAGAAATTTGAGAACCGGCGGGTCTAGACGACTCCCGTCAAGGCGAACGCAATCCCGAAAAGTCAATTAGTTGACCTCTGACCTCCGAATCGTTCATGGAAGGGCCTCTGGAAGTCTCCTCGTTTAGGTTTGCTTCGATACTTGATTATCACCATTGCTTGCTTCCAACTGCTTTCTGCAAGCTTCCTCTCGCCTTTACGCGATCCATCCGCCTGGCGGAGTTGACACACGATATTTTATTCGGAGGTAGTGCAACTCGGGGGCCCGGAGCGCAGCCTAGCTGCTGATGAGCTTTACAGTTTTTGGGGGGAAAGTGGAGGTGCCGGTGAAGACCGGAATGACCGCAATAAAATATGTGCAGTGAGAAGTGAGGAGCAAGAGAGAAGTGTGAGTGAGGGAACCATATTTTCGGTTATTTTTATCCGACGCCACCTTGCCAGGGGTCCGAGCGCATCAGGCCATAAATTACGTTGGCCAGGAGGCTTGAAGCCTGTTAGTGCACTTCTTAAATACCAACTACATTGCCCCGGCCCCTTCGCTTCCTGGCACTTTTGAACGACAATCCCAGAACAACCCATACAGAACAGAAAACTCCAAAAAGTAGCCTACGCTATGCCCATCTCAGGACGCAGACGGAACAAAGTCAAGGGAGTGCAGTTCACCATCATGGTAGTTGGTGAGATTTCAGTCCCTTTGCTGTGCTGTAGCTGGCCGTTGAGCTCTTGTTAGGTGCATCTGGAACTGGCCGAACGACGTTTGTGAATACGCTCTGTGAATCAGACGTACTCCAGCATAAAGAGCCGGAACCAGCAGTGACTGCCCACATGGAGAATGGAGTTCGAATCAAACCGGCGAATGTTGGTCAGTAAAAATGAGCAATTCCTACAGTCAGGAGTGTAATTTACCATTTTCCACAACCAGAACTCGAGGAAGATGGCATCCGTATTGCCCTCACCGTCGTGGACACGCCTGGATTTGGAGATAATATCGACAACGAGCACTCGTAAGTTTTGCTTTGTACACCGTCGCTCTGCGCCAATGAATTTGTTGTTAGCTTCCAAGAAATCGTGAACTATCTCGAACGCCAATACGACGACATTCTGGCCGAGCAATCGCGAATCAAGCGTAACCCACGCTTCCGCGACAACAGGGTACATGCCCTGCTTTATTTCATCCCGCCCACTGGACATGCGTAAGCCAGCCTCCTTGTCTACTTGGCACTGTCGTTAGAGCCTGACCACCCTATTTAAAGCTTGCGAGAAATGGATATTGAATTGATGAGGCGACTATCACCACGCGTCAACGTCATCCCTGTTATTGGCAAGGCAGACTCTTTAACTCCTAAGGAACTGAAGGCCTTCAAAAAGCGTGTACGTAGAGTCGTCTGATCGTTGTATGCCGACTTAGGTGAACTTTTGATAATAGATCATGGAAGATATCGACCATTACGAAATCCCGATATACAATTTCCCTTACGACGTGGAAGAAGATGACGAAGAAACTATCGCAGATAACATGGAATTACGCGTAAGTCCAGGTTTGTAGTAACGAAGTTAACCATGCATTAATCACCCACCATCTAGACTCTACTTCCTTTCGCCGTCGTAGGTTCCGAAGAAGAAATCGAGTTAGACGGGGAGCCTGTCCGCGCCAGAATATACCCCTGGGGCATCGTCGAAGTCGATAATCCTCACCACTCAGACTTTGTTAGGCTGAGGGGCGCCGTTCTTGGGTAAGTCATATCTATTCATGCGTATGCAGGCATACCCTAAAAGCATACCAGTTCTCACTTGAATGATTTAAAATCTCTTACCGAGGATGTTCTTTACGAAACCTATCGTACCGAAAAACTTTCCAGAGGCGCGGATTCCAACATTCGCGATTCTCAAATCCTGCCCTCAGAACTCGCCACTCAGAGTGTAAGGATCAAAGAAGAGCAGCTCCGTCGGGAAGAGGAGAAAGTGCGTTCCTTCGGCTTAAATGCCCCCAATACGCTACCGATACTCACACCCGGTCTCTTTTCAGTTGCGCGAGGTAGAATTGAGAGTCCAAAGAGAAATCAACGAGAAGAGGCAAGAGTTGATGGCAAAGGAAACTGCGCTAAGGTTCATAAATTTACCATGTTGTCTACTTGATAGTTACTCACAGGTTTTACAGGAACTTGGAGAGCAGGATCAACTCTCAAGCTGGAAACTCTTTCTAGTTTGCCTGATGTTACTAATATCTTTGCAATTGTATCCCACAAGATCTTGGACTAGTCGTCATCTTCTAATTGGTTGGCAGGAACCTTGGATCCTTTCATTCTCGGCGTATATACCCTCACACCACGCTCGCTACCTTCCAACTCTCTTGTAAAGTCATTTTGTCAGAGCGATTACTTGTTGTCTACATATGTGCTTTATGAAATATTGTTTGATACCCGTTTTGCGATTCTCGATGTCTTTTCCTACAAAGCAGTGTTGCATAAAATAACCTGCGTATAAGCCCGAGAGTAAGTTCGATCGAATACTTTCTGTCTGATAAAGTGAGAGGGCTAGCCTCGTAGCCAGGCCTTTCTAAAGAGGTTGGACGCGAGAATCTACTTTTGGAATCTGGATCAGGTCAACATATTCTCACAGTAAGGGCTCGGATGTGCCTATATACGCCGTACGGCTGCCGCAGTGAACGTTGATTATGCATAGTTTGTACTACCATGGATCCCGACGAACTTGAAGATGAAGAACTCGAAGAAATACGGTATTTAAATTCCAGCATGTTACATAAATCTCTACTGACGGGCATTCCAGTCGTTACGAGGATTTTACAACCATAGGTTCGCATATAAGTAGTCCTAGTGCCGCGCCTATTGAACTCACAACTTCCTCTCCGCACAATTAGACTGGATTCAAGATTCCATTCTCGAAAGAAAACGAAGGCTAAGGCATGCCAGAACATCTTATATACCTCGCTCTCCGGGCTTGCGCGGCTTCGGCATGATATCCACTGCTTGGGCGCATGTCAGGAAAGGAATGAACGCGGGTCAGACGTGGTTTGTTCTCAGCATTGTCGGTGAGCATGACCTACATATCTCTCGTGTTTACCACTATATTCCGAACCCTCTACAGGTGTTTGTATTGGTTTGAATGCCGCCATCGTTTCGATTGTCAGTGAATGGCTGTCCGATATCAAGATGGGTTATTGTTCCGACGGGTGGTGGCTGAACCAGCAATTCTGTTGCTGGGAAATAGAAGGAGAAGAGGTCGATGGCTGCGATTCATGGCATTCCTGGAGCCATGTAACCTTGGCGCGCTGGGTGATCTTCGTTCTGTTTGCCGTGAGTTACTTCGTGCCACATACGTAACCCCTGGCGCTTCGTGTGTTTTGCGTTAACTTCGGATATATAGAGTGTTTTCTCGTTTATTGCCTCTCATCTCGTGCGGTCCCTCGCCAAATATGCTGCTGGCTCTGGCATCTCGGAAATTAAATGTATCCTGGCTGGTTTCGTCATGCAAGGATTCCTCGGTTTTGCTACCTTCTTTATCAAAAGTATCACGCTTGTGAGCCAAATATTTTATCTCCCTGCTTTACACACCCTTATACTTTCCTCTAGCCATTAGTTATAGCTTCGGGACTCTCAGTTGGAAAAGAAGGCCCTTCGGTACACGTTGCGTGCTGTATTGGATCTTTGGTGGCTGGTCTTTTCGATAATTTCCGCCGAAGTCAAAGTAAGCTCCGAAAACATCACCCAATTCGATAGGTCATCCTAATTAATGGTCAGGCAAGATGAGGGAAATTGTCACTGCAGCCAGCGCCGCAGGGGTCGCAGTTGCTTTCGGCTCGCCAATTGGCGGAGTGTTATTCTCCATTGAGGTGATCGACATGCTTTATTCTCTGCCGGCTACGAGGACTAAAATGCAGTTGCGTCCAGGAAATGAGCCACACATTCAGCATTAGAACCATGTGGAGAAGTGTATTTTGTGCCCTAGTAGCCACATTCACGCTTTCTGTGAGTGCAACTCATGGTCCGACGACAAGGATATCACGATGTTGACAATATTAGGCCATGAACCCTTTCCGTACCGGGAAGCTGGTGCTTTTCCAAGTCACTTACGATCGCGACTGGCATTTCTTTGAAATCATTTTCTTTGTGATTCTAGGCATCTTTGGGGTGAGCCTGGGATTTACCTGTTAACGTATGTTCGAAAGCTGATCACATTCACATGGCAGGGTCTTTACGGGGCATTCGTTATCAAGTTCAACCTGCAAGTCGCAGCTTTCCGCCGGAATCACTTGGCGAATCATGGAGTAGCTGAGGCCGTCACATTAGCCACCCTCACCGCAATTATTGGCTATTTCAATCGATTTCTGCGAATGGATATGACGTCTAGTATGGCCATTCTCTTCAAAGAATGTGAGGGAGGAGGAAGCGTCTTCGATTTATGCCAGTAAGATTTTTTAAACGATCAGATATTCACTTCTGACTGTCCATAGGTCATCCGCTCAATGGCGTATATCAAATTCACTGCTTCTCGCTACTATCATTCGTGTCGGCTTTGTCGTCATCACATATGGATGCAAAGTTCCTGCGGGAATATTTGTGCCCTCCATGGCCATTGGGGCAACCTTCGGCAGAATGGTTGGAATTGTCGTGAAAGCGATGTATACGTCAGTCTCTACTGGGTGCTCCACTGATAATGCCACTCACTCATTTCACCCAGAGCATACCCACATTCTGGGATATTCAAATTTTGTGCCCCAGATGTACCATGCATCACACCGGGAACGTATGCTTTCTTGGGCGCGGCGGCAGCTCTTAGGCGAGTATTGACGCTACGTCATAGTCACTAAAACGATCGGCGAGAAATAACCGTCTATTCTTATTCCATCTGATATACAGTGGCGTCATGAGAATCACGGTGACTGTCGTGGTTATCATGTTTGAATTAACTGGAGCTTTGACTTACATTCTACCTACAATGGTACGTGCATTTCTCAGCGTGTACTTACTAAACGACTGAGAATATCTAGATTGTTCTTTTAGTGACCAAGGCTGTGGGGGATTTTTTGGGCACAAATGGAATAGCCGATGAGATGATCAGATTCAATGGATTTCCCTTTTTGGAAAAAGAAGATCATGTTTACAATGTCACTGGTACGTTTGCAAACCTCCATCAATATGCTTGAAATTAATTATTACTCCCTAGTTTCCACTGTTATGATAAAGGACCTCAACACTTTATCCGAGACGGGCATGCGTGTCAAGGACGTCGGTGAGTTCAAGGCTGTCTTACTGAGTTCGCATGTTATATACTTATGCACCCGCAGAATCTCTCCTTTCCTCAACTAATGTCAAAGGGTTCCCCATCGTATCAGCCGATGGCTCTTTGACATTATTAGGCTACATAGATCGAAGCGAGATTCGCTACGTTCTCGGTATGATTACCGTTTCTTATTCCACCAGGCTGTGCGCTAACGCTCGTACTTTTCACAGAACGAGCGCGCAAAAATCGAGGGCGGTTGGCGAATACACCGTGCCTTTTTACCGCCAGACATCAGGAAGTTGATGATATTGACCTCGCACCTCCGGTGCATGAAGACGACGAACCTGAAGAGTACTTTGCTCCGACAACGGCAGGGGAAGGTATTCAATTTTGGCCATGGGTGAATAAGGTAGATTAAACGCCCATTAATTCCTGCGCATACGTGACTAATATACTATCAGACGCCGATGACGGTGTCTCCGGAGGTGCCGTTGGAGATCGTTATGCAAATATTCAAACGCATGGGGTGAGCACCCCTTCCATCAAAGAGGCGTCTGTCTAATCTGTCTTACTTGCTGACAATCTAGGCCCCGAACTATTCTCGTGGAAGACCATGGAGTCTTGTCGGGTTTGGTCACGGTAAAAGATGTCCTCAAGTTCATTGCGACAGAAAAACCCGATCACAGACCTTCATGGGACGAACGCGGTGGCCTTGACGGACTGCTGGAGGAGGTGTGGACTTGGGCCAATGGGAAATTATCTAGAATCCTTCATTGGAGCCGAAGAGTGTTGCGGAGGCGATGATACATGATGCTAATATGTATATTTAACTTATTATATCGCATCAAATATCTTGTTGACCCCAAGTCAATCTGGTCGCAGCGTTCGTTTCAAACAAGAGCCAAAGCACAATGACGTCGATGCAGGATGAAAACCTTTATGATTCCGGACCCAATACACCGGCGACAATGAAGTATGTAGATCAAGATCTTCAAGATCTCCACATCCATTGGCTATATAAGTCTATGACCCAAGTCTAACGGCCGTCGACGACCCACCCACCTTCCTTCACTATGATCTACCCATTAGAAGCAAACACATCTCGCTATTCTCAAAACCTCGCTGCCTATACACTCCGTCAATTTTGTCTCGCAAGGTCTTCGCTCGACAAAAGCCATGTCATTGCCATATCAAAGATCCCAGCGGCACATACCCATGTTGTCCGCGCCGAAAGGCTTGCTGCTACCACTGGTCAGACGACATTGCACTCTTAGAAAGCTCAAAAATATATAATCACCAAACAGGTCTGCCCATCCCTCAAACCCGGACTTGACATCATGATAGTACGCCCGCATCCCCCGCCCAATGTAAGTACTAGGATCTGGTAATTGAGTTGTTCGCCCGGTTAAACTGCTGCGATCGTGACAGGGATGCTATGGCCCATGATAATTTTGGTAAAATCGCTACAAAGAAATTGTCCGGAAGGTTTGGAGGTCGAGCTATCGACATCACGATCATGTTGTGTATCACTAGCGCTATTCTTTGTATTATCGGCAAAATTGCACTTGCCGTATAAGCATACTCTCCACTGCACAGCTGCACACCCGCAGTATTGGAGCTTACCAAGAAGTATATCTCTGCCGCTGTGCTGCGGAGCCAGTGCAGCTGGAGGCTCGGATTACTTAATTGGTCGTTTCAATGATGTTTCAACGCCCAGAGTATTGGAGTGGGTAAAACACGAAGCAGTGGTCCCAAGCCCAAGTCAATCGATTGGATGATTTACCATACAAGAGGGTTTTTATAGAATAGCCATGCCCATCGTGTACGTATTTGTGGCAGTAGTGGGGTACAGAAGTAGTCTTTTGGAGTGGACATACCACCAATTGAAGCTCTCATTTCACTCTTCCATAGCATCTGCTTCTGAAGCTTCTGGAATGGCAGCGTGTCCTCCTTTCCATATAGTGGCCCATTTCGGGAAAACGCGCTTGTAGAGAGACATACAGATAGTGTCCATCTGGTTGATTGGGCCGTCGAAGTACGCCTTGAAGTAGCCGTGTGTACCGAGCGATTCGCGAATATGGCCAGTGCGACCGTGTTTCGTGTGCAGTTGAATTGGCTTGAAATAGTGCACATCCTCTGATCGAGAGGTGTAAGGAAGCGGACTCCGGCTGATATATTCGAAGCTTACCGGGATTAAAGAACATATAACGGATAGTAGCGGTTTTCTTGTGAACCTTAAATGGATGCCCCGTGAGGATGACACGTTTCGCAATGATGCGCGTTGTATCAGGGTTCATAAACGTTCCTGTCGCTACAAGTTGTGGAGCTGTGATAATGGGGGAGGTTGTAAGCATTGAATTTTGGAAAAAATGATCATTAGCAATATATGTACCCTGTGCGTCATTTGTCTCTCTCAAAAAAACACAGGGCTGATTTCCGTAGATAACAGGCCCGTAGGCCGTAGCGACGGATGTGACTCCAGGGCGAAGATATCGTTCAAACTTGTGGACATTGTTAGCGCCTTTTCCGCCACCCCTCGTATGTTGGCTGTAAACAGGATTCACGGCCAATCGACGTGGCCCCACACAGAGAATAAGGGGGTCCTTCAAGGGCTTGCATAAGTGTTGCTCAGCAAATCGATAAAAAGTACTACTAACTTTGGACCGGACGGAACCGTCGTATTCCGTGTTCCGCTGTACTGTGAAATTCAGAACAGTCACCTTGTGCTCGTGCTGTAGAAGCGAGAAGAGGACAACGTGATGGGTGTTTGCAGCTTCCGCGGGGACATCTTTAAGATGGACCGTGACGCGCACACCTGGCTGTACAGGTTGCACCAAGGTCAGTATTATGCCAATAGGTGCGTGAAAAAGTACCGACTTCGACAACATGCAAATCGTCCTGCGCCCGCCGACGGACACCACGCTCTGTTCGTTTGAAGTCTTCGAATTGGAATATACGGGCATAATCTCGGGGAAGATTTTCATAGGTATCCCACGGACTGGTACGGAAAGACCTCATTCCACGGAAACGCTGGAAGCGTGTTCTTGCTGGAATATCTTTTGGTGTATCGACTTCGTCCGGGAACGATAAGTCATCTTCCTCCTCCCGGTCTCGGTTACGCCACTTGTCTAGTCTGTAGATGACAGTCAACATAGAGGTAATGGATGGAGTCGCTTAACATACTGTTTTTCCTCTTCCTCTACGTCGAGATCTTCAAAGCGAACGCCGCCTACTTCTGTTGGTGTCTCTTCCATCGGCATATCTTGCATTTCTTCCTCGTCTTCTTGTATTTCTTCCATGCCCGCTTCATCAGTGCTGCGATTTTCATCTTCATCGTCTTCACCTTCCTGGTCGGCTTCATCGACAATCCACGCAGCTTGGTACTCGCTCATGCCTTTAGGGATTCGTCGAACGGACCTCGGAGTGGTCCCATCACGGGCATCTGGAATCTCAGATTGGGCATCGGTAGACTGTCCGCTCATCTCTTCTTCAGTGGGCCACGTCTGTTCGTTTGCTAGGTCGTCTGGGTCATTGCTCGACACCAGGGAGTCCGCATTGTCGGAGTCGGGTTGTACTAGCAGAGCGGACTCCACTTCCATAGTTTGGGTATTGACGCTCTTGGAAGGCTTAGGAATTGGAGCAGAGAATATCTGATCATTTTTGAAGGGGATACTCAGTAAAAAGTGAGCAGTACGTGCAAAAAAACCGACCTGTGAAACTTGATAGTCCCCGAAATTGGGGATATGGACCAATCGATTTGGGGAAAGCGATGTTCCACGAACAACACCAGTGACTTTTAAAACGCCATCTTCCCATGATACCGATTCTCCCAAGATGGAGCACCGCCCCTCTTTCCATCTTACGTTTGAAGGCTTGCCTTCGGACAATGACCTCAGAGCACTTAATCGGTCCGAACCGATGTGCAGGTCAAATATTCTTGTCTGTTCGGGGACAAAATACTGGATAAAAGAGAGTAGCGATTTCAGGACGCCAGGGCGCGATTTAGGGTCGAGTTGTGCGTCTGGTGACACCACGCTGACAACCTCGGGCAAGCCTTGCGCCTGCAAGGTGCGCAGCAAGGTGTCACCCCATGGGTCAACTTCAACGCTGCTGGACAGAACAAAGACGACATAATCGGCGACCTTGCATGTATCCAGGGCAGCGTAAAAGTTTCGGTATGGCACTGTGCGGAACTGTAGAGACGTTTTGAAGCGATCAGCTCTGTATCTATCAATCTACTGATCTTGCGGTATAAAAAACAAGCCCCGCACCTCATTTTCCAGATACCATCTTCGGGACAGTCCTCCGAGGACAGATCGAGTACTTCTGCAAGCGAAG
Organism: Hypholoma sublateritium FD-334 SS-4; assembly: GCA_000827495.1. NCBI lineage: Eukaryota > Fungi > Basidiomycota > Agaricomycetes > Agaricales > Strophariaceae > Hypholoma > Hypholoma sublateritium. The sequence goes on along the minus strand of KN817523.1, from coordinate 645,143 downwards.
CCACTGCTGTTTTTGTGCTCACATCGGGCGTGAGTGGGATTACGGCAACGATGCGGGGCGCGCCATCGACGCCGTTGAACACGCGGGTCGCCGACACCAGGGCGTTGCGCTTTACCCACTGACTTTGTTTTGCGTTATTCCTTCGATTTAGACGAGTCTGGGCGGCAGAATTGGAAGATGGCGATGTTTTTGGAGATGCTCGGGCGATCTTGCCTGTATGATATTATTGGCATTACTAGGTTGATTGTCAAGGTAAACCAGATAGACTACGCACCTTTGGCGGCATCTTTCAGTGCGCCTTTGGACGCATGCTTTGATTTGAAAGGTTTGTTTTGCTGAATGGAGCATGTTTTTGAGCAATGTGATCCTCATTAATAGGTGGAAGTTAGTTACCTGCTTGAGCGTTGGCCTATGCGAGTGCGCTTCAACCATCGGCCTTTTCGGAGAGGATTATCTAGACCAGGTCTACAGACAGTTTCGCCCAGTTGTAGTTTGTTCAAAAGCGAATTGCAGGTACTGAGCAAGAAGGTAGATGATCGCAAAATGATCGCGGTCAAAATTTGTTACCCAAAACGGTAAATCGCCGTCTCAACCAAGTCTCAACGTTCTCAACTTTGGCAAGTGCCTGCTTGAAAAAGTCACGTAAAATTGGGAGTATTGTATTAACGTATAGTATATGAGTCGTATTCCAACTCGTTCAAGTCTCCAACATAAATATTGCATACATGTACTGAATTCTGGTGGATTGCTGGTGGATTAAACATTATATCTGGTTTGAACCTCCGGCCCGAGAGCGGATGCCTGAAATTATTGCATCCGAATCACTGAACTCAACCCAAACTTGAACCTACCCAAACTCAACCGTGCACCTTCAATCCATGCTGCCTTCTACTCACTGAAATGCAGGCTACTCTCGATGCATTCTCCTTGAAGGGTTAGCTATGCCTATCACAGCATGATTTTTATTAAGCCTACATTAGCATTAACCAAGGCCTTGACATGCCTGTCCAAGTACGGCGATGAACTTTCAATCTATGGAACACCAGATTATCTCTCGTTTTCTGCTACAAACTCCTCGAAATCAGCCTTCTGCCTCTTCAAGTACGAGAAACTGTTCTTTTCTAGATACAAGCTTGGTACTGCGAGTAGCGGCAGAGCCACCGAACCGGAGGAAGACCAGAATGTAACGGGACAGCTTACTGTCAAGGTATCACGCGCGGGCCTCATGTCGGCCTTTATTAACGCGTAATTAGTCGTTTTTGTCCATTCTGAAGCATAGGACTGTGGAGAAAGCCGTTGAAAGATGTGAATTGGCTATTGTCGAAGGTAACCAAGCGGCCGACAACGAGAAGGGCGAACTCGAAGATAGCTTGGAAAGCAAGCTTATCGTCAGATTTCACTGCAAACATGGTCGGTGTGCTACTACTCTGGCTACATGCGTATTAATCTGCCTCAGGTGTAATAAAAACCCACCGCCTCGTACTATTGACCCCAGGGTCGATCATGACCCCCGGAGCTCCTGATCCAACGAACGAATCTCGCCTCACAATTGGCCCTAAAGCGTTGAAAGACCTTATTGATCACTTTCCTGTGGCAAAAGGTGCACGGACAGATCCGCAACTCGTCTGGACATTCGAAGATAGCGAAGTTATCCTGAAGAGTATTGAATCGTCAATTGACAGTCGAGGTATTATTCAAACTTATTTTCTCATGTAAGCGTCTTGTTTTACACGTACTCACTTGCAAATCCAGGGAAAGGTCAACTATCTACGGAGATTTCCATCAGCTCTGACGAGTTCGACGTTTACGATATTTTCGAGACTCCAATCACTCTAGCTTTCCATCTTCGCGAATTCAATGTACGCACTGTAAAACCGCCGTAGATGGAGCAGCTACCGCTAACGCGGATTCTGTACTCATCCACAGGCCACAATTGCTTTCGCCGATTCTGTATCGCTTTCCCTTGAGATGCGATTTACCGAGCCGGCGGTTCCGCTTTTCATCGAAATGGAAGGAGACTCCCTGGAGATCTTATTCGTGATCTCCACGAGCCAAGTCCAAGGCGCGGCTTCTTCGACACAGAGGAACAGTCAGGCCATGAACGCCAGAAAACGAGACCGAGAACAGTCGACCAACGAAACTCCCAGGATAAAAAAGCCCATGAAGGCTGCTCAATCGGTGGCTTTGGACCGCGAATCATCTGTAAAGCCCAGAACAGGTTCGTATGCGTTCGGCTCTATGCTCCCTCCTTCAGCAATCCCACAACATCGGTTGTCCCTGGATCGAGCCGATCAACAACAACAGAGCACTGATCACCTATCCACTATATCCTTTCGTCGGCAAGCGCAGGTCGAACCACTATTTTTACCATCTTCCCAGATGTCCGCTGCAGATGAGGAAGCATTAAGGGCAATTGGACTGGATGCCGATGTCGTGGATGCCGATCAACTAGCCGATTTACTAGAAGGCGAAGGCGAAGAGGTCGATTTTTCTTACATGTCTCAGGCGCCACCCTCAATGGAACACATGCAAAATATGCGCGAGGATGATAGCATGCAAATAGACGGCGGCGAGGAGGAATTGGAGATTGTCGAGGACTCCGAATTTATAGCGACGCAAACATCTGGGAGCCCTGATAAGGTATCTTTTTTTACTGCCTTTTCCTGACAGCCGTTGAATATCAAATTGCCAGGCGTTCCAACCTCTTTTCGAAGATTAAGATTAGCTCATGTACGGGAGTATGTTGATGATTAATCAATTACAAGCTGCAGATCAACACGACTCAAAGATCCATAACTAAAACAAACAATCTTCGTAGTCAAGGTGAGTGCGGCCTTCAGGCCAGATAGTATCTGCAGGGCAGAACCTGATTTTGAGATCTTGCCGTCCTTGGTATTCCAACAAAAGCTCTTCCTCTATCTCGTCGTCGCCGCAAACTGCGAATAGGAAGGTAGAGATGGGGTACCCACATGTTTTGCGTGCCTCGATTGCGGCCTCGATGATGCCTGCTTCATCACCCCCTTCTGTGGCAAAGCCCAATGTCTCCAATCTTGGCCATGGTATATAGGGCGACCCACCGGGGCCGGCAATCAATCCTTGTCCAAGAATCTTCAGGAGTGGAGAGTCCTTAACGCGTACGCCCAGAGCGAAAAAAGAGGTGATGCCGGAAAATGTCTGGAAGATGCACCCGTAGGTAAGGTCAGTAAAATCGAACTCTTCAAATGTCAACGATTTGAGGTTTGGGAACCTTGCGCTTTGATTTGGTATATTCCGAGTCCATAAATCATCCATGTCGTGTTCATGCAGGGACTTCAACGTCAAGGATTGCAGCTTGGGTGCATCGAGACCGTTCATTACTCCTGCACACGTCTCTCCTGATTCGCTGAACAGTCTCAGCGACCGAAGATTGGGGAGATATAGAGTATTTGCCTGCCAAGCGGGTGGCCAGGTTCCGGGAGCAATGATATCACCATAAATGGAAAGGTTGGCAAGATATGGAGAACACATCAAGATTTCTCGGAATGTTGGATACTGGAGAGGCAAATATCTCACTTGGTCGAGGTGGAGAGTCACGACACTGTTCAAAGACGGTCGAAAGAGCTGCGTGGCCAATCCTCGAAGGCGGACAAACTTCAATTCTTGTGGCGTTCCATCGTTGAAAATGTGGGGTCGGTTGACGCTCCTATTGATGGATGTCAAATCAGCTTCGTTGACATTGTCGACTGTCAGGGAAAACAAGCGCAGTCGTGGGGCGGGGGCAGCGCAAATACGTCTGACAACTGGGTGTGCTGCTCGTTCGCAGGCATATCTTAAGAAGAGGCTGCGCCATCGGAGAGAATGACGAAGGATGTGGTCCATTATCATATCTAACTTGGTAGCATTGATTGGAGTGTCCTGGCCTGCTGACTCGATCCGGATATTGAGGCCACAAGCCCCGGAACGCTCCAGCCTGTTCACTATGTTTTCGATGCGGCAGAATGCGTCCACTCGAATAGATGTCCACAGCGAAGGGGTCGCAAGTGAGACTTGGCGAAAATACGAGCAAATGTGGGTGATAAGGATCTCGAAGGGGGTGCACCTGTGAGGTTTTTCATCGTCGGAAGCAGCAGGCATTTCTTCAACTATATTCTTTCCTTCCTCGAATATAACGGCGAGAATCTCAGCGGGAATGTCATATATGCCTGTACACATCTGCCGTGTAAAAGCCGTTAACGTCAAAAGATATTTGATACTTTCCAGTGTTCTGTCTTGAAAGTGAGGAGCAGAGAAATCATAACGAGTTCAGACGGAGGCCAGATGGGACAACCTGGTTACTCCATCCATTTAAGGTTTGCGTGGAATTATAGATTCCACCGTCGATGGAACCGACAAGTTGAACTACTAAGTAAGACATAATCAATATCAATGTATTTTGGAGAGCCCGTCGCCCGTGAAGGAACATTCGCCAGTAAGAAGTCCAGACATAGTCGTTTGAACGAGAAACACGGCGTGCATGAAATTTCTTGGCGAGAGAAAATCCGGCCTGCGGTTCATTTTTGACATATTTCAAGACTGCGTAACACCAATTTTCAGAAAAGACTCGATAGCAGGCTGTGTGAGACGATCTTTCCCGATCTGGAGAGGCAATTCGGGACCTCCACGAAGCGCTGTAAGTATTGCGGAACACCTGGACTTACAGCGTGGTATACAATCCAAATACAATCAAGAAATGTGAAACCTATTTGAATCAAATCGTTGAAATATATTCTGCCCTTAACTAGAACACCAAGTTCAACTCTCAACTCTTACAAGGGCAAGGTCACACACGAACGACACACTGGACATGTTTTTAGATGCGCGAACGTTGTGGGCAGGCTAAGCGTGTTGAAAACTTGACCCTGATCTTAATATGCTGAGCGCTGAGCGACCGTGCGGTCAGCGTTAGGTCGCCTTTGAAGTCATATATGCACTTGCCCAAGTTGACTGACTCCACAGTGCCCAACCCCTTTCCGGTTATGCTGAAGAAAGTACTCGTGCACGCCCACATCGGTGAACTTCGATGATAGTGATCTGGAGAACTCTGCATACCATGTCAGGAAGGTATATGTAACTTGCAACGAATAGAATTCAGTTCGCTCATGAGTCAGTCTGGATGCAAACGTAATTTTATATATTTGTATAGGTCGAGTTGTCCAAAGGGCAGTTCAAAGAGTCAAGGTTCGAAGGGTTCAAGCAAGTTCGGAGTGTTAAGAGATGTCCAACTTGCAATCGATGACGCTTCAATTCTGAGCGAGCAGGCCTTCGGTCAGTTGAATCTGCGAAAATGGATGGGACCAGCTCAGCTGCGATTCTAAATCGGCGAAAGCGCGTACTCACTTCGCCCTTGGTGATTGTGCGCAATTCACCAGGAGATGCCGTCTTTCCTGTGACAGCGCTTACTCCTATATCCAATGCCCTGCCTACTTTGCCCTTGTTCGTTTGCCAGTAGTGGATTTCATCGGGTATAACCTGAATTAAAGAGACTCTGGGATCATTGACATCGCCCTTATGGACGCCGTCTTTCAGATCGCCGAACCACGCTGATACTCTAAACTAGACGTTAATAACACAATATCGCTCAGATAAAGGTGTCCGACCCTGTGGACCATTTTTTCTTGATCTCCTCGTGGTCTGTGATAATTTTGGCCTTTCCCGAAAATCTACAAGAAGGGACAATGGGTGCCATGCATTCTGACGAATAGACTACGGGTCTTACGATGCCCAGTTCGTGGTTGATGGATCCAAAAAGCTAACGTTGACGTGGGAATCGTTCTCGATTTCTTCGAATTTGTGCGATACGTTATTGGCGATAAAGGTAAGAGTCAGCTGAGTCTCAGAATCGGCTAAACGGTATTGAGCGATTACGGGTCTACGTCTGTGGCTTAATCGTCGACATACGGGGAACTGGAGCCATCGCCCGGGAGTGAAATTGGCCATCTCTTGAACGAGTTGTAAGCATGGCGGTCTGAGTTGCTTTCATGATCTCTTTGAGACCTGTGCAGAGATACGGGGATAAATATCTTCAGGGTGTACATCATCGACACGAGCTCATACCTTGGATCTTTTCCTGCGGCGTGGCCGTATCATTGCGTGCTTGTGCGGTGTAAGGGTCGAGTTGGCCTTTAGTTGTAGCCATTCTGTTCGATTTTACGATGGTTGTGGTTGGTGGAATGGTGCATTTTCGACTGCTGTGGTGTTATATAGTGGGAATTGCTGGAGTTCTGGGTACATGTCTTAGTCTGTTGGGCGGTAATGACGTCAGAACGGTTGCTTACCCACTCCGCTTGATTGCGTCGATTGATTTCATTACTTGAATTATTTCCACGTTCAGCTCGGAGTCGCATACATAGACGATGAAATCCTTATATTGTTTGGCGGAAACGCACGATAGTCAACCAAGATAATTGAAGCACATACAGTAGTCATCGCTAAAAACACTGTTAGTTCTTCCCAATGGCGACGGGGAGATTGACCAAGATTCCGATTAAGCGCTGTGCGATCGAATAGCCCCGCGGTTTTCAGCAGTCACAGGCAGACGAGCCACCCAGTACGATGTTCATTGGTCTTCCAAGTCGTCGACTTAACGATCCAGGTGCTTTCCATCCGAAAGGAACCTTAGTTTAAAAATGATAGCCCGGTAAGTAGTGGTTAATATAAAGGAATGGGGAATATAATATATAAAACAGTGTGGGTAAGTCGTCTACTGCAGACCTGGAGTAGGGGAAGGACCTGCGGACTGGGGTACTGGAGGACAGAAGGCGCGTTAGTAGGAGCTATCAAGATGAAAACAGACGCTTACATGGTGCCATCTGTGGCCGTTGTGATTCACTAAATACGCGTGACATAAGAACTCCAACACCTTCGAACACGCCCAGCAGGATACCACATGCGACCGCGGAACCAAGGGCAGAGCGGGGACCACCTAACAAGAAAACGCATTAAGCATACGCCGCACTTCTCCGGGAGATACAACCGAAACTAGATGACAGCAACTCACTCCGAAGGGCCAAACAGCCACCTGTCATGAATCCTGAAATGATAGCGTTCCATGCGTCTTCCTTTTGCCGCCAGCCTTTAACAGCGCAGTCGAATGTCGAAAACATACCACCCCAAACACCAAAATTACCACCCGTCACAGGAGCTCGGGCTTTTATTGAGGAAATGGCACCAACGAAACGTTCCCCCTAGAAGACGTCTTAGCAGGCGTTTAGACATGGCATGTAGTTGCAGAACTAACCCGTGGGGAGTTTCGAGCACCTTTTATGCCGTACCAGATACCACCACCGACGGCGCCCATTGAAAATGCGCCACCGAAATCATTGAGGATGACCCATGGGCTGCATGACGGACGTGAGTAAGCAAGAATTGTGATTAAATGCCGAGAACTGAGTGCGCACCAAGGGTCTCTAGTGTGGTCAGCAGACGACATATTTCGTGAGGAGAGAAAAGAGGATGAGGGGCGGGCGGTGGATGGCGGGGATAGGAACGCGGAGTGTGGTTTGAACAGATTCCGAGTCGTGAAACTTTTTGCTTTCCCCCAGTACACGTGTTAGTAGCCAAGATTGGACACCACGTGACTATTATGTCGCGTTGAATTATGGCATTGGATGTTTGTTTAGAACCGTTTTCTGTCTTTCTCTACCATCTCCAGCGATGAGCTCAACGCCTAAATCTCATCCAGCTGTGCAAAGACTCAACAACGCTTACGTCCAAGTCCCTACATCTCCCCTCATCTCCTCCCGCAATCGTGCGCTCTCCGCCTCGGCCCACGTTGCGCCAAGCAGCAAACTGAAAGAAAACACGCCGTTGCGGCCCTCTCTGCTTGCCATGCAACAGCATTCTTCGGCTTCTGCATCCTTGAAGCGCAAGCTATCTGAACGCGAGGGTCCATCTCAAATTCTGGACGGCGTCATTATATCCACCAAGAAGTCCAAGCTGTCCATTGATGCCTCCGCTCCGTTGAAATCTAGGCAAACGGAAATTTCAATGCTTCCAAATAACGCATCTGAAGAATTTCCGAACGGATTTGTATACTGTCATCAATGCAATAAGAAAAGGGACGCAACAGGTGAATGCGCTGTGACTCTACATGTTGTGTATCTGATGATTTAGTTAGACACCATACGATGCACGGTAATCGAACGCTATCAGACTGTGAAAAGTGCAGCTGTAAAGGAACGGATGTGTGTCAACAAGTATTGCAAATACTGTTTGAAGAATAGATACGACGAGGATATTGACAAATTCATGCCGGGAAAGAACGGTGCCACCTGCGGATTCAAGTAAGCTCGTTGCAATTTAATGCTATCATACTTACCGACCCGTAACTTAGGTGTCCAAGGTGTCGTGACATTTGCAATTGCCCTAGATGCAGAAAATCAAAAGGCCTGGATGCAATTGGGTATGTTTCATCCATAGTCAGCGCATGCCACTTGTTGGGCTCATTTAGTCAGTTTCATGCCCAAGGTTAAACCAAAGCCATTCCCATCGACTTCTTTGCTGCAAGGCGCGAAGTCAAAAATTCAGTCATCGAAGAAACAGAAACTAAAAGCCGACGAAAACGCGAGTGCAAGGATAGTCAAGGCTCTCCCGGTGATTAAATGGGCCCACCTCTACCTTTCCCTCAATCAAGAGGAGGTTGATGACAGAATATTCATCCGTGAATTTTTCCTTCGCTTTGGCGATTTCATGGATCCCACTGTCGCGAAATGTCACATTGAAGAACTGGAACTTATTGGTGGCCGAGGGCGAAAGCAAAACGAAGACAACGATGGCACTGCATGGGTCAGCGACATGTGCATCAAGGCCTTAGTCTCCAGTGTTCTTGGCGTGTTGGCAAAAGATCAAGAAACTTCTATTTCTAAAGTCAGTGTATATATATATATATGATATGTACTGCATTCATCCCAATTTTTTTTCAAGGTCATCAAATCCGCTGTCAAAGATTTACGTTCTGCTGGCATGAACTTAAATAAGATATGGGCCGTGCTATCTCGCACGCGCGACGATATTAGCAGCGCTAGTTCACTTCAGGCTGGGAGCAGCGTGAACACCGCAGGAAGAGAAGCAAACCTCACATTTCCGGACCCTCCTCCACCCCCCGTTTCCGTGATGAGTGCCCGCCGAAGTCTCCGTCAGTCAGACGCGGCCGTTGTCGTCACGCATTCTACCCAAATGATCCCAGTACTTGTATCACTCATTCATTCGGCTCTTGAAACTGCCATCATTCGCGAAGAAATTGATCAGGGAACGAAGGATGCCAGAGATTTTGGCCGGGACGCGAGAGATGCGACGCGAATTGAGAGTGAAAGATGGGAACAGGAGCGGAACAGTATGGAAGTGGCTCCGAAGGATAAGAGTCGGAAACTCGAGGTCAGTTTATCTACGCCTTCACTGACACAAATCATCTTACTCATCTGTTGTCAAAGAACCGAGACAAACGAACAGCCCACAAAACGCAGATCACCAATATTGAAAACGCTCTCAAGATCATTGTTCCTAGTTTCTCACCACGTTTCACGCCATTGGGTACGGACGACGATGGTCGCGTCTATTATGCTCTATTTCCCGGCGTCGCTGAGCGAGAAAGTGCACTCGAGTATCTTGAATCTGCCGCTAGTGAGAAATCATTCAAACTCAAGAAGAAGTGCCCACTCCCGTCAGCTGAAGAGCGAATGGAAATGCGAGAGTGGTCTTGGTTCGTTGCCGTTTGGGGTAGAGATCCTGCCCCTGCGGATAGGCGTCGCACAGCCGAGAGCGACAGCGATTCTGATTTTGAAGCCGACGAAGATCCGAATGCGGAGAAGTGGTGGGGATTCTGGCAACCCGACGACATCACCCAACTTGCCCAATGGATCTCCATCAAGTCGGGCGTCGACGACGACGATTCGAATGGCGCTGAATCAGGGAGTGCTTCCAGCAAAGAAAAGGCAACACTGCCGCCTCGCCTCGCCCAATACAAACGACTGGCCACCGAACTCACTGAATATGCCAATCTTCTCCGGTGGAGAATTCGGGACGACAAATGTTCGCTCATCAACAGGCTTCCTATAGCTAGTCAATCGATCATGGAAGGAACATCATCTAGAGGCAAAGCTAAACTATCAATTGGACATGTAACCGCCAACAACTAATAACTTGGGATGGCTATGTATACCCTGTACATTTAATCTTGACCTCTACATTAGATAGCATTGCATATGTATCGGACTCATTTTAGCATGCTTGTCGTTCTATCACTTTAATCATGAACCTTCTTTTTTGTACAGGTGCATGTATACATATGTATCCGTCTCAAATGTTCGCTCAAAATACAGTCAACCATTGTTCTCGAGGGCCTTGTCGACTGCAGAAAACTGCTGCGTGTATATAGATACCAGGTCATCAGCAGTGCAAGGTCGATCTGTGCATAATTTCATCCTGCGAGCAATCATGGTTGCCAGAATGTGTTTACACTGCAGCGAAGATGTTAGACGGTAGGTATACAGTTCTCCGATTGAGCGAACCATTATGTGCGCGCCCTGCATCAGAACAGAAGACAAGAAAGCCGGGCAAGTGCAGGAGTGAGGCACCTTTGAGTTCCGGAGGTCGAGAAAGACAGTATAACTGCCTGTTGAGCCCATGACTTGGTATTCGGAGTGGCCCCAGGGCGTAGAAAAATAAACCACTGCAATAATTCGGAATCAGGGTCGTATTGAATTGCAGGGTAGCCGTCATACCATTCGTGCGGTCAATGATATCGAGGGCGGCGACGATCATCTTTTCGGGGAAGATGGCGCGGAGCTTCAATAGAGAATCATCCGACACTGGAGCCAGAGTCGGAAATTCGGTAAGAGCACTGATTGGACATGATTGAGGACAACTTGCAATTGTCAGGCTCGATGGATTCGATGACGGCGGTTGCAAAGTCCAAAGGGCAGTCAAGAGGCATCGCTATACAGCAGTAGAGATCTTGGTCTAGTCGCAAACTGCACGCTTGAAGAAGGGCTGTAGGCTTCCTAGTGGCAGTATTTCATGACGGAGACATGACGGAGACCAGAGCGCCAGGTGCAAGGGCCGGTTACAGGGAAGAGTGGTAGGTGGTGGAAGTCACCTGCCAAGTGGCATCTGACTGCTGCGATCGGCAGTCTTTTTGAGCTACTACTATTTTTGGACCGTAAGCGCTTCTCTTCTCCCCTCACTGTCTGCTTGGTCACGTCCAACTCTTCCAAGCACTTACTTATACCTGACGCGACGTTTCTAAGTTATCAGCAACTCAAGTCTGACTCAAGCACTGAGCGAAAATGCCTCGATATCTCGTCCAATTCGCTCAGGCTCACAATGACTTTAGATTGCCAGAGCTGCAATCTATTGGTGAACTACTCGGAATATCCGTCACTTTACCCAGCGACCTAGAGAGCAGAGATCCTATGAGACCCGTCATGGTCATCGATCTTGAAGTCGAAGAGCACGCACGCCTCCTCGCCAGACGGTGTATATTGATCAAGTGAGCTGTCTTCATCGTTCATCTCTCACCTAATATGCGACTGCTCGTTAACAATTTGAGTTTATAAGAGCTGTTTATGAGTTTTACGCTCAGGGATTCACGTATGCCGAACTTCATGAGGCGAATAAGCTCAGCCAGCCGTCATGGGCGCGCTATATCGAAGATACTTCATTTCGGTTCCTTGTTACCTCGTCTCAGCATAAGATCCCGCAAGCACGCCAAAAAGAGGTCATCGAAAGTTTCTCCTACATGGGGTTCCTCGGAAAGATCGACATGAAAAATCCGGAGATCAATCTTATTTGCTTCGAAGAATGTCAGCATGTGCGACTCTCTCGCAATTGAATTTATTGAGACTTTTATCGGCAGATGACGACCGCCATAAAACGACACGAGTTAGGCATGAAGGGGACGGCGAGTTTCGCGAGGTTTTCTTCGGCAGGTTGGTATGTCGATCATTGGCTTCATTTTTTGTATTTCTGACTCCTTGCTCAAGCTAGAAGAAGGATCGGCTAGACAACTAATCGCGAAATTCGACGTGAAGAAACGCGCATATTATGGAAACACTAGCATGGAGTCTGAGATTTCTCTTCTCATGGCAAACCAAACACTGGTATGCGCATACCTACTCCAACTTACAATGATTCTCACTAGTCATTGAGGCATCTCCAGGAAAATTCATCTACGATCCTTTCATGGGGACAGGCAGCATGTCATATGTCAGTCATTCTAATAATATTTTATTATCTTGCCGTTGCTAATATTCCCATTTTATTCAGCCTACTTCACACTTTGGTGCGCTTATTGTAGGTTCAGATATCGATGGGCGGCAGATGCGAGGGAAAGGTACGTGCTCAATCTTGTCATCTTGAGAACACATTATAATTGATGATTTGCCTGGCAGGGAAGACCCCTGGGGTGATTCGAGCAGCGACTCAATATGGAACTGCCTCGAGAATTATCGATCTGGCAACATTCGACGTCACCCATAACCCGTGGCGATGCGGGGAACTATTTGATGCAATTGTCACTGACCCTCCTTGTATGTGTCGAAATAACTATATACAAACACAAGCTAATCTTTACTCTGGGATTCAGATGGAGTCCGTGCCGGAGCAAAACGCCTGGGCCGCAAGAAGGAATTACCAGATTATAAGAAAGAGCTGTGTCTGCAACATACCCTGAATGGCCGCCCGTAAGATCCACTGTTATTTACGCTCTCCAAATTGCCTCAATAATTTCTTCAAGTGACGATCAGCCTTACATTCCACCGACAAAGCCATACGAATTATCGCATCTCGCGGCAGATTTAGTCGTTCTTGGGCGCTACCTGCTGAAGCCGAACGGTCGTTTAGTCTTCTTCCTCCCCACCGTCACCGATGAATACGAAGAGGTCGATATCCACACGATGCTCTGCGAAGGCATGGAAGTTATTGCCAACTCTTTACAAGATTTCGGCTCCTGGGGTCGCAGGGTGCGTTATTAAGAATCGCATACTTCCGCTTTTCACTCAAATTTGCTTCACTTCTCAGCTCGTGACTATCAGGAAGACAACACTGGAAAAATATCCCCCGCCCTCATTTGATCCCACTCCTGAAATCGATGCAAACAGCCACATTCCGGCTCATAAAGATTTCCGAGAGAAATACTTCCAGGGATTCAAGTCAAAAACAGATGAATTCAATGATGGTGCTTCTTTGTCTGACCCTTGACGCTGCTGCATTATTGCAGACAGTAGTGCTCTACATGTATATGTGAATTGTACAGTTGTATTAAGACCAGATTACTTTTCAGCTGTGGACAGTAGGGGACTCGCAGGGGACAAAAGCAATTGCCAATGAGCAATCTGTTCACAGCATATCCAAACACCTTGGCTCAAACTTCAGGCTTGTAGTATTCAATAGTGGGCTGTGGCCTAGCTGCCTTGAGGGCTTGCAAAGTCATTAATATTATATTTGGGTGCAGCCTCAGATTCTGCCAGCCTCCAGGTGACAGGTGCCACTGCCATGGCCAATGGCCAGGTCCCCTCCCGGCCACCGCCCACGACAGGCGACTGACAAAATTAAAAAGGAGCAATAAAAATGAACTCTCTGTCTGGGAATCGAACCCAGCTTTCGCGCGGACAGTAAACTGACAAGCGCGTGTACTAACCGATATACTAACAAAGACGATATTCTGCCAACCTCAACGGTCGTTTGAAGCCCCAGAGGTTACTTTGCAAACTAAAGGTGGGTGGAGGAGATAACAATCCGTTGTAGTTTGAATATGCACATCTCTTAAACACGGCCTTAATTAAAAAGATAAGTCTCCTACTCCTTTGCACCCTGCCCAGCCTCGATGGCTTGCCGCAGAACCGCAGAACCGGGCTCAGCGCTACTCTCGCTGCCGCCGCCACCCGCAACGACCTGGAGAAGAGCGCTCACAGCCCCCGTCGGCGCAGGCTCCAACTCCGCACCGATATCCGGCACACCAGAGCGATGATGTACAGGTGGTGGCTCCAGAGGAGTAGTCGCCGAGGCAGTTGCATCATGCGGCGGTACGACCCATTCCGTCTCGATATCGACATCGACGATCGCACTCCCGAGCCCCAGGGGGAAGTCGAGGTCCTTGCGCGTCAACGTAAAGGTTGTTTTGGCTGTGCTCGCCGTCGCAGAGGCCGGGGGAGCAGTTGCAGGTGGGGGTTGGGGCATATGGAAAGTAGGTATGAACCAGAACCAACCGATGAATACCTAAGGGATGCCAAGTTTACTATGATTTTCTCGGATGGAAGAACATAGTTTCCGCACCTGGCCAATATAGAGCTTGACTCTGACCTCGCGGCCAGCATCTAAGATGATCCCTTCTTCGATATTTATGTCAGGTACCGTATGCGCAGTATTTTCTGTGTTCAGGGAAGGTGCGATTTCGTTTATTGAGTTGGCTTCGGAATGGGATATGCCAGAGGCATCGGCGTTCTGGGCAATAGCCTGCAGGATCTCTTGATGTTCATGTTTGTTATCGACAAGGGTTTTGTGAAGATCGTCCTTGAGACCTTCCCACCGTTTATCCGACATTGGTCTGAGTGTCCAAATATCAATCTTGTCTCCCTGTAAAATTAGAATAAACATGCCAAGGTCAACGCAGAAATAGTGTGATGTACAAACCTCGCTGTCGACAATTGTTTCTTTGCCGTCCTTGCTGACACCTAGTCGCGCAAAACTGCGTACCATCTTGCCTTTGTCCCATTTATCATTACTGAAGATCTCGCTCAAAACCTCTTCTGTGGATTGGCCCCGAGCGAGCCGTTCTGAACCCGGCCGTCGCACACCCATCTGATCGTCAGTGCTGCGCGTATAGACCTCCCATTCTTCCAAAAGATTCACAAGTCGGTCGTCGTACCGCGCGAGGGACGCCCACACCTGGCTAGAGGAGCCGTCCTGGCCAACATTCGGGCCCTTGGCCAAGCTCGTTCGCTCAATCAGCTTGTTCGCCACTCTCACTATGCCCAGCCGCAGCGCCGACTGCTCACGCATGCGTAGCGTCAGCTTTGTGAGGCGCACCTTCGGGCGTGGCGCGGCCGCTTTCCACAGGTGCGTGGGCGCCTCATGCGCGAGGAGGAGCGCCCAGTACCACAGGAAGCGCCGCTGGCTCGGGATGCTCACCCCCTGCTTCCCCTTGTGGTCCTCCACCGGCGGCTTCATGCGCTGCGCGGTGTGTAGGTCGAGCACACCCTTCAGCGCGTCCGTGAACGACTTCTCGGGGTTGGGCGTCGGCGGCGGCGGCGGCGACCCGCCCGAGTCGCCGTCCAAGATGCCGTCGGTGTCCGAGCGCGGCGCGTGCTCCTCCGCGGGCAGGCGGGGGCTCGTCTTGAGCGGCGGAGTTTGCACGTCCGCTACGGGGAGCGCGCTGACCGCGCTGTGCATACGGTGCTGTGCCCACGTCTTGGCAGTATGGCTGCGCTCGAGCTGCGGCGGCACCGCGGCGTCCTCACACGAGAGCAGGTACGTGCACGCCATCGTGCCCGAGCGGCCCTTCCCGGCCTTGCAGTGCAGCACTGCGACGCGCTCTGGGCCGCCGGCGAGCCAGGCGTGCATCTCGCGCGCGACGAGCGGCATCACTGCGAGGGGCGGGGCACTTGGAATCAATCGCTCAATGATGTCGAACGGCAAGTGTCTACCGACTCACTGGTGGTCGGGGAAGGGATACCGGCTGACGCGCCCCTCAAAGACGTCGGCCGTGTACGCGTTCTCTTTGATAGGGCAGAAGTTAAACACCCAGTAGTTTTTGCCGTGGCGGTTCTCGAGGAAGCGGATCGCGTCCTCTCTGCGGTTCCGGTAGAGGCCTTCGACCCCGGAGGCGGGATAGCCCATGATGATGACTTGGTCTGTCACATAGACGAGGTCTGCGATGTGTCAGTAAGTGAGGCTGCCTACCAGAGAATTATGTAGGACATACCAAGCTCAACATTGAGTTTTGAATCCCGGAAGCGAGACTTGTCACCCGAAACGAGGCGGCGTATGTAGTCCGTCATGTCGCTATACGTAGAGGCGAAGTGGAATTGAAATTGTCTTGAAGAGCATCATCGTCCTTGACATCCAAGTCTTGAAGTGACCCCAATTTGCCATTCGGTCGTCAACGCGTCATGGATCATGTGCAAAATGTCGTCATAAGTAGTAGCCCGAGCCTCGGGAGCCTCTGCGTATCTCGCTTTGCAGATTTCTTTGCGGATCGCTTTCGATTGATAATAAGCGGGAGCTCTTGAAGAAACTCCTCTAACAAGTTATTTACTGCAAATATTCATACAGTCTCGTCACATTCTCACGCTGACAGGAGCCCCGCGAGCAACTCGCGAGTCGCTCGGACACGACCTTCTGGAGGTTTAGCCAAGTTTTAGCGCTTAGCCATAATGTACGACAGAATTAATACCTGCATTCTACTTACAATTGTACTCTGCAAGTTGTATACACTGTACAAGGTGCCATGGTAGATAAAGGTGTTATTGTAGATAATGGATAATTGACAGATAAATTCGGGGAGCAGATAACTTTACATACATTATTGTCTCTGTGACCGGTTTCTTTCGATTCTAGGCATCTAACCACATCTTGACATAGTCAAATGATGCGTATCATTTATCCAAGAGCCCAAAAGCACACTTGGGACCGCATGAAGGGGAGGGTATACTTCGCGCACAGGCCAATAGTGTCAGAGTTGCAATTCGTCCGTCGTCATGTCTCCGTCGTTTATCACCTCCAGGACAGGCTTGTCCGGCACATACGCGGCCTTCCCGTTCACGGAGCGCGTCCGCTGCACAGTCGAGTTCATGCTCGCGGCAAGGTTTACCAATGGCGCGCGCCCGATGCGCGTGATGTTCGTCCGCGGCTTGCTCTCGAGCGGCACTTGCACTGACTTGTACATGTCGAGTTCGTTCTGAAGGGCGTTGTTTTGCGCGGCGATGTTCTCCTGCTCGTTCGTGAGGAGGCCGATTTGCTGGAACACTAATGTCAGAGCCGGCTCGGGAAAGAGGGACGACGCAAAGCACAGGACTTACATGTTTTGCGTCCGCCAGCTCCTGGCGGATGCGGTCGACGTACATGATCCGCTGCGCGGGGTTGTTGTGCCCCAGGATCTCGGCGTTGAACTTGCTGATGCGCTCCGCCTCGCCCTCTGCGATCTGGTTGCGGACGAGGAGTCGGTCCACTTCGTTGCTCAGTTGCTCGTACGCCTCCCTGTATCGCTCGGCGTCTGCTAATTCCTGAGACAATCTGTGTTACATGATGGCCGAATCTGGTCAAAAAGCGAATTTGAGAAAATAAAAACCACAGACAGTTCGATTTCCCCGCGGAGAGCCTCTTCTGCAACCCGGTTCTTCTGAATTGTCGAGGAAAGGCGCTGGATCGCATCTTTGTCCTTTTTGACGGCATTCGTATGTTTTGCCACAGAGTCATGGAGCTCTTGCTGCGCCTCCGCCAGTCGGACCTCAAGGATGGCCATGGACGCCCGCAGGTCGTTCGCCTCGGATGCGGCCAGGGCGAGCTTTTCGTCGAAGTCGATTTTTTCTTTTTGCACAGATTCCAGCCGCGCTGCGATCGCTTCGTGCGACGCCAGTGTACTGGCGAGGTCCGACGCGCCTTGGTCGGCGAGGTTCTGGGAAATAGCCTGCTCTTTGGCAAACACGGAAGCGGCAAAACATAGTTGGCTGCTCTTCAGGCGGTAAAATTCGGCAGTAAGCGCATTCGTACTGCTTTCGACCTGTAGGAGCTCTGTGCGGTCTTGATCCATGTTTCGACCAATCTCTTCCAGAGTTTCTCGCAAGCCATTATCGAGATCAGGCCCAGGTTGTGGCAATGATAAGGCGTCTGAGTTGGCGTAGAATGAAATTTCTTCCAGTGCGTCGCGGAGCGAATGTTTGAGCTGATTGTTGTCTTCTTTGACTTGGCGAAAAAGATGCGTGAGCTCCACGACCTGGCCTTCCGAATTGGCGACTTTACGCTCGAGACGAAGTTGTCGAATTCGAAGAGCAGCGTGTTCAAATTTTAATTGACGATGTTGAGTTGTTAACACAGATCGACTTGCCAGGGCTCCATATTGTTGCGCGACGGAGGCCAAGAGGTGTTGGTGTTGCTCGAGCTGTTGAAGAAGCTCTGCTTCACGATGGCCGACATTAAACTCTAACTCGGCTATTCTTGCCTTTGCCGTTTGTGATTCGCTTTGCGCCTCGTGTAGCCGGATCTCCATTTCTGTATGTGTCGTCTTCAAAGCTTGCGTCTCTTCTTCCAACGTTCGTTTAGAGTCCTTGACCCTGTTCTCGGAGGACTCTCGCTTTTTCTGCTCTAATTGAACCTGTCGTTCAAGTTCAGTTATGCGCCGGTCGCGGTCCCTGAGTTCATCCTTCCGTTTCGCCTCCAGCGTCGAAAGAGATTTCTTCAACTCGTTGATTTCTGGTTGCTTTGAGGAGACCTTGTCCCGCTCTAGCTCCAGCAGGCGAAGTTTATGGCGCACTTCCTTCAGTTCGTTCTGCTCAGCGGTGCTGGTCTTCTTAAGTTCGTGCAGGCGAGCCTCGAGGACGGCATTATGTTTCTTCTGCTTCTCGAAACGCTCAGCTTGCTCTGAGGCGAGCTTCTGAGAGGCAGCAGCATCTTGCTTATATCTCTCGATTTCGACGTGATGCTACAGCAAATGCGATTGATAACGGTTTTCAGGTGTAAGGAGAAATGACATACTGCTTTCTTCCCCTCCCAGTGGACCTTCTCTAAGTCGTCCACCTTTTTCTGCAGCAAGTTGTAGCGTTCTGTCGCAGATGAATTAGATGCGGGCCTTGTGGGCTGGGCAACACTCGAGGACTGTTTATGGGTTGGTTCTGCGGCGGATGTGAGTACTTATGTGTGGGTGGCCTATGCGTTCTCGAAGACACCTACCTGACTGAAGAGGTGGTCTATCTTTTGCGAACCGGTCGGTTTTCTCGAGGAATGCGCCTCGCTTATAGTTGTCCAGCATTGATTCTGATAGAAAATATGTGTGAGTTTGCCTGGCAGGCCGAGGCTGACTGAACTGACCCTGTGGAATGTTGTACGCGTTGGGACCGGGGACGTCTGGCACTGCGAGGAAGTTAGCACGAGCCGGCACATCGCGCGGCAAAATGCACCTTTGATAGGCTCGAATCGCGGACCCTTGGGGAACATGGCGGTGTGGAAGGTTGTGTTGGTGTGCGGCAGGTTGACGCGACGGCCGACGCGCAGGGTCACATGACGGTGAGTTGAAATAAATGTGAGTAAATGAATAAAGTAGCCCTTCACAACTGATTTTCCAAAAGCGCCGAGTGCTCCACCACGCACGCCCAGTCCATGTCGCTCGACGAACACCCGCCGTCCAAAACCCTCCACCAGCCGCCGTCCGCCGTCCCAGACGCCGCCCACCCCGCTGCAACCGCCACCCCGCCGCCCATACCGTCAGACCCAGCGCTGCCCACCAAGAACGCCCTGCAGGTAGATTCTGCCCACCTGGCCGTGCATACGAACGGCCAAGCCACTGAGAGCACCCAGACGCCCTCGTCGACCTACAACACAGACCCACGTGGATCACTCAAGGGCGACCCGACGCTCGCAGACTCCGACCACACGCATACGTCGACACAGCACACCTCTTCTCCACTGCCGTCATCCAGCTTCAACGCCATGTCTGCCTCGCAGAAGACTCATGTGAATGGCTCCCAGTCTCGAAAGACGCCCAGTGTGGCGCAAAAGTCGTTCATGTCAAAAGTCATGCGCATTCTCGTGCCTTGTATTTTTCCGTCATCTTCTCACCCTGTAGAAGTCGCAGACGTAGTCATCAAAGAGCCCGTACAAGAAAAGCCAGAGACCAAGTCTCCCGAAGAGGAGAAGGCTTTGTCGGACACTGCCACGCCACCCCCGCAGGACCCACCACGGGAAGAACCCCAGAGCCTGACAATAGTGACAGAACTTACTCGTCCTGTCACCCCTGCGCAGACTGAAAATGCCGAGACTGTCATTCCCTCTACTCCTTCGACGCATCTGTTGCCGCCTGAGGAAACCGAAGGAATGACCTCAGGAGCCGTTCAACCACCTGGCTCCACTGGCGACTCACCGACGCATGAAAAACCACACGTGCCAGTGACACCTATTCACACAGACGGCGAGGATTCGGACCACACTAGTGATTTAGAAGAAGAACCGGAAGACCAAGAGGATGAGGAAGATAGGCTGATTTTCAACGGCGGCGCAGGTATTCCTATAGGCCCTGTAAGTTATCTCTCTCAACATATTGCAACCGTTTATTTATTCGTCCGCAAAGGATGGTGTGCCAAAACCTTTACTTCCTCCTATTTCCCCACAACATGCGGGGCGTAAGTGCTTGGTTCTCGACCTAGACGAGACACTGGTACACAGTAGCTTCAAGGTATGTCGAACCTTGAACCCTCAGACCCAATTTAATCTGTCTTTGCCAAGTCTATATCACAAGCGGACTATGTCGTCCCCGTAGAAATTGAATATAACTGGCACAATGTCTACGTAATAAAACGACCGGGTGTTGACAATTTCCTCAAGAAAATGGGCGAAATATATGAAGTCGTAGTCTTCACAGCCAGTTTAAGCAAGGTTATTAACTTCATCTCGTCGTATTACCATGTCTTAACATGTTCCTCCCACCCGAATAGTATGCTGATCCTGTCCTGGACAAGCTGGATATTCACCAGGTTGTTTCCCACCGACTCTTCCGAGAGAGTTGCTATAACCACAGAGGCAACTATGTCAAGGTGACTTATTATTCCTAGCAACTGTGCGTAGCGTACCTAACTCTCGTTTCAGGACTTGTCGCAGCTCGGCAGGCCTATTGCTGATACAATCATCCTCGACAACTCTCCTGCTTCATATATCTTCCATCCTAACAATGCCGTGCCCGTGTCATCGTGGTTCAACGACCCGCACGATACGGAGTTGACTGACCTTGTTCCCTTCCTGACCGACCTCAGTGCGGTCGACGACGTGCGCGGCGTGTTGGACGGCGCGCGATGATCCTTATCATCCTAGCCGTCTTGTTTCCTTGATTTGGTGACTGCTTCTGCGCACCTCTCCCACATGGCGAATGCTAATGCTATTTTTATGCGACAGTTCAGATCGCATTCGTGTCCCCCCCTTGGCCGGGCCTTTCATCGGTGATACGCCAGACATCCGTTTATACCCTGCACAACATTCCTTTCAGCACACAGACCCGCATCCACACAGTATCCTGCATGCGGGCACGATCGCCTTTTTTATCGGAGGCTCGCCCAGGGGCCGCCTGGAGGCCCCCGAGCGGCCCCTTCATCCGTGTCCGACTGTCTATTCCTCAGCTAATACCGTCGAGTATATTTCCAGACTTCCGCGGAGAGTCAGATACCTTTTCGAGGCTTTGTCTTCTAGCCGTCGGCGTCCGCTGCACGCGCCAACCGCACATTCACCTTCTACAATGAAAACAAGGGCTGGACACTGTCTCATTTTCATACTATAGTTGATACCCTCATTCACCGCTGTTATACTCACGACTTGGCATGAAACAATTATGACCCTACGCACACAAGAATACTTATGATTTGTCTAGACCATTCAAACTATCAGAACATAAGGTGGGACAGACGTGGATCGTTGAACGATTTTACGTCTCATGCTGTCTGATATGCACAGCATGCTGTTGCCTCGAGGGAAGATAATCTCCGAATTCGCTCGAGTTAAACTTCGCTTTTCATGTTTCCAAACACAGCCTAATTACAATGAGCGCGGCCTCAAGGCCGTGTGCAGCCGTAAAGATTTCGTTCAATAATGATAGCCTTGTTCATTAGCAACGACAGCTTTTACTTTGGTTTTGATAAGTATACAAACAGACTACTGTGAAAGATAGGCACCCCATCGGTCTATATGGCAGAGCACGGAATCTGGCAATGCACAGCGCGTAGCAGCAGCGGCAGCGGTGCGCTACGCGCGTGTCTCCTGCCCGGCATCCTCCGCCACGGGCTCCTCATCCTCCCAGGGGCTGAACTTGGCCTTGCGCGCGCGCGGCAGCGACTGCAGCCACGCCGGCAGGAGGCTACCCAGCGCGCGGCCCGCGTGCGGTGGAGCGTGCGCGTGCACATGCGCGGGCGTGCTCGTCGGTGACGCAGGGATGCTCCCGACATCGCTCAGGCTCGGCAGGCGCTCGAAGCTCGTGTTCGTCGAGCCACCGAGCGCCCGCTGTAGCGCCTCGCGCTCCGCAGGCGACGGAGCGAACGCGCGCAGCAGCGACTGGTTGTCCGACGCCGCAGCAGGCGGGCGCGTGCTACCGAGCCCGTTCGGGTTGAGCGCGTCGTACGCGTGGTCGCTGAACAGCGGCGCGCGGGGCTTGCGGAAGAGGCTGAACTCCTTGGCATCGGGGTTGAGCCCGCGCGTGGTGTCGCGCCCGAGGCCGCCAAACCAGCGACGGTTGGACTTGTCTTTCTCCAGGTTGGTGAGGAATTGGTAGTCCGCAGCTTGAGGCTCAATGAACGTGTTTATGTCCGGCGAAATCCAGGTTGGGCCCTGTATGTCGATGGGGGAATCATAGACGTGGCGGTCGTAATCCTGTGACAAAAGGAAACGGCCCTCGACCAAATCAGCCTCTGGGGTATTCAGTGAATGTCCATGCAACGAGTTCGGAGAAGACGTGGTAACGAAATGGGAATCAACTGAGTCATCCTGGAAGTGGCTGGGATAGGATGAGCCATTGCTGCGCCATTCTCTGTCGACATATGGATCGGAATCAGACTGGAATGACCGCGAGATACTGCTTTCCATAGGCGTTGCAAGTCCATTAGAGGGTACGTCCTTTACGCGCACACTATGACTGTGCACTAGTACAGGGCTGTCCATCGGCATGCTGTCCGAGCGCACCGGAATCCGAGTGTCCAGTGCGTCATCCACGAAGGGCGAAAAGGGATTGAAGGATGAATTATGATCCACGGTAGCTTTGCGACCGGCGCCATTTGTGTTCGAGACGGGTAGAGTTACCATGTGATCTGGGGAATATTGAAGATCATCGTGGAGCGTTGATTGATCCCAGTTATCGGGAATCATGTCCCATCCATCGCCGTTCTGAACCATAATCGATGCTGCAGGTTGACCTGTGTGATGATGCGAATTCGAAGTCCACCCCTCGGACTGCTGCAACATAGGAGGAGAGTATTTCTGAAGGGAGGCCTGGCTGTGTTTCAAGTTGCTGGACTCCTCGCGAAGTAGCGCTAATCGTGCTTTCTCCGCGACGAATTTATCCTCGAGTTCCCTAGACCGTTGATTGAGGACCATGAGCAAGTCTTCAGCATGTTTGATCTCATGTCGCTTGCGCTCCAAATTCTCAGTGACTTCACGTTCCACGTCCGAAATTTCAGATTGACGGTTTGCAATGAACTGCTGGTCTGTCGAGAGATTATGCTGGAGGTCTGCAATCCCCTTATCAAGGCATTGCATGCGTTGGATGGCGTTATCATGGAACAGATGGACAACCTTAAGCTTCTTATCAGCCTCCTTCTTGAGTGCTTCTGCGCTCCGTTTAGAGTCTTCGAGAGTCTTTGTGCGGGCCTTGATTTCGAGTTTGGTGCAGTCTTCCTTGCGCTTCCTTTCCCGATGGGCGTCTACTTCGCGCTGGAGTACTGCATGGGTCTGGGATGCATGAGTTTCAACCTCGGCCAACTGGTTTCGAAGGTCAAGAACAGAAGCCTTTGCACTCGAGATTTGACGCAGGACTTCGGCAATTATTGGCGAATGTTCGAAAGATGTCGTTGATGATGATCGTGAAACGGATGATCCATGGCGTGAGGTGTCGTTAGATAAAGAGGGTGGGACATGAGGCTGTGGCTGGATTTGAGACGAGCGCTCTGATATGCGGTCTCCGTTTGTCAGCACTTTCCGGGTGGCATGCATGGGTAGCGACGCAGATTTCGGCAGAGGCGGGGGCGTCGTGCTTCTCGGTTGCACCGAAACTTGTCGCATAATGGGCCGTTCACGATTCCTGAGTTTGGGAGGGGTCCCTCGGCTCAGATTTGTAGGGAGATTTTTAGCCGTGAACGTGATGCCTGCGGAGCGTTCAGGATTCCAACTTAACGAACGTTGCACAAGGAAGAATACACACCGTTGTAATCCTGTAGCATGTCAAGCCGTTTCATATTGAGAATGCCTGAGCTCCAGCTTTCCTCGTCTTTGGATCGAGCAATAACATCCTGGTACCAAGCCTCCAAAACGCCACCGCGCCACCACTTCCCAAAAGCGCCGATATACCAGGAATCCGAAATCATCCATCCCTCGCGGTTGTCGCCTTCGGCTGGCTTAGAAAGCGGGACCATTGCAGCGATCGTGAATATAGCAAAACTGTGAAAAACGTGTTTTGGAGTGCGAAGAGCAATTGATGCGCGGTTGGCAAAATGAAAAGGAGGGGCGTTGTCCGGTGGATAATTATGAGCCGAGGACCAATTTGAGTTTCTTGAAGCACTGCGAGAGCGGTGAGAGTGAGGGTCGTCCGCATTTTCGTCCAATCGACTAAGATGGTGGCGAAAGGACTGTTCTGTGAGGTACGCGCGGAACGAATTCTCGGAAGGGTTCGTAAGATATGCTTTTTGAGAAAAATTTGAGAATGTGACGAAGAGAACGTGGAAAATGAACGAACCAAGAACTAGAGAGACGATTGAAAAGACGATAAGACAGAACATGGACCTGAGGTCGCCCTTTCCCAAGAATACAGAAAGAAGTTCAGAGAAGGGATTTCTGAGTGACATGAAGCCCAAGCCACCAAGAGAGATACTCATGGTGAGAATGAGCAGATGTCTCCAGATGGACGATGGCGACGAAGAAACGGCGGACGTAATTTGGGGCACTGTTGCAGTTGCTGCAAAGAATCGCTTGGGCACGGGAAGAGAAAACATTCATCCATAGCATTACGTAAAGATATTATGTAATCCACTCCGGAGAGTCTCCGCTCTCAGAATCACATCCCGGATCTGCGTCAACGACATAGTCCACGGGAGGGGGTTATCGATATCAACGTCGTCGCTACTACTGCTGCTGTCATCAACCACCACCGCGGGGATTTTCGTCTGCACCCTGTTACCCGCCCGTTTCTCTGGGGTCCTTCTTTCGCCGCGAGGCGATGTTGCACTTGAAGGATCGGACTTTGCCCTGGATATATCACTTCTTCGGTGCTTCTTCACACCATCGATATCCATCGCGACATCTTTCTGAGGCGCATTATTCCGTGAACTCGATGCATCCGCTTGCATTTCATATTCACTGGGTCGAGACTGCGATTGTGACTGCGATTGTGTCAAAGATTGAGACTGTGTCCCCGAGGTATCTGAATTTGGCACCAGCACGCGTTCAGGGCCCGTCGTATGCCGCGGTTGCGGAGACGTAGGTCGTGGAACTTTGCGCGGAACGACTGGCCGGCCTTGCACGGCACTCACTACCTGCGAGGATGAAATGTTCATATCTATGTCGGCTGTCTCATTTCCAAGAGGGTAAGACGACGAAGGGGTGCCGTCGGGCGTGGCAATAGGTCGTTTAATCCGCTGCGCTGGCGTAGGTGGGGCAAGACTTGAAACGGTCGTATTAGTATGCCTAATTTCATCAGTTTTTACGACTTGGGGCGACGTTTCCCAAGATGTGAGTGGTGTCCCAGACCGCGATCTTGTAGCCTGCGGGGATGCGACTTTTGGGTCCTCCAGAAATGATTGGAAGTTGATTTCTGGCTGTGTTGAGGATTCCACTGCTTCCACTTCCAGCAATGATTGGGAATCGATTTCTGGGCGAGTCGAGGAATCCTCTGTTACATCCACTTCCATTGCCAAAGATGAGTCTAGAGGATCATGTGGTGAACGCGCTGAATGATTAGGCAATAAAGAAGACTAACTAGCGTCATTTTGTTCTGGAGGATGCCTGTAACATGTGTTCTTCTCTACGATCTAATTCCACTCAAAATAAATTCCGTGACAGTCTTGGGAACCGAACTTACCTGCCATCTAGCGCGGTATGACGCAAGATCTGTCACTGCAACCGTTTTGAGCGGAAGTGGTCTCGTTTCGGCAACTGATACCTGTGGGTGTGGGGCAAATGGCGGGGGTGGCAGCATAAGTGATTGTTTACTGGAAACATCAGTAGCCTTGTCGTGAACTTGTGATTCTTGCTTCCTTTCTTTTAAGATATTTCTGCCTCAACGAGTTTGATATATCGTCGATGTCTACGCAAAAATGCACACACTCACCCCGCTCCGCCTGGGTGATCCAAGCCCTCTGACCACGCGTGCATGTCAGGGTGATTGTTTATTGGTTTGGGGTTTCCGAATGTCGACTCTCCTGCGCTTCCGAGAAGTGATACAGAGTCACATTCCAGTGCTAGATATGATCCTTTCGATGGCTTGCCCCCGTCAAGTCCAGGGATCCTCGTGAATATCGGTCTGAATTTCTTGATAGTTACAATAGCCCCTTTTTGCTGAGTGAGCCGGGTATTTTGCCTGTTGTGCAATTTATCGTCAGCGCTATTGCCCAGAATGTGATGAGGAGATACTTGCATCCTGCTGAACTCCGCGACGGCGTCCTTGCTGCACTTCAGGGGGACGGTATGCTGCTTGTCCGACACCCTAGCCCAAATGTACGTATCTTGGGCATCAGATCCGAATGTCAAGAACTGGGACGAGTGCGCTGATCAGGCGACGTTGTTGTGGCATCTGGTGAACATTTGAAGGAAATGTGCGCGTACTCACCTCAATGATCTGAACCTTCTTCTTCTTCTCGAAGGGTGGGATAGTAGAGATTTGCGCCCCATATGTTTCGGCGCTTTCCAGTAGGTATGGGAGTATCCATGGGGTCAAGGAATCTGACATGGTTGCATATGCCGTAGTTGTAGGACGGACTGGGGACGGAGAGCAAACGGACAGGGTCGCGCCGAGCGCTCAATACACGGTCGGTGACTGGCACGTGATTTTGTGATGACCCGTGTCACCCCTATTTCGTGGGTTTTTGCGAGGGAGCCGTTACTATTAGGCTCTCGCACGATTCTCCGAGTCGTCCTACTTTTCCTGCGTTCCAAATTTGTATTCTTTCCCACTTTTTCCACACAATCAGCGGTCCCAGATGTGCCAATTCCGTGTCAAGGACTTTTATACTTGAGCTTGCTATCTAAACCTCTCGAATGGCTCCCACATTCACCTCTTTTCTGTTCTTCAAACTCAAGTCGCGCAGCAAAACACTGCGACCTCCATCGCCGGCGCTTTTGCGGACAAATGACCCGCCAACAGAGCAGGACATCAGTCGCATCAGAGATGCCATCGCCCGCGTCGAGAATAAGCTGAAGAAAAAGAGGAACCACACGTCGCAAGAATCGTACACCAAGTTTCTCGAAGCACACAAAGCGATTCTTTCACCCTACCGACGCTTACCGACTGAATTGATTGTTGAAATATTCCTCTATTACCACGAAAACCCTGCCGATCCAAAGTACAACGTTGTTCCCTGGGGTTTGGCTCACATTTGTCACCGCTGGCGAATCATCGCTCTCAACACTCCAGCGCTATGGCGGAATTTACCGCCTATGCGTTTGGTGTCGGTGGAAAGGCCGCAGCTTAAATGGCACACCGCCCGTCTGTCCACATTGCTAGCACGATCAGGCAACTCCCCCATCACATTTGCTCTCACAAAAACCGAGACGACGACCCTGGATGACGAAGTCGTCACAATGCTGTCTGAGCACTCGGAGCGCTGGGAGAGTATCTGCCTGACCATCTGCGGGAGCGTCTGCGCGCACTTCTCGAAAATCAAGGGTCGTGTGCCCGCCCTGCGTTCCCTGCGGCTTCTCCTCACGGGCAGCCTATCCTTCGACATATTCGAAGTCGCACCCAAGTTGCGGCAGGTCTCCCTTGGGAGCCTCACGTGGCCGGGCATCGTCAAGCTCCCCTGGAACCAGATCACCGACTTCACAGAGGACGCTTCGCGCACCGATCATATCGTCACCGTACTCCATTCCTCTGCGGAGGCTTTACAGCGACTCAATTTTATTACTGACCAATCGTGGGCGCTGTTCGACGGCACCGCAGTCATCCGACCTACGACACTCCCGAATCTCACATGCCTCGCCCTGCAGACGCCTTTCGAGACAGGCCTGAAATCCCTATTGGACGCCCTGACCGTGCCTGCGCTGCAGGAACTTGTTCTCAAGATATTCACGGATCGATCTCTGACGCAGGAGGTGGTTAACCTGCTCACGCGCTCGCAGTGTATGCTGCGCAAGCTCACCATCCATACGAGCCCCGCGCAGAGCATCGAGCAAGTACTGGCCGCCGCGCCGCACCTGACGACACTCGACATCAATGACCCCGCACAAAACCTCATCTGCGCCCTCACCGGCGTGAACGCTGGTCGGGAATGGACGCTCGTGCCGTGTTTGGACTCACTTACGATCCGTGTTGGTGTCAAGTTCGCTTTGTTAAGCGAACTCGGTCGCCTCGCGCGCGTGCGTTGTGATTTGGCACTCGAGGGCGCGGCTGCGGCGGACCCGGTCCATGTCCACCGCCTACAGGAGTTCAACGTCGCGTGCCCTTTACTCACACAGAACGTCGACCGCGGGTTCGACGTGTGGGCGGCCGCCCAATTCGCCCAGCACTGCTTTGAGACCTTCGGCCTAGGCGGTGCGGGTGACCCTACACTCAAGGAGGCAAAGAAGCGGCTCGACGGCGAACTGTGCGAAATCTCGGCGGTGAACAAGAATAGCACGATGTCGAGGAAGGCAAGACTGGTTAAACTCGCGAAGCATGTCGACACTCTTATTGACCATTTGGAATGCTTTGACGTGGCTCCCGAGAGTATCATTTATTTATATGTGCGTGCACTCTCTCTGCATCGTACATCCAGTGCTCAATTGCCGCTTTAATCAGCTAAAGAGGATCGATTTTACGCTTGATAGTCTCCTCGACTCGCAGATTCCGCTCGAGATGAAACCCCCGCTCAACGCACGCGTGCAGAGACTCGTTGTAAAGTGGGGGGCGGTGCTAATAGCGACGTTGCCCATAATGCGATGGGGGTGGCAGAAAGATGGCTTCCTGACGTACCTATCTGGGCACAATGGTAGGTTACTTGTCCCCCCCGTCCTCCCAAGGTCTGTTTTTACTGACTTTGCATATACTTTTTTCTCCCAGGCTCAGTTCATGATATCGCACGCTTCGCATTCCAAAGGTACAAGTGCCAGAAGTGCTATGTTGGTCTCCGCAGTAGGTCTCGGAGGGGACAGCTACCGGCAGACGTGGACTTTAAGAAGCCAGCTACTGATTTGTGGCAGTCGGAGGTATAAGTATCATCTATCATTTTTGTGCTGATTGATTATTCGTCGTGTACGATATGCGAATGCATCGCTGCACATCTTTTTAGGTATTTTTATCTATTGCAAGTTTTCATCGGCAATATCTTAAGAAAACTTGGAAACCGTTCCGAATCATGTTGAAAGCGAGCAGCGAAGACAAGTTCCATGATGTTTGCTAAAAAGAGTGCCAATCAGCAAACGCGAAGTATGAGCTCGGCGAGACTCAACGGGAAAATCTATTTGCCCAGTATGCCGCTGTAAAATGAGCGTGAGTGGAACGATCACAATCCTACAGCATGAATAAGCTCGTTTAGTAGCCGATGAGGTAGGTTTACACCGAAGTGGGACGATGAAAGTCGATGAAAGAGATACACGGCCAATATCAAAGATCTCGACGTCCTCTATTCGCACCCGCTGGTGTTTTGCGTTTCTTGAAGAAACTACCGCTCGAAGACGGCGCATCAGTCGTCGGCGTTTGTAAAACCTCTGGTTTCACGTCAGGCTCGGCCTTGACTGCTGAATTTGGTTCGGTGGGCGGCGGTTCCTCCACTCCAAATATTGACTGCCTTTCTTCTTGCTTGAGATCCGGTAATGGTTGGCTCCACTGTGGTTTGACCCACTTCGATGGGCCCGACGACGTAGACTCCGCGTGAGTTGTTCCTTCTTCCAGTTTGACAGAGTCAGACTCAGGTAGTGTTTCTTTAGGTATATCGCCCGGCCGTTTCCACTGGGTGGGAGTCCACTTGGGTCGGTCAGCTGGCTCGGGCTTTACTGCTGCGGATGGACCAGCATTGGTCTCCTCTGGCTCTGGCTTCTTCTTGATCTTTATTGGTATAGCCCCAGGATCATATATCTCCCCAAGCCCACTCGCAATCGTTTTCTTACGCAACTTGAATGCCCGGGTATCGTCCTCGTCTATAGGAGCCTCCGCCTCTCTCTTAATTCCCGCTTCGCTCGGTCCATCTGTCGAATCCGGGTCCGAGGAGCCAGGAACCGGTGTCGACGACGACCCCGCCGGTAGCTGGGGAGGCGTGATGATCTGCCATTCTCCGGCGACGCCCTCGGATCGGCGCTGCTCGAGCTCAGCGGCAATGCGTTCGGCATCTGGATCTATGTAACCCAAGGACTGGGCAGTGCTATAGTTTGCGAACGGATTGGAAGGCTTCGCGGTGGGTCTGGGCGCTACCGTGGACGTTGATGCAACTGGGCCTGTTGCCTTTGCCAACCCTGCGCCAACATCATGGGCGAACGCTGCAGCAGCTGCCTGTGATTATGCTTCGGGGTCAGTGGGCTCGTCTGTGGATCCCGTTCAAGCGGACATACCTGTTCCACGCGCTTCATCTCGCGTTTTTCCTCTTCCAAATCCTTCTTCTGCTTCTCGCCAGCCTTGTAGATTCCGCGGATAAAGCGTTCAACGCTGCCCTTGTGGCGCATTCCGTTCTCATGTTGCTGGCGCGAGGGCGCATCGTCTGCGATGTAGATGTCGCAGTACTTGCAAAAGTACTTTTTCTTGGAGACCCAATACTCGCTCATGGTGGTGCCGACTTCAGATAGGTGTGGGAACGGAACCATGCGATCACAAGCCAAAGTACGGATAACTCCGCGCGTCTTACTCCACCGGCTTGGCGCATGCTATCTGTGGCACATTCCGCAAATGTCATGAGACTGCAATGGCTGCATGCGTTGCTAAAATACTCCGATTCCGCCTTTTACGTTCTACTCCCTGCATGCCACATACATGCCCCCGCGCCTCTTATCTTAAAACTTGATCACCCAAGTGACTGCCTATCTCTGGCCTCCCTCTGTTACCGTTTCACATCATTCTCACCATTGTTTAAGTCGTTCACGGATCTGTCTGACCCATCCAGGGTTGACTGAAAACTCTTTGTTGATACTATGTCACCCACATTCGAGGACTCTTCCAAAGAGTCGGTCTCTGACAGCAAAGTCGAGTGCTACGAAGCTTCACCAGGAGATACTCCCGCGGACGATATCATGGACACTGGCAGCGACTCTCCCAAAGAATATCGCCTCTACCGCCAGCGGTTCGTTGGACTCGTTGCCCTTGTAAGTTTCTTGCTTCTCCGTTCTCACCGTCTCTCATGGTCGCATAGGTGATGTTGAACATCGTAACTGCGATGTCATGGCCGTGGTTTGGTCCTATCTCCAATAACAGTAAGCACCCCTTACGCGCTTCGCATCATCCTGTATGTTGAACTCTCTTCTTCTACAAGCCGCCGCCGACTTTCATATCTCCCTTGACCAAGTCAACTGGCTAGGCAATATCGTGGCCCTGGTATATTTACCTACTGCTTTACTAATACCTCTAATCATTTCACGATACGGGATCCGGGTATGCGTGAGTACAAATACTTTAGTCAAACTTTTGGCATGTGCACATAACATAACTGAATATGCCGCACAGTGTCAAATTGGAGGCATCGCTCTTATCCTTTCCGCCTGGATACGATATGCGGGCACTGCGAAATCCCTCTCGCCGACATCTTCATATGCACTTCTTATCATCGGGCAGGTCAGTAAAGACTCGGACGTAATACGATAAAGTCTCACGCAACGTTCCCTCTGCAGTTCTTCGCGTCAATTGCTCAGCCAATTTACCAGGTCATTGCGCCGAAATATTCAGAAACTTGGTTTGATTTGAAAGGGAGAACCACAGCGACAATGATAATTGCAATTTGTACGAACTGCATATGCGCTTCATATATTTTTCTTTTTTGCGGCAGCTGATTGGCATTTCATAGCCAATCCTTTGGGGGGCGCTGTAGGGCAACTGATAAGCCCGCTGGTGGGAGATACCCGGCAGTCGGTATGTCTACACTCACTCGTGATTGTCGCAAGCAGGGACGTATTAATTGTGCGAATAATAGATTCTAGTGTTAGGGATCTTGTCTACGGCAGTGGTTCCGTTTGTGTTTCTTATACAAAAAGCTCCTCCTACACCTCCGAGTGCGTATCCACATCTCGGTCCCGTGCTTCTCATTGACGTGGCCACCTAGCATATGCTGGCTCCAAGCAATCCCCTTCTCTGAGATCGCTATGTCTGGTCATGCTTGGATATAAGGTTGAACCTGCCGCCTATATGTCCAGAAGAGAGCGAATAGACTTCACCATCGTTATTTCCCTATTCGCCGTACTAATTGCTGCGTAAGAATTTGCCAAGTCTACGCGTCATTTATTTTAACTGATGATCCGCAGGTCAAACGCTTTTGCAATCTTGACTGCCCAGATCTTGGTTCGTTCAGATACATAACATCGTCTACGAAAGAGGTATACTCATCCTGCATTGCTCGATTTCTAGCAACCCGCGGGATATTCATCAAATGAAAGCGGTTATATGGGCGCTTGTTTACTTCTATCTGGCATGGCCGCCGCCGTCATATCCGCCCCTCTATTTGATCGCGTATTTACGCATCATCTAGCCGCCACGACAAAGCGCTTGGTTCCTGTCGCTGCAATTGGGTGGTTCGTGCTTATATGGGCTGGTACGCGTCGTTCATGCTCGTTCACTTTCAAGGTGAATGCTGACGAACTCGTCTCTCCCTGAAGTCCGGCCACATGATACGGCAGCGCTATTTGTTATAATGGTCGTTATTGGCGTCAGTTCTATACCAATGCTTGCAGTCGGCATGGAACTTGCTTGCGAGCTGACCCGAAATGCGGATGGTAGCTCTGCCATTGTGTGGTTTGCGTAAGTCACAACCTTTATCGTACCTTCCGTTCACCGGCTGACAGTTTCTGTCAGTGGGAATCTTGTCACCGTGGCTTTTATTCTTGGTAAGTGCGCTTCCACGTTGGGGTATACAATTACTGAGCCAGCTCCTTTCCTTCCCAGTTGGCGGTGCTCTCCGCGCACCAGCCGATGCCTCGCCCCCGTTAAATATGAAGAAGTATCTAATCTTCCAAGGAATCGTGTTGATGGCGGTTTGCAGCTCTGTGTTCTTTATACATGGCGTTCAAAAGCGGAAGGAAGCCGACGAGGAGAAGATTCGTGAAAAAGCCATCGCGACAACGCCATGATGTGCTTGCCATTTGGACTACTCTCCACGCCCTTTTCTTGGAAGCGCTGTTTCGTGCTCATCTTGAATTAACCTACCTCTTATTTATCTGACCAAAACGATGTAGACGTTATGTATCATAGTTACAATTGCACTATAATGTACATGCGCGTAACGTGCGCAATTGTATAATCTCATTCCAAAATAAATGGTGAAGCTAGGTCTTTCACGCAATCTTCGCATTGCAATCCTAATATAAAATCACAGGCGCTCGATGTCAATCCACCTGTATAGTGTAATTTGCATAGAACTTACGATACGAAATAGCCGTTGAAGCTCTCTTATTTGGCACCCAACGCCGACGAGCGCTGACATATCGAGAGAAAATGGGTATTCAAAGCCGTGGCAGTGTGGCACCCGCCAACCTTGCAAGACCGGCTTGGTCAAGCTTGCGTCAACACCTAGCACGACTATATAAAACGCGCAGTAATTCTGAACCATGATCACCCCAACAGAACATGCGCTTCTTAGTACTAGGAGGCACAGGACCGAGCGGCATTGAACTCATTCGCAAAACCTTTGCGCTATACCCAAATGCCCAAGTCGTTGTCTACGTGCGCTCCCCGCAAAAGATTCCCGAGGATCTGATCAATAATCCGGCCCTTATCGTCGTGCAAGGCCTTCTCGAAGACCTCGATAAGATCGAGACTGCCGTAGTAGGCATTGACGCTGTAGTCTCCGCCTTGGGGCCTATCTACGGGCAGCCTTCCAACACCCCCATCGCGACCTTCTATGACCACTTGATCGACCTCCTGCACAAGCACAATATCAGACGCCTCATCGTACTCGGCACGGCCTCGTTCGCAGACCCTCACGACAAACCGAGCGTGCGGTTCGCAGCGTTGGTGCGCGGCGTGAAGCTGCTTGCGAACAGCATGTACAAGGATATCGTGGCGATTGGGATAGTCATCACGACGAAAGGGGCTGACTTGGACTGGACAATCGTGCGGGTGCCAGTCCTGACGAATGCAGAGACGGAGGATGTTGTTGCTGGATATATTGGCGATAAGGAGATTGGGGTCATGTTGGCACGGAAAGCGTTCGCTGCGTTTGTTATCGGGGAGGTCGAGAAGAGGGAATGGGTGAAGAAGTCGCCAATGATTTCCAACCCATAAAGGCGGCTCAAAGGCTAAAGCACTGCAAGCCTCATTTACTATGGTCTATGGCCCACCAAACAACGAAATATGTGTACAACAAATATATGTCTCTAGTCATGATCACCGCACAGGATTTGGTGGAGCGTATCCCTGGACCACAGTTAGAATAACCTCTCGGCAACTACTGAAACGCACATGATACCCATACATTGTACACTATTGTACATCGGTCAAGTCACTGCTTCAATGTCGAAGGGAAAATGATGAGATTGGTTCAAATTGGTCTTTTCGGTCAAGAGTCCTTAGGTCCTATCAAGACTCAAAATATTCTTGCATAAAGATGACATCACGTGGAGAAGTTGCGCGACCTCGGATGCCACTAGTGCCACCGTGACCGCCTTTCTGCTTAACGACGGACTCTGACAGGCTCCTCCGTGTACATGCCAACAACCTTCGACCAATAATCTGTCATGGCTGGCCCTCCTTCGAAGCCCAAAAAATGTGATTAACTCAATATTCCTTATGTTTTTTGGTCTAATTTCTCGGTAAACTGCAGCGCTTCCCGTTACCCCTCTCAATCCCCTGAAAGTGTATCTTATCCTGTACAATGTCATCTCGGCACTGGGCTGGGGATACGTATTGGCACTCACCCTCGTTCACATCTTCAATCTCGACAGTAACTCTGACGCCCTTGAAGTAAAAAAAACTGCTACTTCTGTACTGTCGCGTTTCGTCTCGTCGTGGACGTCATCCAAGGTCTTCAAGTCTAATAGCCTCAACTCACAGCTTCCATCCTTCCTCCAGCCCATATACCATCGTACTACGACCACATTCTCGCGCGTCGGATCAATCACCGCGTTTGTGCAGAGCTTCGCCATCCTTGAGGTCGCTCACGTATTGCTGCGCTGGGTGCGTAGCCCCGTGCAGACCACGGCGATGCAAGTTGCAAGCCGCCTTTTCTTGGTCTGGGGTATCGCAGAGCAGTTCCCTGAGGTATGGCTCACTTGTTACCTACGTGTTGTTTCTCTGACGTCTGTACCACCAGGTCCGCTCAAATCCGCTGTACGCAAGCATGGTGCTGGCATGGTCTACAACCGAGATCGTGCGCTACTCATTTTACGCGTTCAACCTCTTCGGAAAGAACCCGTATCCCCTTCTTTGGCTGCGCTACACGGCTTTCTTCGTACTCTACCCTCTTGGTGCCGGATCGGAGGCGTTCCTCATCTATGCCACCCTACCGTCGTCGTCTCCCATTCCGGGCTGGCAAGCGTGGCTGCGCGGCATGTGGAAGCCCACTGATTACGTCCGTGGCATTCTATTCCTCATTTGGTGGCCAGGTACTTTTTTTTTTTTTTTTTTTGCCTTCACAACGCCTCAACATCTTTGCTCAGGTCTCTACGTCATGTACACCTATATGATGTCGCAAAGGCGCAAAGTCATTGGCAAGGCGGCAGCAAAGACTCTCAAGACCATTTGATTTATGTTCTACTGGATGTGGGCGAAGGGTCTTCTTGGATAGGTAATGCCTTAATATATCGGCACTGCGATCGACGTTCAACGGTTATTAACGCTCGGAGCGAACCCTACGCGGGCGCCATTCGCGTAATCAAAAATTGAATACCCTATACGATGGATTAGTACTGATTTCCTAACGACAATAATTGACGCACATGATTTCAGAAATTCATCACCTGCGATAAAACCACCTCATCAGAAATGTCACGATATGCTGGTAACCGTCTCACCGATGATGGCAAGATTGGACGGGAATCCCTGTCCGAGAGCCAGAATTCCTCCAACACAGCTGCTAAATTTTACATCCTGCTCAAGAGTTCTGGCATGATTTGAGATATGAATGACTTACGAAGAGTCATCAGCAGCTGGCCCTGTAGAATCCAAATGTGAGTCACCTACAATACACGCATCTGCAAGTTTGCGTCTCACTCACCCATATTGAAGTCAGACATGTTCAACGCAAAAGGCTCTCCCCCGAAGGAGAGAGAAACGGAAAAGTCGATGTCGCAACAGTACGTGAAGAACTCTGTGCAGAGTGTCAAAGAGCCCCACCAGTACACGGTGAAACATACTCACCTGGCCCGATTTCAGCTGCTTGGCGGCCACAAGGAATCTGGGGTAAATTCTGAGCATACATCGAGCGTCTCGAACCGGGACCGGACCAACCATGTCATATAATTCCGTTGCAAGTTGTTCTGGTAGGTATATCAGGGTGGTACCCGTGTCGATGGCCTGGAAAAGGTTCATAAAAGGATGCGGGAAAACGCGCACACTTACGGCGACAACATTGGTGGAAGGCGCCATCGTGGAATTAACAGATACG
The DNA here is from genome assembly GCA_000827495.1 of Hypholoma sublateritium FD-334 SS-4. Lineage (NCBI taxonomy): Eukaryota > Fungi > Basidiomycota > Agaricomycetes > Agaricales > Strophariaceae > Hypholoma > Hypholoma sublateritium. The sequence goes on along the minus strand of KN817523.1, from coordinate 608,313 downwards.
CTATCCAGCGCAATCGACCAATACGTCTGCAAAACGATAAGCTTTACGGGAGATATTCAAGGCGAGTCTTACCTTCGATATCACAGGTATCCAGGAGATGTCGCCCAGTGTCTTCACGGGATTCATACAACCGAAACAAACCTAACGAGCGCACATAACTGTCAGCTCATAATTCTACGAATCCCACGCAGAAAAGGGGAAGAGGAATAGACCTCTGAGCCCGTTTCTTCCCCGCGCGCCAGGAAAACGGAGAATATGGGCGCCGCGAGCTGCTCTTCCTCGATGAGGTTCTCGAAGAAGGTCGGCGCGCCGGATGATGCGATTGAGCTGAACGCGAGCCCAAGCAGGCCGCTGTTCGGGTACCCGTCGAAGTCGTCTGACTCGCTCGTCACGGCACCGAACGCCTGCTTCTGTACAGCGAGACCCTGCACCGCGACAACGTCCTGTGCAAGTACGCCTGTCACTGCGCCCGTGCCCTGCGTTGACACGTAACATCAGCGATCGCCCGCAAAGACGCCGCGCCAGCCTACGCACATACGACACTGCGAACTGCTTCCCCGCGTCCGCGTACGTCGTGCTTGCAGACGGGTCGAACTGCTTGTTCATGCACGTCGCGCAACGCGCAGGGACCCATAGGTCGGCAGAGCCCGTGTCGACGTCGACGGTAATGGTTTGCGGAGGCGTGCCGATCTGCAGTGGCCCATAGTATAGTACGTCGAGTCCATCTAAGACCATATCCGTGAGTGGCATCGTCGCCGTACCGGACGCGACGAGGATCGGCGGGATGACAAGCGGCGCGTCCTGCGCGGTGGCGAGTGGCGCGCTCGCAATGGGCGTTGCACCGATTAGCGGGTGCTCGGCCACCCCGTCTTGTGGCGGTAACGGAAGCAAGTTTTTGAGAATCTTTGATGCGTTCTGGTATTTGACAAGAATCATCTGCAGTTCCTCTTTCTAAGGTGTCAATATTCAGACTTGTGAGATAGGGGTATTTTAAGTTGCGAATTGAGCGCACACTTACGGCGTGTGTAGGGTCAAAGACCGCCGAAGCGTTTTTCGTGTGTAACATCGTAGTGCCGCGTCGCCGCTTCATGGGGACAATGAATGAAGAGCGGCGCGACCTGGGCGCAGTGGGAACTGGGATTGCTGCAGCGCCCGCCAGCGGTGCGGCGCTCATGGCATAGTACAGAGAGACCGCGGTAGGGAGCAAGAGCAAAAGGGCCAGGCTGCGCATAGTTCCGGTTTTTTTTGGTCTTTTGGATTATAGATTTATAAGAGGGAGAAGGGCATTCCGAGAGTCTGGGTGTGCAGGTGTCCTAGTTTTCTATGCTGCTCGCACCTCAGAGCGTCAATAGATTGCGAAGAGGACGGGTGGGCCGAGACACTTTTGACGCTGACGGTAGGGAGAATTACATGGCAGTGAGGGTCACTTTAGATGCTATAGGAGATGCGGGTACTAAAAACACGTTGTACCTACCTTACTACGGTCAGTGCTCGTTCGAATAACGGCATGTTCGATGCCACTTTGGCCAATATATTTTCTTCGCAATTATCAATTACCTGACAAACCAAGTTTACTGGGTCTGATTAGTACTCGAATTCAGGAAGATCGCATCGACGAAATAACCGTTCATAAATATTTGAACCCTGAGATACACTGATCCACCGAAATAAGTTACCCATATAATATAAATAATTACCTTGGAGATGTTTCATCTAATCCAACATCTCAAACGCTAACCTTCCCGGAGTCGGACCCATTGTGGCTGGGGTTATAAGAGTCAGAGCGGGTAGTTGGGCTCCCAGATCGATTATCAACCGTAAATTCTCCGAGGGTCTTGTCACTGTGCGATTCAATACCAAATTTAGAGCCTCCAGGACCTGCTGTTCGGAAAGTCGAGACTTTTCCGAATTCTCCTGACTCTCCGCTGACCGAAGTCAGACCAAGCCCAATCCGTACGATAACCATTGAAAACACGAGTCCCTATGGATGAGGTCAACTTCAGATGGGATAAAAGATTGAGTCAGTTCATACCACGATAGCCGATATCTACCGATGCATCTTATATCAATAAATCAAAGTAGCTCTACTATTCCACGGGGACATACCGCGTCTAGAAGGACATATTGGAACCAGGATTGGGTCTTGTAGAGTATGAGCAAAGCTGTCAATGTCGCGGAATATATGGCGCCTGATTCGATCACGAGAAGCATGATTGGTCGTAGGCTTTGCTCTGAGAATGAGATACTACGGCGATTGATGTACCAGATTCTGTAGGCGACAAGTCCTGTCAAATGAAATGAGGCGTGTGAATTTTATATTGATGCGAACACACGAAATAAGCGCTCACCGGTGCAGATGATATTTGTAGCGAGCGTCATAGAGAAAAATGATACAATCCAGTGGGAAAGCTCGACGACGAATATCTCGGCTTGTGGTTCTACTTTTGCGAAAGAGTATAGAATACCGCCCCCGGCGACTGTTATTCAGTAGGCCTGTGTCAGCTTCTTGAACCAGGTGATAAACTAGAACAACCGACTTGAACTTCCAAAAAGTAGGAGGCAAGGGAAAGCGACCACATAGAATCGCTTGCCCCAGACAAGATATGCACGCAATAACTGTCGAAATAAATTTAATAATAGGCTTTTTGGCGACTCGGCTACACTTACAACCACACTATCTCCAACAAGCGTCTGAGCAACATATATTGTGCTTCCAAATATTTGCGTAAACTCAGATAATTCGTTGAAGAAAGCACCTGGGCCTCCAGGCTCATTCGGAAAAATAATGAAGGCCTTGATAACTCGGGTATAATTCACAGCAATGTGCTAGTACAAAAATCAACTCAAGCAAGGCTGGCAGTAAAGTCCAGTGTGATAGTTACGTACCATCGTTGCCAGTACAAACATGAGAACGGCAATAGTGAGCATGGTTTTATTTATGGGCTGGCCACGAGGTCGCTTGTCGACCAAAACCCAGCAGGTAATGGTGAACAAAACTGTGTACGCTCCTTTGAAAGTAATCTGTCAGTTCTAGTAGAGCAAATGTAAGTATCGATATTTTACCATAGAGTAGGGTTTGAATGAAAATTGATACAAGTTTAGACTATAGTAATTGGAGATAGAAGTAGATCAATAGATTATTCCGGCCTGACATGCAATGAGGCTCACCTCTGCCGCTGAAAATGCCATTGGAATGGGGAGGGGAGGGTGAAGTCCACACTGTCTGATACCGCTCACATTTTGACCTTTATAACAACTCTACTTTTGTATGGCATTTTCCCTTCGGTATTTTGAGATAGGTTTAATCTACCAGGTTAATGGGTCACGTAAGTGTGCGATCTCAACGCTGAACAGAAATAGAACTGCATGTGGTGAAAAATCCCCAAAGGGGTAGTTATCTTTGGAGTCGTGGGTGGTTAACTTCGTAGGAACAAGACAGATGATCGATTCCTATCGTTTGTTGGATTCTCGTGATTTAAGCGACTGTCTAAAACCTCTGGTATGTAGTATCAATGCAGAGTTTCTCTCAGCAACAGCTTGTTTTGTTGATTGACACGACTGAAAACAAGGTACCGAGGAGTAAATGCCAATGTCTTGACAATGTCAAATAGCATGGGAAACCAAGGCTTATATTCAAAACTTGACTCTATTCGGTGCAACAGAGTGCAACTAAACACCCACCTTTCGTGATCATCCAGATCTAGACAAGATCTAGAGGCGGTCGAGCATCGCGCAAAAAAGTCTGTTTCTCCTGGGTAAGATTGAATTCCACGAAAAGTTGGCATAAAAGGAATCCAGGGCAGTTCAGGGCAGTGGAATACCTGTTTTTACATACTGCACATCACATGGGTGCGATGAGAAAGGCAGCGGTGGTAACAGATTAATGATATTCTTCCTTATAAGGCAAAAATATTCGTCGGCGCGAAGTCTAAAACCAAAGGAGACTATAAATAGATTGGTTTACTTGGCATCCTCCTCAAATCCTCTTTGCAAACTTCCAGGTTTGAACATCGTCACTTGGCCATGGAGTAAATATATAAAGCTTAGAGAAAGCATCAGATTAAGGGATCCTCATTTTCTTTAGCAATACCACCACTACTCATGTTCCACCCCAATTGATCATATGTCCAGCCGAAGCAGGAGCCCCCATGGAGAAGCGAATGGAACCCACAGACACTATGATGCATCCCGGGGAGCTGGTGGAAAACATCAAGGTCGCGCATCTCTAGTGACGTGAGCCCAATGATCTGCGTGTGGCGTCACCCAATTTTTTCGAATGATACTTGTGTAACAAGGACGGCTTACAGATATATTTTCACTGAGGCGTTGGGCGGTTTCGGTCTTAGGAATAACCGATGTTCCACGCTGCACACCCCAGCTCAGAAGAACCTGGGCTGCGGTTACGTCGTGATGCTGCGCAATCGACATCACAACTTCATGCGACGCAAATTTGTTCTTTCCGACAGGTGAATAGGCGGTCAAATGAATACCGTTATTCTGGCAGAATTTCAAAAGTCCATGTTGAGGAAGGCACGGATGCGCTTCAACCTGATTTACGGCTGGGACAATGTCAGCATGACTTAATAAATGCGTTAACGTTTTGACGCTGAAATTAGAGACACCGATGCTGCGAGCCTTGCCTAAGCATGGTAAGATGAAGCTCATTGGTTGGTGGATAACGGAAGCTGATTTGAATGCACCTGATTTGACGAGCTGTTCCATGTCTTTCCAGGTATCAATATAGGTCGGGTTTTCATCAGGCTGTAATGCATCGCCTGAATTGGGCCCATAAGCTCGCGTAAGATCGCAGTTGATTTTAAACGCACCGTTTTCAAGCAGAGCTTGTGGCCAGTGCATCAGGAATAGGTCGACGTAATTTGTTCCAAGTTTTTCAAGGCTTTTGTTCAGCGCGTCGGATACGCGTCCATGATCCTCGCTCCTGCAAAAATCATGAATAAGCTACCCACTGCAAATTAGGTTATCTTCCCTTCTTACGCAAGTTTAGTGGTGATGAATATTTCGCTTCGCATGATGCTAGATTGCCTGATTGCCTGTCCGACTGACTCTTCATCACCTACAGTAAGGTCACTGGTTAAATCACATCAATCATTTCAGAAAAGGGGAGCCACCGTAGTTTGAAGCCTAGTAGGTTGAAATCAAAGTTCAGTCAGAAGCCGGAGGATTCAAAGCATTGCAACTTGCAGTATCAATGTGGCGGTATCCCAGCAATAAAGCATTCTTGACCATCTGCACAACGTGCTCACCATCCCCAGATCGGCCCATCCAACAGCTGCATAATCAACGTGTTAATATATTGTAAGCACGTTCGAGGAAAATATACCCTATGCCAACCGCTGGCATTGTACTACCAGAGTTCAGAACATAGGACGGTATGCGGTTTGCTGCCATGGTTAGCTAATGCCCTGGAACAGTGAAACGGTCGTGGTTCAAGAAAATCCGGCCACTGCCGATCTCGAGCGTCGTAGATGGCAGCCTACTTATGACAGAGCGAAGATGTTTGATGCTGGGGAATTTCAGTGTATTTTGAGCAGAAAACAAGTTATTCGCGATCAGAACGCGAGAGAGAACATCTATATATTGTTCACCGTTCTCACTGGTACGGCAGGCGGAGGGAGGGCATCATGGGTGCGACGATCAACGCGGCAGCAATGGTTCAACTCGAACAACCTGAAATTCAGCTCTAACAGTTTCATGGAGTGTTACCATGTTTGCGATTGATTTAACGAATACAGAGCCTCCCACTTGAGTAGACCTTGCACTACACACATACCGAAAGGCAGAGATAAGAGAACATGAATAACCTTGAGGCTATCAAAATCGCAGTGCAGTCGACGGTGATTCCAAGAACCGAATAAACAACCAAAGAGAAGGAGAACAGCCCATGGCTATGCATGTTCCGAATAGCACAAATAGTTGATGTTCTCAGTCAGTCAGATGCGATCCTCAACCCCCACCTTTAGAAGGCGTGCGAGTCATGGGTTTACCAACCGCGTTCGCGCAGGTTGATCAAATCCTACGGGTAGCTAGTTGGGTGTTTGCAGTAATCCAGGGAGAATGAGACGCTCACAGTATATACACACACCATGCGCATACTAAAATCGGGACAATTCACAAGCTCCTTCACGCGTGCAAGGTAAGTATCGAGCTGGGAGTGGGCCCCGGGCTTGTCGAGAATGCGACCAACGGCGCGAAGCAGCATGCAGAGCGCCTCCAACTTTTGCTCCGGTGGCTTGTCAACGTTTTCCAAAATCGTCTCAAAAATAAGGGGTATGTTGCGCTCGGGCAGAAGTTTCCGCTTGAAGAGCTCTGCGATGAACTTCAACAGGGCAAAGCTTCGGTCCTTCGCCTTCTGCTTGGCACAATATTGATCCCAGCAGAAGGCGTCCAGGTCCTCGTCCTCCGGTTCGGTCTCCTTTGTATTGTCGCTTGCCGCATTTTCGGCCGTGCTGTTGGGGCACATCGCTGCCGCGGGGGCCACCGCCTGTTGCTGAGTGCCCACCCAGTTGCGCCTGAACTGCGAACAGAAGCAGTCAAACAAGTACTTGAAGAAGAGCTCGCTTCTGGTGGCGGGCAGTCCAATTGTGTTGTTGATGCCGCCGATCTGGGAAAGCCCCATAAGCCATTGTATATCCGCGCACAGACGCACCGACAGCGCGGCGCAGGCCGCGCTGTTCGCCGCCTTCTCCACCACATGCGTGGCGACCTGGGCGAGGGCGTCTCTGTCTGGCTCTACCCCCGGCTCGTCCACCAACGCATCCATGTGGCCCGCTGCCGCGTCCATCGGCAGATCGTCGAGCAGGCGCTTAACTCTGCTGTACGCCATTTCCCATGGGCCCGCGTACGCGTCCGAGTCATCAGACTCTTCGTCCAGGTCCAGGGAGGACAAGCTCTTGTGTTCGAGCAATAATCTCTGAGCAAAGGGACGCTGGTCGAGGTGCGATACAGCTTCATAGTCCGTGTTTTCGTGGCCAAGATTGTCGAGCGTGCCACGGCCTCTACGCGCGAGGCCGATGTTGTCGAGATAAAGAAGCTGAGCAGGTTTCAAGGCGCACACGGACATGAACTGGAGGAGGAACTCCCGGTCATATCTATACGCAATGGAATGAGGACGAGTGCTGCTTGAAACGCCGCGAATGGCATGCTTGAAATTTCCCTGCGCGGCGTTCCTATTGAGCTCCGGCAGTGGGCCTACAACGCCGTTGGGGTACTGGATGCTGTTGATATCAGGAATGAAATGTGCGGTGGCGAGAGGACCAGGGGTTATAGCGTGAGAGGCGGATTCATTGCTATCAAAGGTGGGCATGCGCAGAATTTTGCCCAAGGGGTGATCCTGTCGGTTATATCCAAAATTGATTAGTGACAACCTCCGGATGCATACAGATCGCAAACTTACAGAAAACGCCCTCTGCGCAGACCTATCAGGGCACCCATGCCCGCGGAGATCTTCCACCATCGAAAACGCTCTGTCGATCCCAGGCACCTCCACCTTCAAGTTGGCTGCACCGTGTGGGGCAACGGCGCCCAGGAGCACGCTCAGCGCTTCGATTTTGTGCTCGCTGCCGCTGTCCGCGATGCCGCTAAGCAGCACCTCCACGTGCCCGGCCAGGATCTGCGCAGGCAGGAGCTGGCGCGTGAACAGTCCGCCCATGAAGCGCAGCGTGCCGAGCGCCCGGCGCCTGTCCGCCAGCACGCGCAATGTGCGGTCCAGCTCCGCGTCCGACAGCGCCGCGCCGCTGATGCGGGGTGGCGCATCCAGCCACGCCGGGCGCACTTCCCCGTAGCTGCGCGCGAACTGCGCCCGGCAGAGGCGCAGGAGCTGCACCACGAAACGCGAGCTCAATGTGGCGGCTCCGGCGGTAGGAGCTGTGTGCGGGAACGCCCTGGCGAGCGCGGCGACGATCTCCGCGCACAGCTGCGCGTACATCTCGGCGCGCGGGCGGTGGTCGGTCGCCTTCTCGAAAATGAGGGCGACGACGCGGGGCAAGCCCTGTGCGTCGTCGACTGCGTCGAGCAGGCCGACGATATCGGCGAGCTGGATGCCGATATCGCGCACGTTGCGCGGGCGCACTTGCTTGAGGAAGAAGCGCACGTTGGCGACGATTCTCGTGGGGCTGGGGTGCAGATCCGCTGCGCACCAGTTGTACGGTCTAGTTCAAAGGCGCTGGGTTAGTGCGGTCGGAGCAGAGCGGGCGCGACGCACGGAAAATGGTAGTTATATTGATGTGGCATGTCGGCCTTGCGTAGTGTATCGTTGTTTCGAGCCAGTATCGAGGGCGGTGCGCTGTGGCTTGAGATGAAGGCAAGATTGCAAGTAAGCGCCCAACGTAGGCTATATTCAACACGCAGTCACGCTCAGTGCCATGCTGCATGCAGCGCAGCAGCAGATGACTGGTATATACATAGACTCGGCGCCGAGATCAATGATATCTGGCAGAAGTCGCACTGCTACAAGAAGACTAGAGAGCCTAGAAGATATAATACCAGTCAATCTTGTTCAGAACGAACGAGGGGGTGGGCGTACGAAAAAGAAAGATGCCACTGCCACGTTCTCAGCAGAAGCGAAGATGTTTGTCCGAAACACGTCGTCCCGGTGCAATAAGGCTCCAACCACACTGCTTGCTACGTAGAGTTGAAGTAGGGTCGAGGTGTTCATTCTATAGAAGGTCATCGCTGTGATTTATCGACAGTTGTTTTTTGGAGCAGAAGGCGAGGTCAGAGTTGGGTCAGAGTTTGGTCAGAGTGAACGAATTGTTTCTGACCACATCAAATGCGTGGGAGAAGCGCCGAAGCTGCAGAAACGGCGTCGCGTCGACTCTGCTCCTTTGACTCTGCTCCTTCGAGTTCAGAAACTACTAGTATTCGTGCGTTTCAATATCTCGTCTTTTTCTGCTCATCTTCTCGTGTTTAAATTGTCTCACAGACTTGCCTCAGCAAATCAGCTACGAATTGGCTTCATCTGCATCTGAACCCGACTGCTCATCGTCAGAGTCCGCCGAGTCAGAACGAGACGACACGGAAACATCATCGACCCTAGCCCTATAGAGAAGGGAAGTGTCTGCCGGCTCGTAATTTCTGGCGCTCAAATCGACTTGGAGCCCCGCTCGGCCAAAATACGCCAGCAGCGCGTTGACCTGCTCGTCCGCCTCCTGCGCACACGCACGCGCATCGTCGCTCGCGTCGGCGAGGGTCGCCAGGAGGCGCTCGCACTCGGTGACCCTCTTCCTGGCCGCGTCTTCCTCGGCGTGCAGCGTGTCGCGCGCCGCGCGCGCCAGCGCGAGCGCGAGCTGCGCGTCCAGCGCCGTCCAGGCGAGCCCCTGCTCCGCGACGCACATCAGGACGCACAGCTCCTGCTCCGCCGCCCGGCGCCGCGTGCTCGCGTCGAGCGCACCCAGCCGCTGCGCGCGGAAGCCCGCCGCGGAGAGGTGCATCAGCCGGTCCTGCTGCTGGCCCGACGGCAGCTGGCGGCGCGGCGTACTACATCAGAATACATGCGTTTACAGTCACACGACGGCGGGCCGGACCTGCTTCGTTCGTCGTACGACTGGAGACTTGAGCAAGCTGGACGGCCTGATCGCGAACCGGGGAACTTTGGGCCCCTCTGGGGCTGGCACGGCGCTCGGGGGCGGGGACGGTAAGGCGGGGGCGGAGGGCGGGGGTGCGGCGGGGAGGCCTGAGGCTGGGGTGCTTGCGCTGGACATGGTGGCCATGGTACAAGAGGATATGCCAACCTTGGTCGTGGGTCGGTCGCGGCGGGCGCCAGGGTGTGGCGTCGCCGGCAAATAGCCTGGACGAGTACACGTAAATAGTCTAAGGACCGCGTACATCCTGTCCAATACTTACTTTTTTCCATTTTTGAGTCATGGTTTCTTCAACGCTGCTGTCGCAAATGCATGCATCTTTCGGACACCGCAACCACACGCACGGCGCAGGACAAGGGTCAGTGCCCTGCTAATTCGTGGGAGAAACGACTCTGCCAGAAATCGTTCGTCTGCGCAAGTTGATTTTGACGCTATTTTTACCAAATTTTTACGTTGAAACTGGTTTGAAAAAAGGATGGCACGATCCAATCGATTTTTCCGTACATTCCTCTTGCCCCATATCCAACTGCTCAAGAGCGTCTATTTTCAGTTGATATATGCGCTGTATCTCTACCTCGCAACAGAAATGGTTTCGGGAATCCCTGGTAAAGACAAGTGCAGCAGCCTGCCAAATTTTGACATCTTCAGGGGCCTCCAGTCTTGGTACTGTAACACCATGATTTTAGGAAGTAAAAGCAGATATCTCACCATGTTCTTCTCGAAGATACAGCGGGAGACAGCGAAATACGGCAATTCGTACACAGACTTTATGTTGAAGGGTCTGTGTTTCTATGTGCCGCTGTAAACATGATATGCCATCGAGACTTTTATGAGAATTATTTACTCCAAATTTTCTCGGAGGATACACAGGAAAAAAATCAGCAAGAAATTAAGTTCGGGGCAGCCGCAGTGACTAATACCGCATTTTTTCAACGTTCTTTTGAGAAAAAAAGTGTTAGACCCGCACGCGGTAATCCATTCATTGAGGAACGTCTTAGTGAGTGTGCACTGTGTCCTACTATCTGTGACGCCGCTGAAATTTTGCGCTGGGAAAGACACCACCGAGGGTTGACCGTCAGCTTCACGTTTTCTCGAAAAAAAAAACCAAGCAACGTCTCGAGAACCGGAGACATCCTATTCGCACACCCGTGCATGCGGGGCGCTAGTGCTGCGCTAAACGCTCAAAGCAGCGCTTGGCGCTACCTGCGTTCCCAGGGGAAGAGAAGGGAAGCAAAGCACACCTCCAGCGCCAATACCACGTTCACGGTCCCCTAGGATGTCTCATGTCCTCAGCCGAGGCTCAAGTGATCTGGTCAGCTGCCAGTGTGAAGAGCACAGTGCACCCAGGCGGCAAGCGCGGGCGAATGGGAGTGCGCCATTCGCCCGTGTGTCGCGGCGCCGGGGTGTGACGTCGCGCGGCAATAAGTACTCACTAGCCCGGACACGTAAACAGCACCGCGTACACCAGGCTGCTTCTTTCGAGTCATATTTCTTCAGCTCGGCGGGGGGCGTATATGCGCCTCAGACGCCCCGCGGCGCAGTCAGACGCAGGAGACAGCATGGATTCGGGCAGCAGCAGGCGGTGGGTACAGGCTACAGGTACGGTACACGGCGCTAGGCCGTCGTCTGCGGGGCGTCAGCGGGGGCGGCGAGTCAGGGAGGGGGGCACGCACAGGGACGCCAAAGCGCTCCGCGCGCTTCTTGCGGCGCGCGAGCTCCTCCTCGTCGACGACCTCCGCGGGCGGGGCCCCGCGCTTCCTCTTGTCCGCGGGGGCGGCGGCGGGCTTGAGCCCGAAGCGCGCTGCACGCGCCTCGAGGGCCTTGGGGTCCTGTGGGGGGTCAGCGCGCGAAGAGTGGGGGGAGCGGAGGACGCACCACGCCGGCGGGGGCCTTTTTGGGTGCGGGGGCGGCGGCGGGCTCGACGACGGGGATGCCGAAGCGCGCGGCGCGCGCCATGCGGGCGGCGAGCTCGGGGTCGTCGACGGTGGTGGTGGTGGTGGGTGTGGGCGCGGGCACAGGCGCGGCCTTGGGGGCGGGGGCGGGGGTTTCGGCGACGACGACGGGCGCGGGCTCGGGCTGGTCGGCGTCCCAGTCGACCCTGGTAGAGGTAAGCAGAGGCATAAGGAAGATCTGGGCACGCACTCTTCGGGGGGCGCGAGGAGGTCGTCGGGCGGGTAGATGGCGGCGTAGGCGGCGAGGGCGGGCGGGGCGGCGAGGATGCGGGCGACGAGGTCGCTCTTGGTGGCGCGTGCGGGTGCGGTGAGCTGAGCGCGGGCGAGGACGGCCTTGAGCTCCTGGACCTTGAGGGCCTTGAGCTTTGCGTCCATGGTGTGCGGAGGAGGGGTGGGAACGTGACGTGACAGGTGTGGTGGACGAGCCAATGGCAGGTGCGGGCCAATGGCTGCAGCCATGGAGAAAGGCGATCAGCAGTCGCTCTTCCCCGCGTTCTTCGACCGCTATGCGCAGGACCTGCTGCCGCCGCCCGTCGACGAGGAGCCGCTGTACGTCAACGCAAAGCAGTACTTCCGCATCCTCAAGCGCCGCGTCGCCCGCACCCGCCTCGAGGAGGTCCACCGCCTCTCGCGCCAGCGCAAGCCCTACCTCCACGAGTCGCGCCACAAGCATGCAATGAGGCGCCCCCGCGGCCCCGGCGGCCGCTTCCTCACCGCCGATGAGATCGCTGCAAAGGCCGCCCTCGATGGGCCCAGCGTTGACCACGACATGGACGACGACGACGAGCCCCAGGACCCGTCCCCCGCCCCGTCCCCGCCGCCCCCGCGCCCCTTCATCCCGCCGCAGCCCATGCCCAGCATCTACCAGCGCCCGACGCCCCCGGGCTACCCGCAGGAGCACCACATGCAGATGCAGCAGCGCCACCTCGAGCAGCAGCAGCAGCAGCAGATGCAGCACCAACACCAGCAGCAGCAGCACCAACACCAACAGCAACAACAGCACCAGCACCAGCAGCAGCAGCAACACCAACACCAACTTCAACAACAACACCAGCAACACCAGCACCACCAGGCGCAGCAGCTGCACCCCCGCCACCCCGCGCAGCTCAACAAGGGCACCATGAACCCCGCCCCCATCACCCTCAGCTCGCCGTACCCCGCCCCCGCGCCCCTCGCCCCCATGCACCACGTCCCCCACCCGCACGCCCACGCCCGCCACCACCACTCCAACTTCAACTACTTGTACGCCGACGAGATCATCCAGTACGGCGCCGCCGGCCCCGCGAATCCCTGATCCTCTGTTTTTTCCTTTTGCATCCCCCGTATATATGTTCATTTATAACGAATCCAATTGCATGCTGCTTTCGCCTGTCTGTGCGCGTCGAGGAGCGTCCCCCGGGCAGGGCCGCGTCCCGGCCAGCCCCGTCGCTGCGTCTAATCTCGGCGCGGTCTGGGTGTATCTATGCTAAGTGTTGCAGTTACCGTAAGTCTCAGAAGCGCCGCAAGCCCTGCGCGCGCGCGCCAAGATACGCGCGCATGAGCGCCAGTTGAAATCGGATCCGAAAACTGGACGTCGGACATACTCTCGTTCGCCCGAAATCCCCTACCATCGCTCTGCCTCATCGGCCAAGGGTGTCTGCCCAAACAGAGACGTCGCCCGCGGCGAAGCGCACGCGCACGCATGGCGAATATCACAGCCAATGGCGAAAAACACCGGCGACCGCATGCACCACCGCGCCTTGTCTCCCTACGCGTTCGTGGAGGAGATGCGGCCGCGGCGTGGGTATACGCAGCGCGCGCCATCGACGGTGCGCTGCGGGTCGGGCGGCACGTATGCCGTCGCCGCTGGGCGTCGCGCTGCTTATGTGACGGCGCCTGCGGCCACTGTGCTCATAGGCCTAGACTTATCACTCGCGCTCAGACTCCGTATATTCCGTACCCACAGCGCACAAAGGGTCAAAAGGGAGGTGCTGCAGAGACCGCGCAGCACCGCTAGCGTCCTTCTCGGCCCGGATAACAGGCGACCGTCGATCGCCTCGCTTCCACCGCGCCCAGCCTGAGCATCGCCGCCCAGCGGCACGCCCGCGCCTACCATGGCGCACAGTACGCACTCCGCCTCGTCGGCCGTCCTGTCAGTGGACGCCAAGGGCATACAGAGACGCCGTTGGCGGACGCGTGCGCCCGCGCACGCGAATAGCGAAAGACACGGAGGTGGTGCGGCGCCTTGTCTCCCTACGCGCTTGTGGAAGGAGATACGGCCGCGCCGCGGACATGCGCTACGCGCCATCGACGGCGCGCTGTCGATACCACATCGTTGTGGTTTGGGCTGCATATACGTACGCAGCGTCGCGCTGCCTATAAGTGCGGCGCTCGTTGTGCTCATAGGCAGTCTCCCAAGTTCAAACCAGATAAACAAATGCCAGTCGACCCGGCGTACCCGCGCTCAGAATCCATATATTTTAGTGACCACCACAGCACACACGCGCCACGCCGGCTCGACAGCAGAGACCGCGCTACACCTCTAGTCTCGTCCTCAGCCGAGTAACAGGCGACCGTCGCTCGCTCGTAAGTATACTACACCGCCTCGCTGCCCCCGCGCCCAGCTTGAGCATCGCCGCCCGGCGGCACGCCCGCGCCCACCCCGAGCTGCGCCGCGCCAGCGAACTCCGCGTGCCACTTGTACAGCCCGGCGTTCGCCTCCGCGGAGAACGACGGCGGGATGAGCTGCAGCGCACGCGTGAAGTGCGCCTGCGTGATCAGGCGCAGCGCGCGGGGCGCGCCCTGGCCCTCCGGCGCGGCGGGCGCGGGGGCAGGCGGGGCGAGGAGCGCCTCGTTGACGGCTTCCAGCGCGGCGGAGACGCACAGATCTGCATGCGCAGCGGTGCGTCAGTAGGCGCGCGTGCGTGTATTTTAGGGACGGGGACGTACTCTTGAGGTCGGAGCCCGAGAAATACTCGGTGCGGCGGGCGATGTCGCTGATGTCGAGGTCCGCGGCGCACGTCTCTGCGCGGAGGTACAGCTCGAGGATCTCTGCGACGTGTGGGGGTCAGCTGGGTCCCGCGGGGGGTGAAAAAAATGGGCGGACCCTTTCTCTGTGCGGGCGCGGGGAGGTCGATGATCATGCGCCGTGGGAGACGCCGGAGGATCGCCGCGTCGAGGTCGAATGGCTTGCAGCGCGGTGAGCGTCGGCTCGCAATTACATCAAGAAGACGCGCTCACCCGATTCGTCGCGCCGATGACGACGACGCCGTCGGTCCCCTGCGTCTGGATCCCGTCCATTGCCTGGGCGCGTTCAGCACTGCATCAATGCGTAGGCTGCGCTATGCTTACCTGCATGAATTCCGTGAGCTGACAAAAAAAAACAGTGAGCAGTTAATCTCTCGCACAGAGCACCGCCTACCATGGACCGATGGGCTTCTGCGGTACCGCTCGCCCTGCCACTCGCGCGCGCGCGGAATATCGCGTCGACCTCGTCGATAAACACAATGCACGGCGCGACCTCGTGCGCGATGTTCTGCAAAAACAAAAACACGCTCAGCTCGCATAGGCACTACCAGACGCAGTAGCAGGGACGCACGAAGAGCGCCTTCACCAGCTTCTCGGACTCGCCGACGTACAGGTTCATCACGTCGCTCGGCCGCACGAGGAGCATCGGCACGCCGAAGTCGAGCGCGAGCGCACGGCAGATCAGCGTCTTGCCCGTCCCCGGCGGGCCGTACAGCAGGATCCCGGACAGCGCCTCGGTCGCCAGGATCCCCGTGCTGAACTGCTCGGGGTGGAGCAGCGGGAGCGAGATGATCGAGCGGAGCGTCTCCTTGACCCGCGGGTCGATGACCACGTCCGCGAACGTCGTCTTCTGCAGGCGCTCTGCGGCCGGCGTACGTTATATAGGGGATAAAGGAAAATAGGCAAAATTGTATTCACCAGGCTTGAGAATGCGCGAGATGAACATTTTCTCTTTGTCTTTGAGATCGGGTTTGTTGGATACAGCTGCTATTCTCTCAGCGGCCGATTTTTCCATGACGCTCCTGCTGGGCGGGGCTGGTTCAGCGGGGTCGGCACAGTTTGTCAGGGTGTTAGGTTTGCACGTCATCTGCGAAAGGCGGTATGCACGCGAAATGTGGTGTGGGGCTAATAACACAGGCGCGTCGGACGAGGCGTTCTCCGCAGACGATAATCCAATGGCGATAGATGTGGTCAAGCGCACAGCTAAGAGACACAAGACCGTGGACGGGCGGTGAGGGTTGTCCGTGCTGCTGAATTTTAAAACATGCCAGTTAGGACAGAGCACGAGGAGCAGTTAATATGCAGCGACGACTGACGCTTTTAAATTGTCCTCTGCACGCGCCAACGCGACCCACAAGTCCTCCGCCTCCTTTGACAGGCGCGCACCGTCGCTCTGCACGATTATGCGCATCGCAGCGCGATTGATCGCCTCGACGCGCGACTTGAGAATATCCAGCTGCAGGCGCTGCGCGTCCGGCCCTTCTGCGCCAGTCGGCTCAATGACGAATACAGGCGTGTTTTGTATCACGGCCGCGAGCCCCTGGTATATGGATTGGATCCAGTTTGCATCTGGTACATGTCCCGGCGGCGCCGGATACTCATCCGAGTCTTCGCTGTCACTGTAGCACGCCGACCGAACCTTTATAGGCCATATATTCTTGGTCGGTTCGGCGTCTTGGTCGTCGACCTCCCCTTCGGCACCGATTTGAAGCGACATGAGCCCACCTTCATCGGCTGACGGACTATCGGCAGCGAAGGCGAGCGGAGATAAGTTGTCGACTGCAAGTCCGTTTGGGCCACAGATTTTTGCCTCGAGGGGGGGCAGGAGAGGGCCGTCTTCTGGCTCCTTCTGGGATGCAGATTTGGCTTTTTCTCCGTTGCTGGCCTTTGCGCGGTTCATTTTCGCAGACACGCCGAACACGAGTAGGACAGTGGGGACCCCGTCTTTCTGGCGGTTTTTCTGAATAGCGCGGAGAAGGACGCTCGCGAAGGGCTTCGCAGACATTGCGATGCTGCCGATATCCCGAAGGTATATAATTCTGCGTTTGGTGCCACGCGCTGAGGGCACGTTGATCAGGGCGGTGAAGAATGCCTCGAAATTTTTGCGCTCGGCTGCCCCCGGCGCGACGCTGCTGAAGAGAGACCGCGAGAGGTGCGCATCTGCAGTTTATCCAGTCAGCACGAACCAGAAAATCAAGGACCAGGAACCCAACTGTTTTCAACCTCAACGGGAGTTGCATCCGGGCCTAACGATCCAGCAGCCAGCTCCAGCGCGTCCAATTCCAGCACGTCGGCATTCGTCCGATCGGCTATCAATTTCAACACAGAGTCGAGGATGGGGTTCCCCACTGGCACGGGGCAATACAGGGCGACTGAGCCTGCAAAAGCCGCTTTCGCCCGTCGCTCTGCGGAGTAGAAGGCGTATTCAATGGATGCGCACACTCGGGTGGTAAGGTCGTCGCTGGAAGCCACAGCTGCAAACTGTGCCTCTGGTTTACCAGTAGACGGCCACAGGACGCGATCGATGAAAGGCTGGGGGATGATGGACGGCGCGGGCGCAGGGGCAGTGTCAGAGGGCGAGTCGCCAGGTGTCGACTTGTCATCTGGCAAGTTTGATGAATCGTCGGAAGTGTGTTGATCTGACGGGTCGGGAGATGGCAGCACATCCATCGAAAAAAAAGCGAAATCCTGAAGAAGGGAGCGCTGGTCTGTGAGCGTGAAATCGGACTGGTATTTGTAGCCTCAACTTATATGACTCAACCTGAAAGGTTGCAGGCACCACCGACCCTTTAGAACCCAACTTTAATATACGTGCGTCCGAGTCACTCTCGATATAACGCCACGGTCCATAATAAGTGTAAAGTGGACCAGATACTGAAATAATGGCTTAATAGCGTTGTAGTTGCGCCCACAGACGTAATATACCCCGTTCTATATATAGACATTTGCCCTATTTTCAAGGAAAACGTGCAAAAGAAGACAGGCCCGAGTCATGATGAATGCTAACGACTGAGGATAGAAAGTCACCTTACACTTCTATTGCCCATGAAAATTGGACAATTGCCTGACACAAGGTCGTATGTACAATTTCAAGTTAGTAGAGGGCATGGGACGATCTATTTATACTCGGTGCTACTGCTACCGCAACCAGTGGCGCATCACGGCCCTCCGCCCATGTACTCCGCGTGCCACCCGTACAACTCGACATTGGCCCCTTCGGAGAACGATGGCGGGATCAGCTGCAGCGCACGCGTGAAATGCGCCTGCGTAATCAGGCGCAGCGCGCGTGGGCTCTCCGCCGCCTCGGCGGGCGGGGGGGCAGGCGGGGCGAGGAGCGACTCGTTGACGGCTTCAAGCGCGGCGGAGACGCACAGATCTGCATGTGAAGAGGTGCGTCAGCGACCGTGGGCGTGTATTTTAGGGATGGGGTTACACACTCTTCAGGTCGGAGCCCGAGAAATACTCGGTGCGGCGTGCGATGTCGCTGATGTCGAGGTCCGCTGCACACGTTTCTGCACGGAGGTATAGCTCGAGGATCTCTGCAAAGCGTGTTTAGATGGATGCTCATTGTAAAATAAAATTGGCTGGCCTTTTCTCTGCGCAGCGGGGGGGAGATCGATTATCATTCGCCGCGGGAGGCGCCGGAGTATCGCCGCGTCGAGATCGAAGGGCTTGCACTCCGATGAGAATAGACTAGCAGCATAATACGCGAAAACGGGCTCACCCGATTCGTCGCGCCAATGACTACGACGCCGTTCGCCCCGTTGGTCTGGATCCCATCCATCGCCTATAGGTCGCCCTTAATACTGGATTAATTGCGCATTGATCATTCCGTGCTTACCGTCATGAACTCCGTGAGCTATAATGCAGCGGTGAGCAACCTCTATCGCGCAGAGAAAGGCGTACTTACCATGGATCGATGCACGTCCGAACCCCCGCCGCCTTCTCTACCACTCGACCGTGCCCTGAATATTGCGTCGACCTCGTCGATGAATACGATACAAGGCGCGATTTGTTGGGCAACATTCTTCGCCGAAGATGAGATCAGTTGGGCAAGAATTGTCAGCGTTCGCGTGGACTCACGAAAACGGCCTTCGCCATCTTCTCGGATTCCCCATAATACTTGTCGAGGACGTCGCTCGGCTGCACGATGATCATTGGCACGCCAAAGTCGACCGCCAGCGCGCGGCACACCAGCGTCTTGCCTGTCCCGGGCGGGCCATACAGGAGAATCCCGGACAGCGCTTCGTTTGCCAGAACTCCCGTGCTGAAATGATGGGGGTGGAGCAGCGGCAGCGAGATGATCGAGCGAAGCATCTCCTTGACCTGTGGATCTATGACCACATCGGAGAAGCTGGTTTTCTGCAAAAGATCTAAACAGGTTGTTAATCTGTAGCTGACAGAAAGCAGACAAAGAATGTTGTATTTACCAGGCTGGAGAATGCGCGAGATGAACATCTTCTCTTTTTCAGAGAGATCGTGTTTGTCCTCGAATTCTGCTATTCTGTCAGCGACCGATTTCTTCGTAGTAGGCTCGCCGGAGGGAGCTGGGTTGATAGAACTTGTGGATTTTTTTGATCTCCCAATGACCTGAGAGAGGTTGTGTGCCTGCAAAATATGATGGGACGTCAAAACAGGCGCCTCAGACGAGGTACTTTCCCGGGACGCTAAGCCGATGGCGATGGAAGCGGTCAGGCGCACAGCTGACAGAGTTAGGACAGCGGATCGTCGGGGGGTATCTTGCGTGCTGCAACACACCGTCAGCATATATCATTACGGCGAGCAGTTAACAAGTAGAAACGACTGACACTCTGCCTTCTATGCGCGCCAACATGACCCACACATTCTCCGCCTGCTTCAACAAACACGCGCCACTCTTCCGCACGATAACGCGCATCATGGCACGGTTGACCGCCTCGACGCGTGATGTGAGGAAATCCTCCGTCAGAAGCTGCCAATCCGGGACCTCTGCACTAGTGCCCGGCTCAATAACAAATACAGGCGTTTTCTTGATCGCAGCCTGGAGACCCTCGTATATGGATCGGATCCAGTTTGCCTCTGAAGTATTTCGCGGCGCCGGAGCCTCATCGTCCCTGACCCAAGATGCCCGAGTCGTTGTAGACCACATATTGCCGATGGAGTAGTCCCGGGCCTCTGATTCGTATTCGGAGTCTAAATCATCGTCCTCCTCATTGTCTACACCCATTTGAAGGAACATGAGCCCAGCGGTTGATGGACTCAGATCGGTTGCAAAAGCCAGTGGAGCCAGGTTGTCAACTGCCATGCCGTCTGGGCCACAGATTTTCGTGGTCAGAGGAGGAAGGGGAGGGTCAGCACCTCGTTTATTGCGAGAATATGATTTGGTTTTATGCCCGTTGCCGTTCTCGGCGGTCTTACGTTTCGCAGACACGCCGAACACAAGTAAGAGAGTGAATGCACCATTTTCCTTGTGGTTGTCCTGAATGGCACGAAGAAGGACGCTCGCAAGTGGCTTAGCAGACATCGCGATGCTGCCAATATCCCGAAGATATATAATTCTGCGCGTGATGCCACCGGCTGAGGGAACATTGATCAAGGCGGTGAAGAACGCCTCGAGGTTTTTGCGCTCATCTGTCCCCGGCGCAACGCTGCTCCAAAGAGCCCGTGGGACGTGCCCATCTGTAGTACCATATGTTTTACGTCGATTAGCATGATAGAGCAACAAGTCAAGTGGCAGCAACGCAACTGTTCTCAGCCTCAACGGCAGTCGTGTCTAAGCCTAACGATCCAGAAACCAGCTCGAGCGCGTCTAATTCGATCACGTCGGCATTCACCTGATCAGCCACCAGTTTTAACATAGAGTCAAGGACTGGGTTCCCCAGTGGCACAGGGCAATACAGGGTGACTGAGCCTGCAAAAGCTATTTTCGATAGTCTCTCTGCGGTGTAGAACGCGTATTCAATGGACGCGCGAACTCGGGTGGTAAGGCCATCGCTGAAAGCTGCAGTAAGTCCAGATCGTGGCTCTGATATCCCAGTAGACGGCCACAGGATCCGGTCGATGAAAGATTGGGAGATAATAGGCGTCGAAGGGGCAGTGTCGCTGGGGGGCGACTCGGGGCCGTCAGACGCTGACTTCGACTCTGGCTCTGGGCTTGGTGAATCTGAAGGGTCGGGCGATGGCAACGTATCCAACAGTGAATCGGGCGATAGCATGAGGAAGCAGTGGGTGGTGGTCTGCGAGTCTACAATCGTACCTGGTACTAATCAGCCTTAAGTACGAACTTGTGAGCTTTGCAAGTATCGCTAACCTCGTAAAAGTCCAATACTTATATGCTGTGCCCGAGTCACCGCCGGATATGAAGATGCGGTCCATCAAAAGGCTGTGAGAGATACTGAGATAATGGCCAGATGGTGTTGTAATGGGGTGTGCACAATGCCTCGGTTCTATATATAGATCCTTGTAGCCGCCCTTTGAAAAACGTGCAAAAGAAATGCCGAGTAATGATGGACAGCGTTGCTAACTTGCTGCTAATGAGAGGAACATTGAAGAATCACCGGAACCGGTCTCCCTCCCATTGTTCTTGAAAATTGGACAATGCCCGATTTGCGAGAAATTGTTCACGGGAAGCGGCGGTGGCTTGAACAACACCCACCAGCGCCTGGATAGCCGGCGGTGACATGGGCTTCTGTACGGTTCCGCTCTCCCGCCCGCATACGCTTTGCTGCAATCTGCTCGCATTACGGGAAGAATAATTAATTATAATGTGCAATACAACAAGATTTTCCTTCAACCAGCTTCAACACGCATGCGCAACAGCTGCGGCGTCGCGCCGCCCCACTGGCATGTGGTTAGCGTGCCACCCGGAATCCTGGCGCCGTCACCGCCAGCCTATCTCCGCGACGGAGACGCAAAGCGCACGACGAGCGTACATTTCAAGGCGACCGCTCAGTACCTGGCGAGAGATTCGTTGACGACGGAGGTTGAGCCGTGCAATTCTACGAGGTACATATTCAACTTGTGCTTTTTGCGGTGCAGCGCGTCCCTGTCCAACCGCGCGCAGCCACCCACCCGGCGGCCAACGCGTTCGCCTTAAGTACACTCAAACCTCAAGAGTTAGAAAGAGATACGGCTCGCCGTATGCGAATGCAGCGCGTGCGGCCTATATCCGCGCCTACGCACACACAAATGGCACAAAAAATCTGAAATAATGCACTTTCATCGCATCTGGTCTTGTCGTAGTCTAATCGCATTACCGGCTCATTTATGACAATATGCATACAACATGAATCGCTCTCAACCCGAAGCATAGCCACGCGCGCCCAACGGCCGCGGCGCACACGATCACCATCTAATTCACGGCCCCCCGTTAGTATTGTACTCCGCATGCCACTCGTACAACTCGGTATTGGCTTCCTCGGAGAACGTCGGCGGGATCAGCTGCAGCGCACGCGTGAAATGCGCCTGCGTGATCAGGCGGTGCGCACGCGGACCGTCCGTCGGGTCAGTGACAGGTGCGGGTGGAGCGAGAATCGATTCATTAACAGCCTCCAGTGCGGCGGAAACGCATAGATCTGTGGAGAGCACGCGTCAGTTGGGATGGATATTGTGGGGGGGGAGGGGGGGTGCAAACGGACTTTTCAGGTCGGAGCCCGAGAAAAATGCGGTGCGGCGGGCGATCGCCCCAATGTCCAGATCCGCGGCACACGTCTCCGAGCGGAGGTACAGCTCCAGGATCTCTGCGAACGTGTATTTAGGTGGCGGTCATTAGTCTAATAAAATTGGCTAACCCTTTCTCTGTGCAGCAGGAGGGAGATCAATGAGCATTCTACGAGGAAGGCGCCGGAGTATCGCCGTGTCGAGATCGAAAGGCTTGAATTATGATGAGAATAAGCCCGTATCATGGTGTAGCAGGATGCGCTCACTCGATTCGTCGCGCCGATGACTACGACGCCGTTCGCCCCATTAGTCTGAATCCCATCCATTGCCTGGAGGTCCCGCTCAGTACTGCATTGACTGTGCATTGATTAATATGTGCTTACTGTCATGAACTCGGTGAGCTAGAAAACAGAAGTAAGCAACCTCTCTCTGTATAGAAATGTGATACATACTATAGATCTTTGCACATCCGAACGACATCCCGATTTTTCATTCGACCGAGCTGTAAATATCGCGTCGACTTCGTCGATGAAAATAATACAAGGCGCAATTCGATGAGCAACGTTCTTAACGGAATATAAAATCAGCATGAAAAATTGCCGTCAGTAGACTCCAGACTCACGAAAACCGCCTTCGCCATCTTTTCAGATTCACCGAGGTACTTTTCGAAGATATCGCTCGGCTGGACGATAATCATCGGGACGCCAAAGTCGACCGCCAGCGCGCGGCAGATCATCGTCTTCCCCGTCCCGGGGGGCCCATAAAGAAGTATCCCAGACAGCGCTTCGTTGGCCAAAATCCCAGTACTAAACTGTTGTGGGTGAAGCAGCGGCAGCGAGATGATCGAGCGAAGGGTCTCTTTGGCCTGTGGATCTATGACCACATCGGAGAAGCTAGTTTTCTGCAAAAGATCTGGGGACGCCGTTAGTATGTAGCTGAAGGCAAATAGACAGAGGACACTGTATTTACCAGGCTGGAGGATTCGCGAGACGAACATCTCCTCTTTGTCAGAGAGATTGCTATTCTTGAGCTCTGCTATCCTGTCAGAAACAGATTTCTTCACGGGGTTGGTAGGATCTCTAGATGTTTTAGATCTTCCAACGGCCTGGGAGAGATGATGTGCCTGCGAAATGTGGTGGGGAGCTACAACAGACGCCTCGGAGGATATATTGTCTCTAGACCATAATCCGATGGCAATAGACGCGGTCAAGTGCACAGCTGAGAGAGGCAGGACAGCGGCCAGGTTGGGACCATCGTCAGTGCTGTAACATAATGTCAGAATAAATCACGAGCAGTAAACAAACAGTAGCAACTCACCCTTCGACTTTTGCGCGGGCCAACGTCACCCAGGTATCTTCTGCCTCCTTCGATAGACATGCACCCCTTTTCCGCACGATTATACGCATCGCGGCGCGGTTGATTGCATCGGCGCGAGATTCGAGGATGTGTTGCTTCAGACATTGCCGTTCCGGACCCTCTGCGCTACTGCTCGGCTCAATGATAAATACAGGGGTATCCTTGATCGCAGCCTGTAGCCCGTTGTCTAAGGACTCTATCCAAGAAGCCGGGTGTTCATCGTCGCTCTCCCAGGGCTTCCCAGTTGTTGTACTCCATATATAGCCGGTGCAGTGGTCCTCCGGCCCACATTCGGAGTCTGAATCATCATCCTCTTCGTCTGTATCGACATTTGCAACAAGTTGAAGGGACTTGAGGCCACCGCCAACGGCCGATGTATTATTGGTTGCGAAGGCCAGCGGAGACAAGTTGTCAACTGCCATTCCGTCTGGGCCACATATTTTGGCGGTGAAATGGGGCTGGAGAACGCTGGCATCTCGTTTAACACCTCGCATAATTGGCATTGGGCCAAACATTTTGGCCAAGAAAGGAGGCAGATGAGAGCTAGAATCTCGTCTCTTCTGGGACAAAGATTTGGCTTGGAGCTCGTTGCTGTTCTCGGCGGTCTTCCGCTTCGCAGACACGCCGAACACGAGTAAGATAGTGGAGGCGCCGTCTTCCTTGCGATTGTTCTGAATGGCGCGAAGAAGGACGCTCAGAAGTGGCTTAGCAGAAATTGCGATGCTGCCAATATCCCGAAGATATATGATTCTGCGCGTTGTGCCACGCGCTGAGGGAACATTGATCAAGGCGGTGAAGAATGCCTCGAGGTGTTTGCGCTCGTCTGTCCCAGGCGCTCCGCTGCTGTAGAGAGACCGCGGGACCTCCGTATCTGCAAAATACATTATGTTCAAATTAGCATGCTAACCAAAGATTGAAGCAGCAGGAACCCAACTGTGCTCAACCTCAATGGGAGTTGTGTCTAAGCCTAGCGTCCCGGCAGCCAACTCCAGCGCGTCTAACTCAAGCACATCAGCGTTCACTTGATCGGCTACCAAGTTCAGCATAGAGTCGAGGACCGGATTCCCCAAGGGTACGGGGCAATACAGGGTGACCGAGCCTGCAAAAGATGTCTTCGATACCTTCTCTGCGGAATAGAACGCATATTCAACGGATGCGCGAACTCTGGTGGTGAGGTCGGTGCTAAAAGCTACATGTGGGCTGAGTTCTGTGGATACGATTCGTGGCTCTGATAAGCCTGTGGATGGCCACAGGATTCGATCGATAAAAGATTGAGAGATGATAGGCAAGGAAGGGGTATCAGGGGGCGAGTCGCCAGGCTCCGACTCGGTCTTCGAACTTGGTGAACCTGTAAGGTCGGGAGAGAGCAACAAATCTAAGGGAAAGGTTGGAGATTTCATGAGGAAGTGGGATTTGGTCTGTGAGCACATCGGACCTGGTAACACCCTTAAATATGAACTGGAAAGCTTTGCAACTTGCACCGCCAACCTCATGGAAGTCCATTACTTGTATGCTGCGTCCGAGTCAGCATTAGATGTGAAGACGCATTCCATCATAAGTAGAGAGCCGGACTAGAAACTGAGATTGTAGCCAAGTGGTGTTGTAAGTAGTGGTGTGCACAGACGTACGTTGCCGCTGGCCGTCGCGGGTTGCCTCGATTCTATATATAGATCTCAGCCTCTTCTTCCAAAACTTGAACGTGTAAAAAGACAACACCTCCAAATCACGATGCACGCTAACCCTTGGGGTATTGAGAAGCCACCTTAAAACAAGGGTCATTACTAGCGAGGAGATGTAAGTACGCGTGGAATATTGAATAGTTACATTTAACCAAGTACCATTACATAAACCGAGTACCATTGTCAACGAAGATGCCTCAATCGTCGACCTGATACGCGAGAATTTGGCTCATAAGATCGTACCATGTAATATGTGTACAGGTAGAAGAGTAAACGAGCTACATATGTAAACTGCCACCTCTACAGCGACCACAGCTTTCTGCAACTTGTCCATCGAGAAATTTTGAGATTAAAAGGCTGAGCAAGGAGAAGCCTATACAGCAGTCGGTAAAACATAAATCGCCTCCACGTAAATTTATCGCTGCGCAAAGATATATTCATTGGCCTCTAATGTCAGCTGTGTACTATGTACACGTTCTGCGCCGGATATTTGATTTTAAGGCTCGACGTCCATCGCGTCATCTGCCTTCTCTGCGCGTTCCATCTGCACACGCGCAGATGCTGCCGCGTCGACCGCTGCTCGCCGCGCGTCCCGCAACCCATCCGCCGTGGCGCGTTCCGTCACGGTCAACGGCAGCGGTTTAAAGAGCACCAGCGCCTGGCTCTCCGGCGGTAGCACAGGCTTTTGCACGGGCTCGTTCTGCCGCGCGCGTATACGTGCAAGCAGCGCCGCGTTCACCTGCATGCCCTGTGCGATCGCAACCCCCTTCTCGGCCTCCTGCTCTCGAGAACGTTCCTCATCTTCGTCCTCCTGCTCAAACGCGTCGAGGTCCGTAATCACGATGCCTATGGGGAGATTCGCGCGCGTCAGCACCGTCCGCGCCCCCGTGGGGTGCACGAGTGAGTAGGGAAAGGACGCACGGTCAGGCGCGGCCTCATACCAAGCGGGCGGCCCCCGCATCGACACTTCAGGCGCGGATGAAGGTTCTTCTACTGTGTACGCCACCGGTGCCGGTTGCATGGGCGCGTCGAGGTCGAGGTCCATTGGCGCACTACCTGGGAGCGTTGGTGCTGGGTACGGGTAGCTGTCGCTGTTATAAGTGTTGTAAGTACCATAGGCGCTGCTGCTCCCGCTTGTACGATTGTCCAAAGGTATAGCGGGTAGCTCCTGCACGCGAGGATACGCTTCGTGCGAGAGCGAGAGTTGCGCGAGGCCATTTTCAATTGGGCTGCAGCGCCGGCGTTTCGGGGGCGGGCGGCCCGCGCGCACGCTTGGTCTGGGGCTGCCGCTAGCCGTCGATGCGAAAGCAGCTGACGAAGAGGCGAATGCACTTGACGGGTGTATGCGTACTGGGGTTGCAATGCCACCAACAGGTTCAAAAGGGCTGGGAGCGTACACTAGCGTGACAGGTGATGGTGCGGGTGCGGGTGCGCCCTCAGAGTCGGAGTCGGAGTCGGCTGCACTGGCGTCGCGCGTGTCGCGGTGCTTGCGCTTGACCACGGCGGCGTCAAACCATGGGTGGCGAATATGTGTCGATGGGGCCCACGTCTGGCAGGAGGCCATCTACTTCCTCGTCGTTGGTAGGCGGGATGGTGACTGTTGGTTGTTTTGATTAGACGTGCGGGCGCTGACGAGCGCTGATTTGGCGGTGTTAATGCTGCTGGCGTTGACGGAAGCTGGTGTGTGTTCTTCCCCCGCGTCTACTGCTTGTTGGATGGTAGGTAGAAGACTGACTGGCTGGCGGATTATGCGCCTAGGGTCGCACTCTGGATATGTGTGGGTGCGGTGGTGACGATAAGTTGAGTATGGGTGAGTTGCAGCGGACGCGGGATAATTTAAAGTGCCCCGGGAGGAGCGCGGTGGTGATGGTGGCAGTTATGAAGGTCTCAAAGGTTGAACCAAGACGATTCCTGAACCGTGCGCGGGCTCTCGCTCCGCGCCGAAGTTTCTGGAGCTTCACGTGCTCTCATTCAGGTAGAGATTACGTCAGCCGTCGGTGGCACGCACGCTCCGAGTCGGCGACGCACTGCGTGCGTGCATTCAGCGCTCCCGCGCGCTGGGCCCTTAGAAGTGCGTTGCCTGCCAGAAATTCGATTCTATAAATTCCTGACAATTATTTCACTTTGAAAATGGCTAGAAAATGGCAAGGGATACTGGAAAACTTTAAACAGTTTGACGAGCCTTTTGCCACCTTTTTGCCGCTTTCTACCGAACTGCTGCTACTCGCCTAAGTAGCAGTTAAATATCTTGTGCAACGTCCTGTCTAGCATTATGTCCGGTCACCGAAGCGGCCAAACGAGACGCTCATCTGCCGCTCCGACTTGGCCCGGACGCATTGCCTCATCGTGATTCGTGCCAGATAGCATAAATACCCCGCACTGCGTCTGCGACTATTTAGTTCTAGGCCCTCCGATTCGACCCCGGTCCCATGCTCGTCTAATTGAAAATGAAACTGTAGTAGAGGCTGGCCAAGAATTAACTGAAGGCTGGACATGATACTTTCTCCGAGTCGGGTGCGGAGCGAGGAATGGTCCGTACCGCCTAGCACGCGTTTACTGTTTTTCGAAGTGCGCGGATGTTTGAAAACTTGACAGACGGAAATTATATTTGCCGTCCGCATTTCTGCCAGACAACGTCGAAAATGCAAGCCGCTGTCATAAAGGCGCTTGCTGCGCGTCAAGTATAGTGTCCTTTTTGCGTACGGCGACGGTAGTACCATCTGCCTTGATAAGATATCGCGGTCCRMTGCCACTAGCGCTCAGCGATCAACGCGTGTGCTTCCATGGTGTCGCGAACAATTACCATCCCAAAGTCACTGAGAATTTCGCTTTGAACACCGGCGATGCAGTGGAGGTATACCYCAGGAACGCCGGGACGACTTCCGGTACCAGCGTTGACACGACGGTGATCAAGCGCCCTTAAGAAAATAGGCGCCTGYAGATCCGGGCTTGACCTGGACCCTACGTGTCAATGTGCGCCAAGTTACCTGACATGAGGACCGAGGTAGTCAACAAATAATATATAGGCGCCCACACCATCGGAAGCCCACCACGTCTAGGTGCGCAGCGACGCTGATCTACCCCACAGTCGCATYGTCGCTAGGTTCAAAAGTTAGCCTGCCTGAAGCGCGAAACCACGGCCGAGGCCGTGCAGGTATTTTTGGCGCAGCACGGCCGCTGAGCGATTTTGATATTTACTCCTGGGACGATGAGGCATGTGGCCTGGAGGGTAGACTGTTGTGGCGGAAAGGGACGCATCACAGGGGCGGTCATCTGATTGCGATGGACATCTTCGCGCGATGTCCAAGCATCCATACATCGTATTGGTCGAGACTTGCCTCCAGCACTGGCAGTAAGGGGTCGTGATAGGGCCTTATTTCTGGCGAGGCTGCCCCGATAAGGCATGGGGCGGGTGAGTGCCCGAGCGGTGCACGGCACCAATGGTGGATAGGACGGATAGCAAGCCGAGTTTTTCTTCTTGACGACATTCCATCCCCAGAGTTAACGCAGTTCATTGTGGTGGTGAGAGCCAAATGACGTTCTTGTTCCTATTCATCGCTAACGCTCGTTTATATATAGGTTTCACAGTCGAAATATTCACACCATCCTTGTCTCCGACCTCCCATGGGCCACTCTCACCGCGGACAGAAGAAACACAATGCGCTCAACATCCGCCTCACTGAGTCCGCCGTATTCCTCCCCGTCGACACCTTCGCCCCTTCCCGTAGACATACCCGCCAGTCCGAATGCCGTACCTCCACCCTGCGCGGTCTGCTCGTGCTAGACCTTGTCAAGTCTACGAGGATAAGCAGCATCGACATTGAGCTGACCGCAATGACATCGACCGCCTGGCCCGAAGGTGCGTCCTTTTCTAGCCTCTTTTCCCACATTGCTGAGGATTCGCGGTAGGCATCGGCGCCCGCCGTATTGATGTGACTGAGGACCATCAAGTCTTTCATGCATCCACCGTTTTCTTCAGCGGCAGCAAGGTTCCCCAACGTCGCGCGTTATCCATCGGTCCCGGCATATACTCGCGCTTCGGAGACTACCCGGAAGACGACGAAGACGCCGACGAAATCGAGGGCGGGTGGGAAGCGTTCCGCCGGCAGTCGGGGCCCCACCCCCATCATACACGGTCAGCGCCGGTCGTGCAGGAGGGCAACGGCGCAGAGGCCGGGCCCAGCAGCCCGCGCGCAGGAGCCCCATCCCCAGCGCCCATCCAGCGGGAAGCGACCACCTCGTCACGCTCCACAGCCGATTCATTTTCCTCGTTTTCTTATCCCGAGCCCAGGCGGGAAAATCGACGCTTCAGCGTCGATGCAACGCATATCCGCTCCCGTCTACCTTACGAGACCCGCCAAATATCTCGTGGGCTTTCACCACGCGAACTTGAGGAGCTCGCGCCCATACCGCCATACTCGGCATTCCCCGACGATTCACCAGCCCCGGTGAGCGCGACGGCGCTGTCTCCAACGCACGCAGACCCTGCGCAGAGTCTTGAGGAGTTCCGCAATTCCTTGCATTCGAATCTGCGGAATTCACAACCCCATCCAAGTGAGCATATTCAATTTCAGTTATTCGGGGGACGCACGGCCCACCGGGCGCTACGCTTCCCGGACAGGCGTCGCGTTGATCTTTCCTATTTGTGGCACTTTACTGACCAGCCGCTCAGCAACCGACAGCAGCCCCACCGGCTCCGCATCGTCACTGCTGTCAGCACCGACGGCAGATACCCTGATCTCCCGGCAGGCGAGCACGAGCACAAGCCACTACGACGCCGAGCCCGCACTGCGCATCGCACCTGCGCCCTCGCCACGGCGCCGGTCGTTTTCATCGACGCGCGCCCGCGCCGAGCGGCGGGTGTCGCAGTCAACTTCGACTCTTCCGCCGATCCAGGCACGGGACGCCGCTCCCCCACCCGTGTCGCCCGCCGCCCTGGAGAAGGAGAAGGAAAAAGAGAGCAGAGGGCGGAAGCGGTTCAGCCTGACGAATATCTTCAAGCATGCGAAGGCGGGTGTGTCGCGCGAGCGCATGCACGACCGGGAGCGCTCGGTGGACGCCGAGCGGCCGTCCGTGGTCGGGCGGGTGAGCCCAGAGAGCCCGCTGGAGGAGATGGAGGAGGAGGCTGAGCAGCGCCCAGGGCGGTCGAAGTCGCGGGGGCGGGGTGTGATTGGGCGTATTTTGAAAGAGAATCTGATCGATGGGGGGAAGGAGAACGAAGACTGGACGGAGTTCAAGCCCGGTGCGTGCCGCGCATATATACGCATATATTTGGGTTTGTTGAGCTCCCCACAGGAACGTACTCGTATCCTATTTCGTTCAGCATTCCCTCAAACGCGCCACCGACCATGCGCTGTGAGTACGGGTCTGTCGTATGGCAGCTCAAGGCGAACGTGCACCGACCGGGCGCTTTCAAGACGAAGTTGACTGCGACACGCGACGTCAACATCATCGTGTGTCCCACTGAAGAGGACACAGAAGATACGGAAAATATCATCGTCGAGCGGCAGTGGGAGCAGCAGCTACAGTACCTCATCGCCGTCTCTGGGCGAAGCTTCTACATCGGCGGCACAATGCCCGTCATGTTCACCCTGATGCCATTGACAAAGATGAAGGTATACCGGCTGTCAATATACATTGAAGGTTCGTATCCTCCGTTTAACTTGCTGTAGCGATTGCTGATGTTGTGTCCAGAGCGCGTCGACTATTACACTAACATGCGCCGCATAGCGCGCTCGGACTTACCCACGCGTGTGTGCCTGCTCTCAGTTAAGGGCGGCAAGGGCGGCGAGCCTATCCTCCCCCTCGATTCAGACGCGCCCGATGCGCTACGTAGCTCACCCTTGTTCCCCGTATTCGACCCCGCCGCGACGGAGGGCGAGCTCTCCGAGATCGCGTCGAACTTGATGGGCCCCGGGCCATGGACGTTCCACCAGAACCTCGCACTCCCTAAATCATGCGACGAACTGCGCTTCACGAACAAAAATCGGCGGAGCAACATCGAGGTGACGCACCTACTCAAGGTGGTCATGCGCGTGCAGCGCGGCGACGATGAGCATGTCGACCCGAAGACAGGCAAGCGGAAGTTGTTCGATATTGTCGTGCAGACACCCGTGGTCATCCTTTCGGTCTGTTGTTCCCTTGTTTGGTTCACGTTTGCCTGCTCACCGGCGCCCTCTTTTTTCTCCAGTGTCGCTGCAACCCAGAATGGATGGCACTCCCACGGTATGCAGAGGCGCTCGAGGACGCGACGCTCATCGTGCCGAGTTGCCCGTGCCAGGACGAGCGCGCGCGCATCCTGAACGGGCAGACGGGCGGAAGTTTCCTCGAACGAATGACATCGCGCCGCTCGTCTGATTCCTCCAGCGCGTCCGCCGCAGAGACGATGGACGTGCACCCTCACTCACCCATGTCGATGCGGCGTTCAACGTACACAGACGCTATCCTGCAGTCAAGCTCGCTCTTTGAGCGGCTCGTGAGCGGACAGGAGAGCGTGAGCGGCGAGATGCCACCCGCGTACGATCCCGCAGCGTGTGTACCGGTCGTGACTCCCGTGCTGGCGCCGTCGCGCCCGACTGGCGTGCCGGCGATGTGAGGGGGTGTCCCTACGTCGTACGGGTTTTTTTCGAAACATGCAAGCCACTAGCCATTGGATTTCGAGCTTTCTTTCGGTCTTTGTTGTCGCCATGTTCTTGTGCATTTATCTTAGTGTCTTCGCATCTTAGTTTTTAATCGGACAGGTTGGACGATGGCAATTGACAGGGTATAATCTAATACCGTTATTATGAATGTCATGGTATTCTGGCGCTCAATAGTGTTGCCACAGGATTTCTGTATACCAAGCTGTTCGAATGATTTCTCTGCCGCGTCCGTCGTTGTCGTTCGAACTTTGCAGTTGAGTCATTGTCGGCTCTTCTACTCATGATCCGCTTCGCGCGTCTCGTTTCCGCTTGTTCTCTGCTCCTAGTGGTTCCTGTATAAACTACTATTAACTAAAGTCCATGATTTTGTTTTGGAATAACGCTGTGCTGGCTGTCGTCCGTCCGCACGGTCATGGTATGTAGTGCTTGCTATTCCTGCGTCTGCCGGGTACTTATTTGTATAACTAGGCATCACCGGAATGTTGCGCGAACTATGATTGAGAGAGATCAAATCTCCTGTCATCCTGATCCAGCTATGTTTATCACAGGGACCTATTGATACAGTTGGGTATATCCCAAACCGTTCAACCGCCGAGGAGATTTATGCGAGGGATCTATCAATACATATCAGTGGTTCGGGCATGCCAGACACAGATGCTCGTGCGACAAGTCCACGCGGTTTACCACGATTCTGCAGACAAAATAACGTGGTGGGCGCATCTTGGGCGCATCTGGATCGAAGCCAATCGACGGGGGCTCGCCGAGAGCAAGAGACTTGCTGATATTATTGCTATCGAGTGAGAGTGCTGCAGCGGTCTCATCTGCGCGTGCAGGTATGTCCCGGCCTCCTATGCAGTCCCCTACTCCTAGCGGGTGCGCCACTCTCGATAGCTCTCGGCATACCCCCGTTATAAACACCCCTGTATGACATCAGAACATAGTACACCATCGTCACTCTCCTAAATCTTTCCCAAGAGAGGGGAATGACACGGCGGCTTGTCGGCAGCTCACGAATATCATTACTCGGGAACCTAAAACAATTCCCAAAGCACGGTGGGTAGAGTGGCAAGACAAATCATATTGGTATCATTCGTCAGCATGACAGTTCAGGTGAATGGGATCTGGGATTCCATGCGAGCGTGCGGGATGGTGCGGCTGCCATCAGCGTTGAACGTTGAACGTTGATCAGTCGCGCGCTCGCGGCGGCTGGAATCGCAGCAGCGGGCAGTGCAAAGTATACGAAGTGTAGCTAGGCTCGGTGGTCATCGGTCTGTAGTGGTTTCATCATGGGTGTTGGTCATTTCGCACTTTCGGACTATGAGCTGGGCCACAGATTTTGCAGCATCAGAGTTACAACGGGAATACATACTTAGACGACCAGAATATATGTATCTCTAAGCGGATATTTTGCTCGCCAACGCATGGGTACTAAGTATTGGGCGCTATGAGTCTCTGTGATCAGAACGTGTGATGCAGATATGTATGGGTGTCATTGGGTGGTTAGGAAGGACACCCTTAAAATTTGCGTCGGGCGTCAACGAACCGGTATTCGGCACAAGCGCAGCGCAGCATACAGAGCATTACTACTCGCTGCACATTTGCGGCATATTGGAGGCGAAAACGTGAGGGTCCCTCGCGATAAAGAACCCATATCTACGATCAGATACACTGCAGAGCTGTACCGTTGGACACTTGGGGTGCGCTGCTTGTCACCGGAGATATCTATCCATGTTCAACTTGTTTTCTATACTGCTACGCAATATCAAGGTATGCAAAGGAAAGATATGGGCGCCCACAGTAGAAATGTCATGTCGACAAGCACTTTTGGATGAAATGACGCGGTAAGTATATCTGT
This sequence comes from Hypholoma sublateritium FD-334 SS-4, assembly GCA_000827495.1. Classification (NCBI taxonomy): domain Eukaryota; kingdom Fungi; phylum Basidiomycota; class Agaricomycetes; order Agaricales; family Strophariaceae; genus Hypholoma; species Hypholoma sublateritium. Next base: position 574,587 of record KN817523.1, on the reverse strand, counting down.
ACTTCCCCGAGTCAGAAATCACATAATTCCTGTTGGTACAATGACTGTATTTTTGGGGTTAGCCACCTGGTATTAAGAGATCTTCTTGCCAAAAGGACTTGAGGGCCGGGAATGCGTAATCAAGGTGTATGTCCTCCTATTAATTATAACGCACAGCATCTTTAGTACTATGATTTATACCATATAGATACAACGATACCCGACGTAGCAGTTCAACTGCACCGATAACCAGCTTTCGCGAGTCACACAGTCAGAACTCCGCGGTCGCCCTTGGGCGCTTATTACCCTCGCATCATTCCAATTTCTCCACCATCAGCAGTAGTGCGTATCCTCCAGTGCGGTAAACCAAAGTTCAAAGATTAGATTATGCGTCGCTGGATCAAGCGAAACGCACGCAAAATTACACAAAAAATTATGAGATCTTTTTCAGGTGAGTCGGTATAACAAGCGCCCATATGAATTCATCCATGTGTTTGATGGGCATACACGCGGCTCCACTGTGGTGAAAACGGAGCTACTACTGCACACAAATATAGAATGTAACAAATCATCCTAATATTCAATAGTTTGGCTGTCTTCGATTTGGCGTCTTCAATAAAATTTCCATGTTTCAACGCTCCCGACTTATAACTTCTATTACGCTACATCCATCCTTGTCGGAGATATTAGCGCTGGCGCAGAACGCGGAGGTATGATTGTAGCCCTTGTAGTCTACGCTACTAGAGTAAGATAAAAAGACTGGAAGCGGCTCATGATTACGGTATATGTCAAGTCCGGATGATATTCAAACAAGCGTACGAATGCATAAATAGCGAATTATTTCGCGCCATAGCGTGCCTTGCGACCGATGTCGAACGGAACATACTTGTATTTTATCATATGTCTAGGGAACAATTTTTTTAGTTGAGCAAGAGGAGCAATGGAGGAGGAACATACTGGATTTGTCGGCGCAGCGTCAAGGCGAACAAAGTAAAGAAGTAGACGACTAGGATGGGCCAGTAGACAGGTACGTCGAAGACTTCAGAGGTTGTACAGAAAATAGCGATGATAGTCGCCCGGGTGGCCGAGAGCCTGTAGAGAGAAACCACGGTGTGAATACTTCTATATAAACATGCATAACCGGACAACAACACACCAGAATTGCCATTCCGGCAAGCGCCTGACGAAGGGCCTAAATTCGTCGTCGCGCGAAGAGGGTAGTGGGCTAACGGGGTCGCCACCTTCTTCAATTTCGTCTGCCATGAGGTCATCCTGAAGCGAAGGGTCGAATTTGGGTTGTAGGAAGGCCAGAAGGAGATTTAGGAGGTAGATCGCATGAGCGTCTAATTATGACATCAGGAATCGGCCAATGGATCACTTGCGCAGGTCAGAAGTCACTCACAGCATACTGCAATAAAATTATAACAAATAGTTAGACACGAAGATCCATAAAAGCTCCAGTTCAGAGACTAACCAATATACCACTGAATGAATACGTGTCAGATTGAGAAACCATTAACAAAGCGTTGCACTGAATCTAGAAGGAACTCACCCCTTGGGCGAGAACAATTCGCAAGAAGAACAAAGACAATAGGCCTGCTGTCGACAACCATCTGTAGAGCATGTGCGGGGTCCAGCGATCCAGGATTTGCTGGTATTGTCGTTGAATCTTCGTAAATTGGGCTGTGACATTTTGGAAAGGCGTAGGTTCAAGACCTGAGCCAGAATCTGACATCATCCTTGGCGTAAATGACGTTTCGTGGGTGTGATAGAGGTGGGGAGAAGCTGAACGTCGTTCGTCGTGCTGGCTGTTAGGCCTTAGGAGTGACGACGTGTAATTTTACCAGGAACACCGCGGCTGCGCTTTCCGTCGGAATTTGAAATCGTGGAAACCTGACGCGGCAATTTCCCTGTACCGGCCCGCCCCCCTAACCAACAACCATGACCACTGTCGAGCTCACTGCGCAATATATCGTCAGTCACCTCACGCCGCAACGACCGTTGTTTGTGGCAATACAAGGGCCTCAAGGCTCCGGAAAGTCATATATTACGGCTGAGCTCGGAAAATACCTCCAGGCGCCTCCTTACTCTCTTCGTGTCGTTTCTCTCTCGATCGACGATCTCTATCTTCCTCACGAAGCCCTGGTTTCTCTTGCAAGGGCTAACTCTGAAAACGTACTGTGGCAAGGACGCGGGCAACCAGGAACGCATGATGTTGATCTTGGAGTACGAGTTTTGTCCGGACTCCAAAAAGCAAGTGACAGCATCGAGCTGCCGAGGTTCGACAAAAGTCTACATTCCGGAGCAGGCGATCGATTGCCCATTGACGGTACAGGAGTAATTGTAAGGCAACCTCCTACTATAGACGTTGTTATATTTGAAGGTTGGTGTGTTGGATTTCGCTCTATCTCCAGGGAGGACCTCTTGTCTCGCTGGAATGGTGTCTGGAAGCGGGAACGCGTAAGGTTATCTGTTCAAGAGGAAGAGACGGGAAGACTCGCAGACATTGAGGCTGTAAATGAGAGGCTGAAAGATTACGAACGACTTTGGGACTTTTTTGATTGCTTCATCAAGGTGATTTGTTATTTTTTGATCAGCGCTCGTTCTGAACATGTTACTCAGCTCAGCTCAGAGTCACCGGGCTCTGAGATACAATCAAAATACTCAGTCGTGTATAAGTGGCGATTGCAACAGGAGCATCACATGAAATCTGTCAATGGCGGAAGAGGTATGACAGACGAAGACGTAAAACGGTGAGCGATTTTCCAAACCAAGATATCTGTATTACTAAACTTCTCATTCATTAGGTTTGTGGACCGATATATACCCGGATACGTCTTTTTCGGGGACATGGGGCTACATAAGACAGAAGATTTATCCAGCGCAGTAAAGAAATGCTTTACTTTGATTCTAGATGAGAATAGGACCGTTACGAGGACTATTGATTCTGAGTACTAGTCAAGAATTCTTCTTCATGATCTATTGCTAATCTTACTCCAAGGTCACAATGTGATAGTCCTACATAAGTTCTCAAGTATATCAACACTCATGACGATTTTTGGACTTGTCAACCGTTCTACTGTAACACGCGTCTGCTAAAACACCCGGAATGCGAGAACATCGTGTCTGTTTAGCATCCTTCAAGCCGATAACCTTGCGATAACCATAGATAACTCTATAACGCTGACGTCCGAGACAAGGATATTTATAGCAATCAAAAAGCTGTCAAGGGCATCTAAAGCTCCGCAAGATCTCAGATACTATAAGGAATCTTCAGTGCAATCATCCGTTTCCAACGAACGAACGTGCTTGACGCACCGAGCTTTCCTCGAGTTGTGCTACTACTTTGTTTCGCCGCCGCCAAGGTCATTTGTATCATTGCAATCAACGGGTTTCTGAGTTCTCAAGGTCATAGGAAGTTGTGCATCTCCGAGTCACATCTATACGGTAGGTTGTATGTAGATTGGTTCTTCGATAGAATGTAGCAGCAGGATACTTACTGGAACATGGCGAATCTCCACTTGAGCGCTGGCTCTTGAGCAGGTACTGATAGTTGAATGGCATGCAGGCGTATATCATTGACATACTTATACGTTTAAATTCTATGATAATACTTAGTATATGATTTCGTTGAGCTATGAGTTGACCAATAACTGACACGCCTATCACAATCGCACGATAAAATTAGTCCGTAAAAGACAGACGCCTTGACCAGTCCAGGAGTCCAGGTGAAGTCCAAGAACATCCTGACAGGAGTTGAAGGACAAGTTTATGGCACAGCCTTGTTCCCGAGCTAATTAAAAAACTCCTCCTGGGAAGCTCTCTGATTCTGCTCGATTTATCTGTCGCCTACCCAGAGCGCTTGTAAATGGTACAGGTCAAGTGACCCCGCCGGCGTTAGAGGAATACTTACGGGCGGTCATGCGCTAGAACGGTTGAATGTACCGAAAATGTTGCTATTTGAACGACAGCTGTTACTACATTGTTCCTCAATCGTTGATTGTTCTACCTAGTCAGTCCCATCGAATAGCGTTGAAAGCACGCAAGTGTTCAGGTGCCGATACCCGAGAAGCACGGTGGCGGCGCACAGTTGAAATGCCACTGACTAGGTAAATGTAAGTACATGCCACACTCAGTCACAAAGTCGGGCTTGCGCCGACCGGTCACCATCATTTTATCAATTCCGGTGAAATGACGACGAATGTATTGAATACCTGCGCGTCAACCACGACTGCGCATAATTGCGATTATCCGCAAAGCTGTGTGTGGCACGAATCATCGCCCAAAAAGGAAAGAGGATCAAACACGTAAAATGTGGTATCCTAAAACGGCAGTAACGGTCAGAGCCATGAGGCAACCACATCTAAATTAATCCACGACCGAGCTGGTGTTTATGCAAAGTAATTTGTACCTAACCCCATCTTTAGAAGCTCCAGGTGAGTGCTCTTTAAAAAACGGCCGGAGAGTTCGTATATCCTCACTATATTATAATTTGCGTGTCGGTTTTGATACAAATTGACAACGTGAATTTCCCTCGAATGGAGGCAGTGTAGAGTTGCCAGAATATCACAGAAATGATACATTTAGGCAGTTAAACCAGATTTTAATCATAAATCTACGGATGAATGACTGCCTTACTAATAACCGTTATTGTCGAGTCAATACTCTAAAGATATTGACTGAAGGTAGGGTTAAGGTACTAATCAACTTCTGACCAGACCGTCTGTCCGCTGTCCTCCCATGGATGGGCATGACTAGACCCTTAAAGTATGCATGTATAATCCGATCTATGTGGAATTTGTATAATGATATAAAGAATCAAGCGAGGTAGGCCCCTTCAGGGGAACAAAGTCGCCGAGTCAGGATCTAAAACACAGGTGTGGTGAGCGATGGCAGGCCACTGGCACACAAGTGAACTGAGGTAGCCATTCCATTCCTCTTCAAAATAAGACGGGTTGTCGCTGTCGACAGGGGTTGATGATTTTACCCGCAGATATCGAGCATTCCAGCGTTCTTTCTGCTTATTTCTAATTCTTCGAGGCCTTTCGCGGGCCCGAACGGCGGAGCAGGGCAACCTGCAACGTCATATTATGACATGTGCAGCGGGTAAAAAATAAACGAAGAATGTATTACGAGGGCATCGGATGAAGATGGAGATGGGGAAAGTAGCGGAAAATTGTGTTTCTAGGGGCCTTGCGTGGTGGGCGCGCCTGACGCGCGTCCACCACACACGCCGGCGCAGACGTGCGGCAACGGCGCTTCTTACGTCAAGCGCCCGGCGCCCTTAAATCCATGCCCTCTGATCGACGCTTAACGCTTTCGCCATAAATTCAGTATACTTAAGTTCCTGAGCCAACGTTGCTCATCACACCACACAAATTTTAATCGACGACTTTGCCTAACTTGAACAGTCCCGACACATCTCCGGAAGGGCCTCGGCAATGCTTGTAATGTTCACTGCAATGGACCGCGAGAATCTGAGGATCTTGTGAATTTACTTATTGTAAGAATATCCCGGGGCTATATGAGTTCAATTGCCTGTCGCCGCGTTCCGTTATCAACACCGGCTTGACACCGGCATCAATTTATCTGATAACAGATCTCGCACAAACAAAAACACTGCACCTTGCGCTCGAGTTTGGCTCGAGTCAGAGTCAATCGCGTTGCCGATCGTCTCCAGCCACTTACAAATTACAGCTGCGCGCCGAGCATGTCAGCATACGGAGACATACACCGTGCGCACAGCATCGCGCGCTTGCCGCCCACGGCGTGGACTAGGACAGGCCCCGCTGCGGCCGCCGCAACGTACAGCACGCCTACCATTACCGTCCACCATCTGACCCTAGAGACTGCGCGCGCGATGCCTGGGCTCCTCGCGTATCTCAGTGCGGTGTTCGCGCAGGAAGTCGCGGATGGGCGCACGTACCCGCAGGAGGGCGCGATTCCGCAGCCGACGTTCGAGGCGTACTTTTTCGCGGCCGACGTCTTCGTCGGCGTCGCAGGGCAAGCGCCCACGTCCGCGCCCGAGATCCCCGCCGATATCGAAGCAGCGCGCGGCTCGCACGCATGGGAGGCGTGTATCGCAGGGTACTACTACGTGCGTGCATTCGCGTCGCGTTCTGCTCACATCGCACGGCGCTCATAGTTGCATACTCGCGCGCAGATCAAACCGAACTACCCCGGCCGCTCATCTCACGTGCGTCGCGCCCCGCGTCCATTGGCTCAGACGCTCCCTGGTGGCGGCGGCGGCGGCGGCTAATGTCTATTTTATTCTGTATCCCACCAGATCTGCAACGCCGGCTTTGTAGTGCCGCCGAACCAGCGCGGGCGCGGGTACGGCAGCCTGCTCGCGGAGTCGTACGTGCATTACGCGCCGCGGCTGGGGTACCAGGCGAGCGTGTTCAACCTCGTCTATGTAAATAACGGCGCCTCTGTCAGGTGCGCTCAGTTTCTCGTGTACTTGGTCGCGCGCAACTGCTCACAGCCACGCGTCGACAGATTGTGGGAGAAGCTCGGGTTCACCAAAGCCGGTCGAATTCCCCGAGCTGGCCGACTGCGCACCGGTGATGGCCAAGGTGAAGAGTACGTCGATGCGTGGGTCATCTACAGGAGCTTTGTCGATGCGGAGGACACGGTAGGCCCGAGTGGTAGCTCCTAGTGATTACGGGTAACGGGGATCGTGGACACAGTCCTGGATAGGTCCACATCCGGAATTGCAAATACGCCGTGCCACTGAGTTGGTCCTGACATTTGCCACTACTCGCGCTTGTCATCATAAATTGTGATACTTGAAATGCGCTTTTGTGGCTGGCATCTACACATATGCACGCGCTACGCGTTATGCGGAACATCGATCGATGTGGGACACCGGCCGACACCACCAGCTGCCCAGTTTCCTTGCATAATCCACACAGGTACGGTTCAAACACGCTGCGCCCGCGTTCCCCGCGACGCGGCATCCTTGCTGACGATTGAGACAATATTATCCAATGCAGTTACTGCCTATATATGGTCTCTTAGTTATATATGGTCTTTTGCAGCCTCCAGTTGTTTCATCCACGATTAGCATATGGATCACCGCGCTGAGAAGGCTCAGTGGCATCGGCATGCCTGTATATGGTAATAATCGCGAGCAAGCGAATCACTCCTCACCATACGAGCGCTTATTTGGGTCCCTGATATAGTAATCAATATTTTACATGGCTGCGCGCCCATGAGTAACCGGGGAGCGGTGCCCTTGTAGATATATTTACTGGCCTCGCGCCGCGCCGCGCCGGACTGTACGCGACATGAAAATAGCCCGCTGGCGACCCAGGAATATGCAGACGGCCCCGCTGCGCTTCGCCTGAGCGGCGCGAGCGAAACGGATCCCACCGAGCGCCCGCTAGACGGCTCGGGGCCCTTAACGAGTGTCGGCGGGATCTCTGACATGTTCGATCATTATTGCACTCGGAATACCACTGCCAATAGCATCAATATGCCCACTGACAGATATTCTTTGGCATTGCTCACATGCGCGTGGGGGGCGCACTGGGCGATTGCGCAATACGCGTAGAGGGCTATGCAGATGCCAGAGATAGCGCGGGGGATCAGAGTGATCGTTGTCAAAGTAGATGGACAGGCGCTCGTGCCACTCAACTCGTGCTCTGCACCGTCAAGACTCGCGGTACAGCGCCGGGGAACACCAGTTTGAGCTCGGCCCCCACGTGCGGAGGGCGCGCTGCGACAAGTGAGCATCTACACAGGGTGTTCCCGCTGCTCGGTAAGAGTACAAGAAAAGTGCCTAATCTTCATCAATGGGCGACATACTAGGATCACGAAGCGTGTTTGAGTGCTGTGCTAGCAAGGAATGTTAGCAACGGGTGTACAGTAAGATCAAGTAGTGTATGTAACACTGAAGTGAAGTAGTGTTGTATCATGCATGTTGTACTAGGACTCGTATTACTTGTACTAGAAGTTGAAAAGAACATACATACTTGGAAGTAGGAACAGGAGTACGGTGGGCATGCTATTTTTAACAGGCAGGCAATTGATATGATGCGCGATCAGCTCGCTGGCTCGGGGCGCGAATATTTCAATTTTCCACCATTTCTTGAACTCGTCTTCCATCCCGGCAGCGGCGTGCCGGCCTCCGGACTTCCGGGCCTCCTATGCTCCCGCTCCTCTCGACTCCGGGACTTGAGCTTGAGCGCACATCCATTCCATTCCAGGGATTGCCCAGGCAAGCCCTGTCTCGCAGGCTGCATCCTCTCCACCGAGTCCACCCTATCATCTCCTATTACCCGTTCATTTCAATTCCCTGTAGTGGTGCACATCAAATGCAAATTGGCACGAGCTCGCAATTTGGCGCGGCAGCGCGAGGCGGCGGCGTGCCCTGCGCGCACTCTCTCCGGGGAAAGGAACGCTTTCTGGCTTAGCAGCGATGGCGAAAAGTTCCGCGGGACGTAAAGTGACATACGATATCAACGTGCGCGGGCGCATTGGGCCCGAGCCTTCGTGAAGATAAGTCGAGATGGGTCGCGATAAGTGGCAAGCGTCTCCGCGACCTGGGATATCAAATATACGGCGATTCTCGCTAAGTACGCGGGGCAAGCTCGCTGATTTCAGGTGTCAAGACGCGATCTGGGAACCGCATAGATATGGGCAGGTGCTCGAATCGATGACGCTATACGCCTGCGGGTGCGCTGCCCCTAACCCGAGAATAGGGTTGGCGCCGGACTTAGACTTTTATTCCCTAGACGCTCACTTGACCATACCTTTGATACCAGCCATACATTCTTTCCAAGCATATGCGTCGTTTAACGCCGCAAAGCTGGCGGGTATACAGTAGGCGGACGGCTCCCCGCGGGGTTAGACACTGAATGTCCATTTACCTACGTAAATCTCGCTCACTCCAGAGTCAGATGGGCGGCAGGAGGGAGGAACAGGCAGGGAACGGGCCCTGCTCGTGCGCTCGAGCAGGCTCGAGCACGCAGGTCTAGAAGATTCAGGAGCGCAGCGCACTTCGTCCCCGGTATACCGGATCTCTTCCGCCGCGTCGCCCGAAGATGTAGTCCATGGATTTGCATGACTCAGCAACACCGGTGCGGGTGGCACGTAGGCCGATCCCGAGGAATCATCTCCGACGCAGCATACATCGTCGGCGGCAAGGAGGCGATGGGGGCCAGCTCTAGGCCGGCGTGCCAATGTTTGTGCGTACCGCACGGATATGCAGGTGGCACACTTCTATGATGATTCGGAGGACCGACAGCGATGGGAATGCATGGAGTATCATATGTGTGGAGCGCGAAATGCTGTCCACACACGAAATGTTTTTTCGCAAGAAATTAGTAGCGCTGCGCACCGATGCGTGGAGGGAAGGTATTGGGGCCCGAATCTGACATAGTGCGTACAGCATCTTCATCTCTGGGACTGCTTCTTGGTGTATTTTTGGCCAGTACTATGATTTGCGTTTGGGGGATAGGCACCGCTGAAGAGGTGGCTAAGTTTCATGGAGATTATGCAAGATAGTGTTACATCTAAGAAGGGATCATGAGAAACGATAGGGATTGGATAAGCAGATGCATCGAGGGGGCCCACGCCGATTTAGCGTGTAAATAGTGTTTAATGGGTGGCAGACCCTGGTGCAGAGAATTCTTTTTTGTCGTGATAGCTGGAGAAGTGAGTGCCTCCCTCCCACGGCATCGTTCGGGCATCGAAACCTGTTTTCAGCATACCTGGCGTGTAGAGCCTGGCGATGCCACGCCAGGAATATGCTGCGGCGGCGTGTATTAGAGGGTCGGCAGGGGAAAAATAAGTGCGAAGCGGTCCTGGAGTCATCTAGCAATTTCTTGGGGTCGAATCAAAGCTCCGGAGCGGGTGGAGAGAGAGGCCCCGAGAATTGTGTCATCGGGGAGCCATAAATTACCAAAATATGTATTGATACACGCGGCTATAGCGCTGTGGAGGGGTCTAGTTGTCTGTAAAGCTTGAGGCAATTATGTGACCTACTGACTCGCAGACCCGGCAGGCCTAAAATACGAATCTTGATATGAGAACGTCAGGAAGCTGTGGGTGCATCTATCTTCACAGCAGCCCAGCACTGGAGATTGTTGTTGGACCATCGATAATGAGATAATGACGGACAATATGTTGGATGGCCGACAATGTATTGGCTATGTCGGATCAGGGAAAAGCGCAAAGCGCAGTGGCGTCAGGAGGGCCGACCTGGCTATGTCGTCGCTTGTAAGTCGTTCAAAAAGCGGCCTGGGGACGGTCACTGGCGACGTTGAGGCCGACGGTGACTCAGAAAAGGGTGGTGAATGGATGCAAAGAGGTAGAAATGTCTGGAAGGTCGGGAGCGGGTTGGCCGCGCCCGATACAGAGGCTGTGCTGGCCAGTTTTCCTGTGCCGCCCGGTGGCACAAGCAAAGGGTATAAAACGCGGAGGAGTTCGGTATATTCTGGCACAACCTCTCCCTCCACCCCTAATTCCAATTTCCAAGTCTTCGTCTTCAAGCGACCGACGTACTCAGGCAATAATCCGGTAAGCAAAGTCCGAATGGGGCAGCATTGGATGGCAGGCGTTTTCCCTTTTGGGTGGAGTAAAAACTTTTTTTATTCTGCCTAATGGGGATACGCTGCCATCTTGCCCTATAAGCACGTCCTTTGAAATCCGGTTCAGCATTCCCTGACATTCCGCGCCCAGTGATCCAAATCAAATGGCCACCCAACACACAGGCTCAGGAGCCCCACGACGTTCGTTTGCAGTCCCCTCGGTAACTTTTTTCCTTGCTCGTCGGCGAGGCCGCCTTTCTCACCTTGCTACATAGGCACCACCGCCAAATGCCGTTTCAAGAACAGGCGCCGACCCATACCACGGCCAGGAGGGTCTAGCAAAATTGGCCTCCCGGTTTATAACGCACCTGTTCGCATGTCCAGACTACCCTCCTTCGGCCACCCACGCACACGCACGGTTACCCTTTTTTATCGCGTACGCTCTGCATCGGACGAAACTACACCCGGCTGTTACATTTGCTGCACTGGTTCTCTTGCAACGGTTAAAGGCACGTTTTCCGTCGGCGCGCGGCTCTTCTGGGCACAGGCTCTTCATCTCCGCGTACATGATCTCCTCGAAGGTTATGTGTGATGACACTTACTCGAACAAGTCCTGGTGTATAGTCGCGCAAGGCATGTTCACTCTGCGTGAAGTCAACCAAATGGAGCGCGAGATGTGCAACTACCTAGATTGGGAGCTCACTGTCGACGATCCCATTCTCACCAACTTCGAGCAGGCGGTTAAGGCGGATTTTCGGGAGACGCGGGCCACCTATCCGAACTACCCTACCACATTTGTCTCCAAGCGCGCTGCTCGCGCCGAGGCTTCTACACCGATCAACGAAAAGTCGAACAGTGCAAGTCCGATCCCCACCTTTGCCACTCCCCGGACATCGTCATCATCTGCAAAATCGACGCCCACATCGACGCTCTCCAAGGCATCTTGGTCCGCCGATCCCAAAACCCCCGATACCCCTTCCCCCAGTTACTCCAACTCCACCTCGCCAACGTCGTCGGGCTCGCCCGCAACACCTGTTGGCGGCCCCGAAACGAACCCGAAGATTCGCGGAGTCGATTCATCGCCGTCTTTTGGGCAGTACGACATTCCTCCAGCGACTACGGTGCATCCCCTCAAGCCAAAAATGTTCGCGTTCGCGATTCCTTCGGGTTGGTAGACTTCTGGTGCTGGTTAGTTCAACACTCTTTTTATTTTCTCGGTACTCTTGCATCATTTGTATTATATTCATCCCAATACCCTCATCTTCATGTTCCTCTTTTTGCTGCATGTGTTGCGTCTATCATCTTTCCTTGCTTCATGGGGACCTGCCTTATATTTTTTTGCATACTACGCATCGAACATTCTCCCGTCTCGCATCACACAGGCATACAATGTTTATTAACGCCCGCACCTGCATTACTTACACACATTTGTACCTTTATCATACAATCCAACATAAGAATAAAAAGAATATTATACAATCTACTGCCTATTGTATGCTCTCAGCAAAGACACGGTCACCGAAATGCATAATTGATACGCTCAACAACACTCAGCTCGCGCGTGCCGATCCGGGGATGGGCGACGTGGGGTAAGTTCAACTTACATACGCGATCTGGCTTCGCTCGCTTGCGCGCGCGCCCCCCTTGAACGTGTAGGGCACGCTGCAGCGTCACCGCTTATCCGATTAACTACGATCACGCGCCAGCTGGACTTGTCGCCCGTCGCGCCGCGTTCTGATAGAACTGTTCCGCACACGTTTTCCGTGGGACGACATCGACGTCTGCGGCACGGTAAGTAGGGCACGGTGCGCGATAATATGTAATATGTAATAACAGTGCCGACAACATAAGCCTGGTGGTCCCGTATCATGTCGTATCATATCATCTCATTAATCTGACGGGACCATCTTCTGGGGGTTTCTGTTGCATCATCTGGAGACTGGCAGGTCGCATTTAATAACGATATGTCGAGGACGCGTGGGTTGACGTGAGATCTATGCCTGGGGTGGCCGGCATCCCCAGCCTGATGCGGGGCATGAGGATGCTGTCCGAACGGTGTAATAAGGTCTGGCTCACGCAGTCGGCTTGGATGGAAACATTTTCTGTAACATTGTTTGTGGGACGGAGAAACGCGCCGACGGTTAATGGTGTTCAAGACAAGCCTCAAGGGAGCCGGTGTCGGCAATCAATGAATTACGTAATTCGAGGCCTACAGCTTGTTCGAATTTCATCATCATGTTGTTGGCCGCCTGCCTCTTCTATTTCGCGCGTTCGGCTCGAACGTGAGGCAAATATAATAATACGGATGAACTCACGTCGCGTATTGCTTGGGTGATGCGTTGTCTATTACTGCAAAGATACCCGGCCGGATGAGAGGACGGATGGGTGTCACGGCGTGGATGGATGCAACATGGATGTTCGATTCGATGTGCTCGGGCAAATGTTGCCCCATGCACCTATGCAGCCCACTCGCATTAAACAAGCACCCCACACGCACATGTCGGCCATCCAGACCCTGAGCTCAGAAGGCGTCGACGCCCCGCAGTACGTCGCGTTGACAGCACTTCAATGTACGCCGCACGAGAACGAGAAGCGTCTGTGGGACCGCCGCACGCACTAAAATTGGGGCGCGTCGCGTCAGGTGGCATTCGCACATAAATATGTGGCAAGTGCTGGGATGCATCTGCCGTGGGGCGTTCGCACAGTGCGCTACGCCGCGGGGCGAGGAGATAATACTGTTGGAAGATAAGATATCATTGTGTGTGCTGGCTGTCGGCGGCGGCGGCGGTGGGGCTTGCTTGGGCAGGCGGCCTGCAGGCTGCGGGGAAGCGAGCTGGTGCACTGCATCGTCAATTTATGGCTCAGGGCGACGTGTCAATGACGCCAGTGAACCTATGGCGGCGGAGCGGGCGCGGTCCGTCCGGGCACGCTATCATTATACGACAGTACGACTTTGTACACGCCAATAAACTAGAAGTGATTTTAGGATACTCGTGGATTTCGGCGAACCTCGATTCGCTCACTGCGTAGCGCAGTGGCCGGCCCTCGCAAGCGTGCGCTGGGCGCGACCGGCAGCCGGCGCGAGCCTGCATGCGGGGGGATCATTTAAGGAGGCTATCAGAACAGAAGCCCTGGCTCGGGGCTCGCGCTCGCAATTAGTCGCGCTGGACCCTACCGTCAGCTGACGTCCCGGTTGCGTATACGTACTGACACAGCGGGGCGCAACCGCGGAGGCTGAGAAGCACGCTCATCGCTGCCCGTCGCCGGACGCGTCGCGACGGCGAAGGCAGTTCTGCAATTTAGACGCGCAGCGCGGCGGGCGGCGGGTCACGCGTTGCGGCCACGCCGGGCGCGCGACCCTGATCTACGCGGCGCCGTTAATTGAGCGGAACTGCGACAGGCGGTGCACGCAGTATCTTTCCAGAACCCCGACGCGCTTCTTACCAGGAAACACGCCCGCAGCGATGGCAACGCTCCAAGCCGCCATTGCCCGAAAAGGCAGCGGGCGCGACACGGTGTCTAATGGCGTGTGCGCAGTGGGCCTCCATTCATCGCGGTGTTCATGTTGGTAGGAAGGGCCCAGCAGTTGGGGGCAGTGATGCGCGTTGGCAGTGGCACAGCGAATCTCGTTGGCGATGACAGGTGCGCTTTCGTTATCAAATGGTACCAACGACCAACGAAGATTGGTGATTAGATTGTATGCATTGTGCCTTGTAACTGGTGAAAAAGAAGATGTACTAAAATACAAGAAAGGGATAGCTTGCTGTACCTCGTCATCAAGTTTGCAGAGTAGTCTTGTTCTGAGTAAAAGGTAACATAAGCTCGCGTATATCTGTTGTCTGTGGCACTAAACTGACATACTCTTCAGCAGTGGATCAACCGGCCTTTCTGCCGGACGATGTAGGACGAAGTTCTTGATTTAGGACTTGAAAAAGGGACTCGCGTCCCCAGAGAGCCCGGCATCTGTTGGTCAAGGACTCCCGCTGGCTGTCTGCGGATTAGAAAAGCAGATGGAATTCCCAAGCATCAGAGAGCAGTGATACACCAGCGGACCGGGGTATTTTCATCATGCTGGGCAGAGCGCAAGTACTCAACACCATTTTACATCGAACCATTCTATTTCGGAATAATGGAGGGTGTAAAAAGTAGCCCATCATCGACGTACCAGGCCGAGAAGTGATGATATGAGCTACGCAGCGCACATTGCGAAAGAGCGGGCGCCTGATACCTGTGTGCTTTATCATGCTCCATGATTTTTCCGTTGCAAACAAGTTGTTTTACTTGACGCTGCACAGGATAGTGAAAATAAAGGTAAGCCCTATGACATTAATTGCTTCTAAGGTCCCAGGAGCTCCGGGAATCGATGACTTTCTTACCTGATATCGGCGACCAAGCGGCGTCAATAGAGTCGGCGTAGAAAGGAGGGAATTTCGGAGAGTCGGACGTCTGTCAGATTCCCCAATGGGGTGTGATGTTTAACTGATGTTAAGCATTAGCGTTGAATTGAGAAAACGGATATATTATGCAAGCATAATACGCATTCAAGTCCAGCAAGTCTCCTTATGCTCAGACCACGATGCTGATTCAAAATTGAAGGAACCTGATAGAACAACAGAAGAACCTAAGGCAGGGTGACATCTAGCGCCGCACAGAATAAGAACGTGAGCCAAAAATATTTTCTTCGTATAACAGCATCATACCTAGCATACCTGACGGTGCACATTCTTTGTAGTCACCTGTGGACGAGTGGCGCAGGCGATATTGACGTCTTTCTTTGATCTCTAAATATCTTCCTGTCGCGATCATGAAATCTAGTTGAAAGAGATCGTCAATCACAGATTGGGCGCTTAAAGCACACCTCTTCTTATCTCTGAAAGCTGCGCTGCAGACCTACGGCAATATTATCTCACAAGCATCTTCATCGCAGTATACGCCTTTCCACTATTGGCAAATGAGTTAAAGAAGTCGAGTGGTAAACTCATCAAGCCACAGAATTGGACCCACTTTATCGGCGTAGTTGACACTTGTTCACTATGACTTGAGGTCTACATCACTGCCAGTACCACCTCGTAGCGGATATACAAAGGGCTGTAGCTGCCGGGAGAAGAGAAGGGGGATATAGATATGTCGTACTTATTGCCCCTACCGAAGATGGTATTGTGGCTCGGGACCTCGCGCTTCCTATACTAGGCACGACAGTTGAGCCTGCTGAAGACAGACTCACTCGCAACGTGGGACTTGCTACAGTGAGAGACCCGGCTTCTACAGCAGCGTAGGCGAAGTACCCAGGTTAGGCTTTGAGCATGCGGTTAATAGGCCTGAATTATTGCTCGCGGTGACTCTGCGTGACGAGGCTACTACAGCTCTGTGTACCTGTGGAACAATGTGATATCATTATGTGATGAACTGCTATTGGCTCTACTCAGCGCTCAACACCGGAACTAATCCTGATTTCCTTTGTTGAAGTGTGGTGGCGACGTTGGGTATATTTGCGAAGCATCGCCTCGATGCTCACTCAGCTCAAAGACCGTTGCCGTAATACATCTGTAAATTCTCAGGTGCACGAGCCAACTCCGCCTGCGAAGAAAAGTACAATACAAGAATACTTACTTGCCTTTCTTCTTTCTGATGCTCAGGTATCCCTGGGAGTATGTCCATTGACAGATAAGCGGCCGCTTTCACTCCGAAAAGTGCCAGAAAATTGTGGACATGTGTTGCGTTGGATGTGATGAAGGATGAAGCCGGCGGCGGTAAAGCTGGTCGTTCTCCAGTAAATTTTTACTGAGAACGAGCCTCACCTGAAGGCTTGACAGGTCGGCCTCTATGTTGTGATAAATGAAAGTAAAAATTTCAAAGTATCAGAAAGCAAATCAAAAAAGCTGGGTCAAAGCCAGAGTACATACAACCGTGACTTCTGAGTACTCCGAGTCAACTCCGAGTTGGCTGAGCATTTTTGCAGGGTGGGTACAACTTTATATGAGCAGCTGTGTGGTGTTCTTTTGCCAAACTTCGCGTATTAGAGAATAGCTTGTTACATAAAAAGTGAGGCTTGTTCATTGCAGTGGCAAGAGTTCGACGAAGAGTCGGAACGGCTCCGGGCTGAGTCGGGTTTTAGCCAATTTCACGTGACTGTACATAGTAGTACGTCCGAGTCTTGCCCTTCCGAGTCTTCGTTTTCCTCCGGAAGTGCGACCATGCTACAGCTACATTGTTCTCCAGTGCTTCCGCCCTCGCCACGTTGCTCAAAGAAGAGGCGTTCGACTGCGGCCAGCTCACATGGTTTCACACACTTGACGTCGCATAGATGCGGGTTTTGGCGCCTCGCTCTCACAAATAGCCACCATCATGATCATATGCAAAAACTTGAAGTAAACGCTCAAGCTTCAAGCCTCAGTCAACATTCAGATCCCTACCCACCCAAATGCAATCCATACATTCTGCTTTGCCTTATGGGTGACATAAAATCCCTTGACACGACAATCAATCCACATCGATGAGAGGAGATTCAGGTTTCCAAATGCTGGACGCGCGGTGCGCTTTGATGACATTGACACCTGTGCGTTTTGCCGACTGTCTCATTTATTTTTCTGCCCGGCACCCTAGGTTCAGCATCCACGCGCGTTATATGGCTCTATCTTGCGTTAGCTTGTTCAGGTTGCTGTGTTCGTCTATGAATATTTGTGCCTAGTAGGTCTTCCCGGTTCCGCACAATGCACATGCACATCATGTGATCGATAATAGTCGCGATGGTCTACGAATTTGAAACGCCCGTAGCCCTTGACCCTCTCCCTCCGCCCTAACCACAAGGTCACCGGCGCCCAGACCGCGTATTTATACTTCCCCAGCTTCTAAATTATCCGTTAGCACAATGCAATCCCCCACCGAACATCAGAGGAAGACCACTGACATGGGCTGGCCAGAGGAGGAAGCCCTCTGGTGGTATACACCCCTGTCGGAGCCCCTCCTCTCGTCCGAGCTCGCGCGTCTTGCCGACGCGCGCACGCACGGCGACACCGACAGTGTAACATTTCAGCCATGTCCGAACCCTGAGGAGGCAAGCCAGGATCGCTTTGTCATCGCGGACTGGTCGCTCACCGGCGGTAATTGGGCTTTCCGTGCGGTCTTCGACGGTCAGTCTCTTCACCTTTGTATATGTTGATTTTGACCGCTGATAATGGCGTAGGTCATGCGGGGCATGAGACAGCGGACTACGCCGCCGCGGCGCTACCCGGGGTCGTGCGCGACGCGCTCGTGCGGGTACTGGACGCGGCCCCTGCAGTGGAACCGGACGCTGCGGCCGTGGAGGCTGCTCTGCTAAATGCGATTGCGGACTTCGACGCGTCTCTCGGCGAAGGAGTACACGCACTGTTTCCTGAGGCAGGCGCGCTGACGGATATGGACGAGGCGGCGGTGCATGCTGTGGTTGCAGCGAACGGGCCGGCGGCGAAGGCGGCGGTGCTGCGAGCGATGCGGGGGAGCACGGCGCTTATTGCGCTCTCAGATCCCACGCGTGCGAATTTGTGGGTCGCGAGTCTTGGCGACTGCGCCGCGGGTACGTACATACTCCAATAAACGCTGTATACGGGTGATTAACTACGTCGCCGTCGTTTCAGTACTCGGGACACGGCCAGAGGGTGGCGAGTGGTCGGCAGAGCTACTAAGCTTCGCGCACAACGGAGAGAACCCGGTCGAGGCGTCGCGCGTGCGCGCTGCGCACCCGGGCGAGCCGGAATGCATGCTGAACGACCGCGTCCTTGGGGTGATCGCGGTCACACGAGGCAAGTCCCTCCATCCTATATACGCACCGCGGACTGGCGCTAATATGTGGCGCCCGGCAGCGCTCGGTGATTTCACGTTCAAGTTGCCGCCGGTGTATACGGACCGTGTGTTTGTGCCTGTGGGCGAAGCAGGTCCTGACATGGCCGCGAAGCTCGCGGTGTGCAGCAGTAGGAACCACACCACACCGTACATGTCGGGTGTACCACAAACAATACACGTCGCACCGCGCTCGCATGGGGCGCATGAGGCGTTGCTTATTATGTGCTCAGACGGCCTGGGCGACCTCTCACCGCACCGATTGGACGTCTCCGAGGTGCTCGCACCTCAGTGGGTGCGCGCGGCGGAGCGCGGTGAGCCAGGGAACAGGGCGCTGGCGGTTCTCCGAGACGCTTTAGGCGGGGATGATCTGGAGAAGGTGTCGCGCAGCCTAACCGTAGAAATGACGTCACGCTGGATGGACGACACGACGGTGCTTGTGCAGCGGCTATTTTGACATTGCTTAAGGATTTGTGGATAATTTGTATAGCAGGATACTGACGGCCGCACACAAGCAGGGCAAATGGATGTAGTGTATCCACAAGCTCGCATTATCCTAACCTCCAGGCCTTTTATTTATTCGGGCTGCCTATTATTATAGCTAGGTACCCAGACTACAGTGATACATGCACCGTCGTACTAGTTATTTGAATAGTTCGTTATTTACGGTCAGGCATCTACGAGTCCATGAACTGATCAAATCACCGTAATTACCTGTGTCGACGTGCTCATCCAATCATGTATATCAGCATACGGCTCATCAGCCCACGAACCAGCATCTGGGTCCGTAATGTGCGCGTGCACAACGAACACCCCCACGCGCGTATAGGTATTCAACCTCCCCGGCACTGGAATTACGACCAGCCCAATTAAATTATGCAGTACCCGTTTATTGAACTCACCGACCACGACCGCAAAGCCTTCAATGTCCTCCCCGCCTGTGCAGTCGTGGTACATGAAGCCAACCTCCCGGCGAGTGCCCGCGTTCATCTCGTACAGCGGCGCCTCCCCCGCCTCCGAACTGCCCAGCCCCCATGACACGAGCCGCACGATGGCATCGGCGACAAGTGCGCCGTCGCGGATCTCACCGTAGGGCAGGTTGGCGACGGCGGGGCGCACCGTGCACGCGTGGACACGAAGAACGGGATCAATATGGCCGGGCAACCCGCCGTCGTCGATAGGGCCATCGGTCGCCGCCCATGACCAGCTCGGGGCGCGGTACTCCTGCGGACGCGCGTGCCTGGCCGCACGCCGCGCGCGGTGCCAGGTCAGGTCGCGCGCGAGGGTGTGCCGCCAGAGGCCTGCGAGGTAATCCGTGTCGTGCGGCCAGCAGCGCTGGAAGGCATCGGCGACACCTGCCAGGGCAACGAGCTTGTCGGCGGGGTTGGTGATAGACCGCCTTGTGTACTCTGAGAGGGTCTCCTTCCATGTAGACCAGATCTTGTGCTCGGTTAAGATTGACGCTCTGTCCTGGATCCTCGACTCCTCGGCCTCGGCAACGGCTCCGAAACAGTCCCTACCACAGCAGTAGTCAAAAATGCGCAGACATTGGAAGGAAGACCGTCGGATGTATTTTGCGACGATCCGAATCTGTGCATACCAAGTGTTTCGCGCATCGCGAATTAGCGCCGTCTCAGGTATGCGCAACCCATCGGTCTTTGCAACGGTTTCGAAATTGTTTCCCCCGCCGACGTTCTTTATGCCGCGGCCGCACTGAAACTGCAACGTGTGTGAGGCATAGATGAGTGCGCGTGAGGCCAATACGCGTTCTTGAAAGCACCACGCGCGCTGGTTGACAGGCTCATTCTGCGGCGCTCGTTCCTGCTCACGCACATGGATCGTGCCAAGCTCGCCTGACGGAAGCCAGAACGGAAGCAGCATCGACACAGGATTCTTCCGATTGTGCAGGAAACCATCGCCGGCTTTTTTTGAGCATGCAGCGATGATGGTCACATATGCGTCCTTGTAAATATTACACATCTCCGGAAGCTCGTTATTTTTGTCGTCTGGCGAATCCTGTATTATTCAGAGTGTGTCTGTCCAGAGGTACCACAAGCCCAATGAGTGTGTCGCCGTGATGGCATCCACAATGGTTTGTGGAAGGACGCCGATGTCGATCCCGGAAAAGTAAGATTCAATGTTGGTCGAGTACGTGCTGTGGGGCTGCGCTTGTCCCCAAACATAGCTGAGTGCAGCAAAATGGGCCTTTTTCCCCGAGCCAGAGCAGAGCTTAGGGTTCAGTGGGTCCCTACAGTCGACAACTCTAGTCGGAAGCCGCGGTGTTCTTGCACTTTGACAAGTGTGGTTCTTTGCGCAGTCCTCGATACACTCCTTTGACAGGCTGTAGGACACCGGCGACGCTACTTCCCAGATAATGTTCCTTCCAACAACGAGGCCAGCTGCTGGGTCATCTGGACATGATATTTCTACTCATCCGCACACCTTGAAAATGACCAGTGGGTCCACATACCATGGTTCGTGTGGACCGCATAACCATTAGGGAAGAAATCATCCCCAATATAGGTGTGCAATGTCATGTTATGCGGTGACTCTTTCCTCCTGCGAAACCGTACTGTTATCTTCCATGTTTCGTCTTCGGGGGGCGTGTCTTCGGTGCGGAGATGCTTGTCAAGTCGACTTTTGCGATACTCGAGAATGTCACCCCATAGGAAATCACACCAGTTGCATCCTGCATTTTCGCCATCGTCGATTTCTTTCCAGGTCGGGGTGTTGTAAGTATAACCTCGAGATAGATCGCTTCCGTCCAAGTCCAGTACTTTGAGTGCTTGTTGGAAGTTGCTGAACTCGAACAGTGTTTTCCTGCAGTTGTCGCAGACAAGCGATCCATTCCGTAGTCCCATTGCAGTGTACAGACGACTAGACTGTGACGAAGGTGTGGCATGATTCCAACTCTCTCAAGTCAGTCTTTCAGTGAGTATTCGAATTTCGAAGGCCACGAGGCGAACACGAGGAAATTGTAAGGCCAGCTGTGAGCTAACTTCAGCTCACCGCAACCGCGAGCTTGAATCCAAGTCATAAGTGCGTACGGCCAATGTACGGGGCCGTGTGTACCGTAAGCGCGTAAGCCGAGATGTAAAACGTTCTGAGTTTTGGTTGAATTTTGGGCGACATTTATCACAATGTTTGTAAGCCATGCCTCAGTCAAACAGGATGATTATCTACGGGACCAGCATTAGTCATTCTGCAAAAAACTGATTGCTCTTTATTAGCACAGTTTACATCCGAGGCTCGTTCACATCCACTGCTCCCCCGCCACACACACCATGGACGACCAGAATCAAGCATCCGATGCGCCTCTATTCACATGTCTATCTTGTTCGATTGGATTCCTCTCGCCGGAGGACCAAAGTGCGTCCGATGATTTTCTCTGTGCTCGCCGAGCGCAGCGCTGATTAGTGTCTCGCAGGGGCCCACTACCGCTCCGACCACCACAGGTATAACATGAAGCGTCGTGTTGCAGGGCTGCCCCCCATCAGCGTCGCCGTGTTCAACCAGAAGGTGCTCGAGCGCCGCACTGAGACCGCGATCATGTCGTCTATCCACGGATCCTCGTGCGAGGTCTGCAGGTGTGTCTAAAGTCCATACATCGCGGCAGGTCAGTGCTGACCGCCCGATAGTAAAACATACACAACGGAGAATGCGTATAGGTCGCACATCCAGTCGAAGAAACATCGCGAGAACGAGATAAAAGCGGCATCGCGGCCCGCGGCGCAGGTCTCGGAGACCGTCGAGTCTGCGCCCGAGGCATCGCAGGCGACCGCGCCCGCCGTCGCATCCACGTCTGCGTCGGCATCAGCATCAGAACCTGCAACTAAATCTGCACCCGCTCCCACACCCGCTGTCGCTGCCGAGGAGACCGTCGCCGAGGAGCAAGAAGAGGATGAGGACGAGGAGATGCAATCGATCGACGCCAAAATCGCAGCCGCGCGCGCGCGCCTCTCGCCGAACAATTGCCTCTTTTGCCCGCAGACATTCGACGCAATGCCCGAGTCGCTCACGCACATGGCGTCCGCGCACTCGTTCTTCATCCCGGACGGCGAGTACCTCGTCGACGTCGGCGGGCTGATCACGTACCTCGGCGAGAAGATCGCCGTCGGGAACGTGTGCATATTCTGCAATGAGGCTGGGCGTGCGTTCCGCAGCCTCGACGCCGTGCGCAAGCACATGCTCGCAAAGAGCCACTGCAAGATTGCGTACGACCGCGAGCGCGACCGCCTCGAGCTCTCCGACTTCTACGACTTCTCCGCGTCGTACCCGGACGCGGATCAGCGACCAAAGAAGGCCAAGAAGGCCGCCGTYGAGGACGCCGACGACGAGGAGTGGGAGGAGGCCTCGGACGTCGACGACGACGAAGTGGACGAGGTCGTCGATGACTCGGCCTCGGACGCCACAACCGACTCGGAGGAATCCGACGGCGACTCAGACGACTCGATCCCCGCGAACGAGATGGCATACGGTGACTCGCCGTTCGAGCTCGTGCTCCCGTCCGGCGCGCGCATCGGGCACCGCACGATGAAGCGCTACTACGCGCAGTCCTTCCCCGCCGTCCCGCGCGGCAGCAAGCCGGAGGACCCCAACTCGGGTGCCGCGCTCGTGCGCCGCCTGCTCAAGGACAAGAACTCGGCGCTAGTGCCTGTCCGGGGCGCATTTGGTGCGTTCGGCCGCGGCACGGAGGTCATCAAGGCGCGCAATCGCGGCGAGGCACGCGAGGCCGGCCGTCATGTGCGCGAGTTCCGCGATATGAAGCGCCGCGAGGATTTCAAGACCAAGGTTGGGTTCATCGGCAACTCGCAAAAGCACTACAGAGACCCGCTACTACAGGTCAGTCGGCAGCAGCTTAGCTCGTCCACCCTTGCTGATCACTTACTCCGCTACAGTGATATCCTCGCTCACAATGTGTGCGTCGCATCTCGTCCTTACTCTCTCCCGCATCTAGTCGTTCTCGTTGTATGTCATGCATAGAATATATCCATATTATAACGCGCAATCTGTATCAAAAAGCTGAAAACGCAAACATTCAATTGGTGGTGGGGGTATAGGGTCGTGAATGAAAAATGCAAACAAGAAACAGCATCGACAAAAGGAAGGGACTGGAGACAAAAAAGGTCTATATAACTTAATACAAATATGCCGCAGGGACAACGCCCTCGCGGCCTGTCCGCACGTCGCGCGCATACCACCATCTGCGTTACATTGTCAGCATAAGATTTTTATAGAGGGGAAAGATAAACATACGCAGGATCTCTGTCATCCAGCACTTCCACCTCGGCGCCTGATGATATTGGCAGCTCGCCCTCGCCCGTGCCGTCGAACGAATATCGCGCGTGCGCCGGTCGGCTCACCTCCTCCGCAAGTAGCCCACCCGCTGCGTCCGACGGCGTCTCCGCGCGCACATAGTTGCTCGCGTCGGGCCCAAACGGATCCGCGTGCGCCTCCAGCCCGCCACTCGCAGACGCTGCAGAGCGCTCTTCCTCCTTCTCTGCCGCGTATGCGCCAAACGCTCCTGCGCCCGCGGCGCCGCCGAGAATTGTCGTGCGCGTTGCGGCGTTGATGTGCTCGAGCAGCGACGACGGCCGGTGGTGCGCAGAGTCATCGTCGTCATCGTCGTCGCCCGCCGCGAATGTATGCAGCTTGTCGTCCTTGCGAGCGAAGAGCGTCCAGAGGATGCCTGCCAGCGCGAGGAGGAACACGATGCCCGCTGCGATAGCAATCGAGATGAGGATTACGACGCCGGTGGCCAGGAATTCTTTAATGTGCACGTCTGTAAGCAAAGCCCTATTGAAACAAATAGAAGAACTTACTGCGTTGGTTGAAGCTAAATGAAGTGAACGAGTGGAATAGCGAGGACACAGTGCCCAGCGTGCCCGTTGCTGATGTAGAGACAATATAGGGTGTMAGTGTCTCGCCGTCGAACAAGGCCGAGGAAGCGTTTCCGGACGAYGTCGCCAGTGCGCCCGAAATCATGAGCACACGGTCCGACTGGATGATGCTGTTCGCGGTATGGGTGTTCTGCAGAGGGACCATCGTAAGCTGCGCAACGGTAGTACCTTCCGTGAAAGATGATCCTCGAGGCAAGTCAGYACAATGATGAAGGGGTCAGGAGCTCCAAACACATACCCAGCGTCGCCCACTTGATTCCATCCCAGAAAGTCAAGAASGAACTCGATCCGTCCGCCGACCTGCACCACCGAAGCAGTCAGAAGGTTTCCACGTACATACCACGAGCAACTCACTGTCCAGCCGCAAACACGCTCGTTGCGTTCAGATTGTTGACTTCTAGTGCAGTGATCGGCCCAGGGATATCTGACCCAGAGCCAACCGCCGCCCACGTCTGATTCGTAATGCTGAACTGCGCCACATTCGCCGCGGTGTTGTCCGAGAGCGAGATCGACCCTCCAGCGTAGAGGGTGCTCTCGTCGCTCTGAGCACCAAACAAACACTCAATCAGCGCAATTCGGGTATAAGCGAGACAAATAGACTTACTCCAGCATACGCCACACCTGAGACCTCTCCCAGGATCCCACTGCCGAGCGCGTTCCACTGCTTGCTCGTCGTGTCAAAGCTACAGATCGCCTGGCAGCGCAGCGCGCCTGCTTGGGCGAACGAGCCCGCAACTATCACCACCGTCGGCCGCGCCGTCGATTTGCTGATCGAACGCACGACGACCGTCGCGCCCGTCGYGGGCTGCAGTGCCTGCAGCGCGTCGAGGTTCCACGCGCCCGCCGAGAGGTCGTACAGGGCGAGCCCATTTACCGACGCACCTGAAAGCGTGAACTCGCCGCCGACGTACAGAGTATTACCATCGACGAGCAGCGCGCGCACCRTGCCGTTGACCTGCGGCCCGTTCAGCGCGGTGAGCGTCCCAGCCGAGGGATCATAGAGCGCAACGCCTGCCGCCGCCGCCAAGTTCGTTGCAGCGAAGCTGAAGTTCCCGCCGAGCACCGTCAGCTGCTTCGAGGACGAGCTGTTGGTCCAAAACGCGCCGGCGAGGACAGCAGGTGACGCTGCTGGCAGAGCAGAAGGCAGCGGGGTCTGTGCGGATGTCGACGCCTGACGGCTGAACAGCGTCGAGAATGCCATGTGCGAAATCCAAGCGGAGCCGACGCGCCTGTGGTCACGGCGGCGGAGCGTCGCTGGCGCCTGAGCAACAGAAGTCGATGAGACGACGCCATCCAGATCTGCGGCAAGAGGTGTGATCGCAGGTCCATTCGCATCGCCGTTGCTCAGTGTCACGAACCCGCTCGCACCGAATTTGCGCACGGCGGTGACGCGGCCCGCTACGTACTGCGTTGTTGTTCCATTCCCGACGAAAGTCATCGAACCGACGACGAACCCGCCGCTGTTCACCCATGAACTCGTCTTCAGGTCCCAGGTGGCGAAGCCCRCCGCGCTCGCGCCAGGCCCGCTGCCTGAGGGGGGCAATACCTCTGTGAAGTTGCCAGTTACCTGGATCTGATTATTGATGAAGCCAACGCTTGTAACATCGCCGTTAACGCCTGCAGTGACTGGTGTCCATGAGTCTTCGGCCACGTTGTATATCGCTACGCCGCCGAGCTTTCCGCTCGCGGTGGCAGACTTGGTGTCCGTGAACGCGCCTCCGACGTAGAGCTGATCGCCCTCTATGACGAGCGAAGACACAGCACCATTGAGACCGCTGCCAGAAAGCGTTGCGAGGGCTCCGTTCTTGAACGCAACTATATTGGACGTTCCAGAGGCCGAGCCTGAGCTGAAGACGAACGCGCCGCCGAGRAAGATCGCGCCGGACGAGTGGTGTGCGACGGCATTAATGGTCGTTGTTGCCTGGTCTAGACCAGCYGTGCCACCAAGAGCGCTGAGCGCATCGAAGCCGACTGTRTCGAGCGCGGTCAGCGTGTTGTTCGGGAAAAACTTGGTTCCATCGATCGACGAGTTGACAGCCGTGTTTGTGCGCGGCCATTCGAGGAAGCCAAAACCAGATGCTTGACCTGTGCCAGAAGACTGTGTGGTCGAGTTTGTGTCCGAGGTAGCATTGGCGGAAGTGAGGATGAGTTCCACCCTATCCGCAACAAGCTCCCATTGTCCATTTTGGCCGGTGCCGGCAGGGGTGTCGTCGAGTGCCATGGTAATTGTAGTCACAAAGTTGGGCGACGAAGGCAGGATGGGACCACTGTAGATGCTCTGGCTTTCATCGTTGGTGTTTTGCTGGGATATATGCGTAATGAAGGGCGAGAGACCAGGGCCTGGGAATACGGTCACTTTGACAGAGGTACGTTTGCCACAGTCCTCCAAGTTGGTGCATCCCGGGATGAGAAGATTAATGTTGTAGTTTCCAGCAGCCGAGACGTATGGGATCCAGGTGAATGTYGGAGCAGACGACGATGGGGTGCCAACTGCGAAGTCRGAGACGAGGACAGTTTGGACAGTTCCCGGAATATCCGTCTGTGCGACAACAGGATTCCAAGAGCCGGTCAGCGTGTTATTAGAAGCGTTGGGGGCAAAACACGAGTCGGTGTTATTGGCGGCGATAGCAGATGCAAAAGCACCCGARGATAGGAGCTGAAGRATGTGCAAGCCAGGCGCAGTTCCGCTGAACGACGACAAYTTGATCTGMACTCCGGTGATGGACAAYGGGCCGTCAAATAAGAAATCTTGATATAGGATGCTCGAATCAGACGACAGAGGACATGGGTCTGTGCAAGTCACATTTTGGCCGGTCGTTGGGTCAAGGAATTTCAACGGGCGAAYAGTGTTGTCCGGAATGGTAGTGACGCTAATGACAMGGTAAATATTGATTAACCTTGGCGCACGTCACAAAAATAATGAAAAAARTACCTAAAACCAGTAGTGCCATGATTAGGCTGGAACGTGTTTCCGAGGCGGACACCGCTCGCGGAAATAAATGTAAACGTGCGAACGGTGATCAAGGGCGTCGAGTTGTCGGCTGCAAACCATGAGCTTCCACTCCCATCCGCCGCGGCGGGGCACAACACGTTGTCAATGTTCGAGAAGCCCGTGGTGGTTGATGAAGGCGATGCGTCGATCTGGGCATTCTGGAGGGGGACAGGAACGAGAGAAGATGAGAAAGGAGATGCGCCAACAGAGAAGGGCACATTGGGATTGTTGGTGCCGTTGAGAATGACGTTCCCGCTGCCAAACTCGGTAATAAAAGAGCCGGCGAAGAAGAGACTTGCGTCTGAGGAATTAGTGGTGATGGAAGAGACTTCTGCCTGGGCACCAGACACGCCACCGAAGGGTGCACTGGACCAAGAGCCAGCCTTGGGGTCAAAGATGGCAATGGCGTGTCCTGGCGTGGTGAAGCTGCCGCCGACCCAGAGCTTGTTGGCCTGCGCGTCGCAGAACACGGCGTTTATCTGGCCGTTGGGCCCGCCTGAACCCACGGCCGCAAATGCGCCCGAGGATGGCGTGTATGCGGCGATGTTGGCTGCAGCGACGCTRTCGACGGCGGAAAAGTTGCCCGCGAGGTAGAACACGTCGTTGAGCGCGCATCCTGCGAGGATGGACCCGCCTGCGTCTGTAGCGGCAAGGCGGGTGAGCGCGCCATCTGCGGCGCGCGATAGGAGAGTGCTGGTCGTTGGGTCGAAGGCGACGGCGGCGTCGGAGAACAGGTCGAGGCCGGCGAAGGCGCCCGCAAGGCCGACAGTGCCCATACGGTCAAAATCGACCTCGGGCAGGGCGGCGTGGGCGACATGGAGGGAGAATAGTAGGGCGGGAATTAGGGAGTATATTGAGGGAGGCATCTGGCTCGCATGCACGGGGAATGTGTGCCACGGAGGCTGGACCCACTTTGTGCTAGGAGAATGTAAGGAAGAAGTGGAAAAGAGCGTGAGGCGACGAGATACCCACCAACGGCGCTGCAAATCGACAGACAACGAAGAGAAAAGTAAAAGTGCACAACCCTTTGATCCAATTTCTGCCCGTTGTCAACAAACTCGCTTATGTAACAAGCTCTCACTCTACTGCTGCACCAAGGCCGATAAATTCCGTCTACTATATATCTACACCGTCTCATGGCCTTGCTTGGGCACGACCCCCGTCATGTCTACGTTCATCCCAATCCCATTCAGGAACGGCGAGGCCTGCCTCATGGCCCTGTTCGAAAGTCAGCCTCCGCCCCGGCCTGCAGGCAAATAACTTACTGAGGGTATGTGAAACGGGTCACCGCCGGAAGGGATGCATCATTTAGCAACATGTTCTCCCGTGCTACCGTCTCCTGTTGTATCGTGTGCTTTGCGTTCAGGCCCAACCAGTACGAGCCCGGCGTCGCGTACATCGCCATCCACCGGGTAAGGTACACATCGTCGGCAGCCACGGGGGCCAGTTTGATCACTGCAGCGGTCCCCAACGATATCAAGAGCACGTTTCTCCAGAACGCGTTTCCGAAGCCTGTGCAAATGTCCACATGAGATTCACCAACACATGCTGCATGAGGCAGGAATCCACCGACTTTCTGCGGGATACACCGTCGAATCCTCCTGGTGGTGGTGATGGTCGTCGTGGTGGTCGTGCGACGACGACGAAGCAGCCCTGGTCTGCGTGGCGAATACAGGTTTTGTGCGAGACGCAGCCAGAACGGCCCTTCTGGCAAGCGACATGGTTAAATGCTGGAGATGAGGAGACACTAAACTCTGTAACGCTCATCCCGGCGCATGTGTTTGGTACAGATTTCGTTGACAATCGAAAGCAAGCATTCTGCAACAGTATACACTGCCACTGCGTGCGCGGGCCGCTCCCGATTTATCCTTGCCAGCCACAACGCCAAGCCTTACCGCGCCCAATTAATTGACATGCGTGCATCGACTGCATTCAGGAAGGCCTGCAGAAGGAGGCTACAGGATTTTTTATCTAAGACACTTTTGAAGGCAGAAACCCATCCTGCAGGGGATACAGAACTAAGGTTCCGGCGCCAACTCTCGGAGCAAACCTCCTGCGGCCTGCTGGATTAAATTATGTGTATTGCAATTACGTCCTATGGCACCGTCAGCAAAAAGCACGAAGTAAAAAGGCAACTGACATACCTGTATAGTATAGTTGTCGATTGCAAAGCGTTCATGGACTGTTGCTGCCCTTATTCTGCCTCTCCCTGATTCTCTCTCGCATCTCATGCGCCGCCCGCCGCGTCCCTGCGCTGCCAGCCCACCCGCGCGCCGAGAGCCACCCGACAATCTTCGGCGTAAATGCAGCCGTCAAGCCCAGGCGGATGGGCATAAACAGGGTCTTGTGTACAGTGTACGCCAGCACGAGCATCGCGTAAAAGCCCTCCTGTCCTCCGGAGCTCGCCTGCGCCCGGTCGATCTCATCGCGCCCGGGCTCTGCGGGCCGCGAGTGCAGCAGGTCCGAGACCATTGCGCGGGCGCTCGCGGCGACTGAGGAAACGTACTCCGCGCCAAGGAGGTTGACGCCGACGAAGGCGACGCTGAAGTCGAGCACGGAGAAAATGAGGTAGACGCCGAGCGCGTACCAGCCATACGACTTGATGAGGTGCTTCAGGCGCTGCGACATCGTGGCGTCGGCCGGGAGAGGAGGTATGTGGGGTTCTTGCGCAGATTTGGCCCCGTCGGCCATGAGCCGTGCAGGAAAATTGGTGAAGAGGCGAGAGTTGTGTCTTGGAGTGCTGGTTAGAGGGGAGTGAGTGATGCGCGCTGAGGACACTGGTAGCAGCGGGCGGGCCACCCGTGGCGCAATGAACTTGAAAATGTGCAAGCGGGGCAGGATACCGCGCATGGTGGACAGCAAAAGATGATGGTCGTGAAAGAGAGCGATGCCGCCGCGCCACATCGTCGCTGACGCCGAGAACGCAGAATTACGCTCGGTCACGTGTGTAGTATCCCCATATATTTACGCGGCAAAAAAATGTACAATCGATACCAGTGACACTTCGTCCGTGCGCTCATCTCGTGTGCGCTCCTCACCCAAGCTCCTCACACCCAGTACATGTATCCAGCGGCAGCAACTGCTCGATTCTTCTCCGCATTGCGATAGCATAATTAACTCATGGCCTTCTACGACGAGCACCAGGCATCCGCCCCCTTCGAGGGACCGGAAAAACTCCTTGAAATATGGTTTGCACCGTCTGCTGCACAGGTGCCCCAGCTCGAAAATGCGAGCGGAAAGAAAACTGGCCTGCGCACTGTAGCGCGCCAGACCTGGGAGGAAATGCTTGACATTGTCAAATGCAAAGTCCTCAGCGTCGTCGAAGGCGTAGACATGGATGCCTACCTGCTCAGGTAAACCCTGTGCCCCATCTTTTTATCCGCTATCACCTGACCCGCTCCAAAACCTTAGCGAGTCCTCGTTCTTTGTATCACCGCACCGCATCATCCTCAAAACGTGCGGCACCACTCTGAATCTCCTCGGGCTACCGCGCATTCTTGAGATTGCCGCCAAGGAAGCACAGCTTACCGCTGTGTACCGCTTTTTTTATTCGCGCAAGTCGTTCATGTTCCCGGAGCGTCAGTCCGGGCCCCACCGCGACTGGAAACAGGAGGTTGAGTACCTCGATAATATTTTCACCAACGGCGCGGCGTACACGATCGGCAAAGTCAACGGTGACCACTGGCTGCTCTACCTCACTAGCCCGGATCATCTGCAGCCGCACTCCGAACATTTCTTGGGCGAAGATCGTCATGTTGACTATACGATTGAAATTTTGATGAGCGACCTCTCACCAAAAGCGAGCGGCCCGTTCTTCTTCGACGAGCCCGCGACCGCGCCGCCTGCCGAGGTAGCCGCCGAGCTCTCGCAGCGCCTCGGGATCACCAATATATTCCCACCGGAGCTCACGACGCTCGACGCGTACGCGTTTGCGCCGTGTGGGTACTCGTCCAACGCCCTCATCAAGTGGGGGCACGACTCGCTCGCGGACACCGCGTCTGCGCCCGTGGGGCCCGGGCCGCATGCCGGCGAGGGGTACTATACGATCCATGTCACGCCCGAGGCGGGCTGGTCGTACGCGAGCTTCGAGTGCAATGTCCCGCTGTCGACGGCGCACACCTCGCGCAAGGGCACGATCCCGGACCTGGCGACGCTCGTGCAGCGCGTCGTCAACATCTTCGAGCCCGGCCGCATCACTATGACGCTCTTCATCTCGTCCGAGGACAACGAGACAGGGGGCGAGCCCGCCGTCGAGGCGGCGCAGCGCGCGTTCAAGACGGCGCTGACGGAGTATTCGGAGCGCGCCGCCGAACGCGCCGCCGACTCTGCGCACAAAACCTACAAAAGGACGGACAAAATCAACTACGAATTTGGGGGATACGACCTGGCCTTCGCGAGCTTTGAATTGAAATGATCTATTTTGCAATGTTGCTTTGTATGTACTGTGTACCCTTTGTATGATACCCTCCTATCCTCCAAAAAAAGTTGAAACACCCTACGAATTCACAAAAACGACGGTGCTCGTAGACGTATGTACTGCCTAGAGGTACCGGTCTGATGTAGTTCTTTGTTGTGCTCTTTTGGCTATTCTGAAGTGCTCGGTTGACCTATTTGATGCGATGTTCTGAATATTTTCAACCATCCTAAGGTCTGATTACAGGTGCTAGTACTTTGAGTTGAGGTATTACATATGGACGAAGAAGAAACAACATCCGAAAAAAAAAAGTTCGTGGGATACGGCGGAAAAAATAAGCTTGAAATAAGCAGAAGCAGCTAATATAGGCAAAGGCGGTCCACATCTCGATAAATAGGATAATAATACGAAGCGACCGAGTGTGTGTGAAGACCGTGGATTAGAAGAGGAGGGCAGATCAAACAGGCAACGGACTCAGGTTTTGGTGTGGGCGCTGGTCGGCTTTCTGGCGCATGATGCACAGTGGGCACATCCGTACGTACATCTCTGCCATCGGCCATGTTATAGTCGCCTGGAAATAGTGAGCAGGTGGTGAGAAGAGCGGCAGAAAAATGGCGTACGAAGCGCAGCCGGACAATCTCCAAAAGCATCTGGGTAACGGGAACGTGGCCACGGTGCGCGTATGTCAAAATATCGTATATCTGGTGTAGCACTGGGATACGGTCATAGTGGTGTACCTAGTGGCTGCGGTGAGCCACTTGTGCCATTGGTGTGCTGTGGAGCAGGGAGGACGTACCTGCATGCTGTCAATATCTGTATTTCGGTTGAGAAGATCAGTAACAAATTCCTGTCGGTGGCCATCCGCTGTATCGGCATCCATTTCGAATACAGAGTCTCGAGGAACGAGGATGACGTTGTACTTGTCGGACCCGGAGCAAATTCTGTGGATTGAGAGCCAGAAACGCATGCCCTCGGAAAGCTGCAATAAGTCTCCGGTCCCCAGTGCGTGCGCCACTTGCTTGTATTTTTCGACAGAGAACATAGCAGTCTCTCGCAGCGGCTCTATCAGGCTGTTTATGACATGCAGGAGAGAGCTTTCGAATTCTGGCCGTTTCGGGAGCTCGACCGTGTCGACCTGGTAGAGGTACTGATACACATATTCCGCGAGTGGGATGAACGACGAATGCACCCAGGGCTCGATGTGCGTGTTGTGGATGAGGATTTTGTGCTGAGGTTTCGGATTGAAGTTGTGTGGTATGATCGCCAAATCAGGTGCCGAAGTCGACGCCACTCGTTCTGAAGCGAAGGGATATGCCGACAATTTGTGTTTGGGGGTGGCAAAGTCGGCGGTGAAGCGCCCTGTCTGGCTCGAGTCTAGATCCGACATCGATTCTGTCTCAGAGCGAGTGGGCGAGAGGCTGCTGTAGAGGCCGACTGAAGTCGCAACGTTCTGACCGTAGAAGGTGTGACTTGAGATGTCGTCTTGTTCCGTTTTCATAATCCGTTCGTGGGCAGTGGCTTTTTCTTTCCATGTCATTTTTTGACCGCTTCCACCGGGGGTGGATAACGAGGGCTGATCTTCCTCACGGTTCTTTTGTTTTTTCTTCGGCGTGTAATTGCATATAGTGCCTTGAGTACATTCTTTGCAATTGTTGCATACGGGCAGGTTGCGGTCACACTACCGATGAAAAATTCGCCTACGTCGTGGGCGAGGGGGGATTGATGATGCTCACCTTCATATTGAATTTACGACAACGATCACATCTAGGAATACCTCGATGGGCCGGAGTAGGAAGCGGGGTATATTTGCAGTCCTTGTGATTTGCCCAGGAGCAGTGATTGCATATTGGTAAAACACGGTCGCACTGCCAGAGTATATCACTTAATCTCTCCGCGCACAGAAAATAATTGACGAACCTTCAAATTATTCAACCGACAATGGTCGCACCGAGGTTTTCCTCTGCGCCCCACCCATCGAGATTGACGTGCCATATATACTTTTGGATTTGGGATGCGAATTACCAGCTGGGTGTCATCATCTGCTTGATCTTCGGACTCGCCGATATGGTCTGAATCCTCCTCGTGTGTCGACATTGGAGGTTAGGTTCTGGCAGTTGCGCCACGCAGTCCTAGAGATTCAGGAGTCGAGAGTGCCAATTATCAATGCGATTCAGACGTGACGTGACCCAGTTGACACTGAATATAGAATTCGGTTGGTGACAAAAGCCTGAAACCTCGCAAATTGAGCTTGCCGCTTTTGTTGTTGCAAGCGCGAGCAAAGCGTCGTAGGACGACGCTTTGGGTGTAAGACTTAGCTCTCTACTTGTATGCATACAGTTCTCTCCCGCTGCGTCGATTTCCTCTCCTGTAGCTAGCGTTCCAAGCCCAGGAGGCAAATGGACCGCAAGTTAGATCAAACAGAACGACCATATATGGATAACGTGGTTCAGTAGACCCTTCTTTTACTAATGCCGGCCCGGCATGTGAACCAACAACATCGCGACTTTCTTCCTCCACTCTCATGGATGAAACGACCAGCCAACGCATTGACCGCCTACATGCTGCGAAAGAAACTTTCTGGCTCTATATTTCTTCCTGATGTTACCTGGCCGCAATCAGCTCGAACGTCCCAACTTAAAGGCTAAGTAGACGCAATGTGCCAGGGCCCAGGGCAATGAGAATGTGGAGCTTAACGTTTTCGACGCTTCGGTTCAGTCCACGAGCACCCAAACAGACTCTCATACCGTAGAATCTCTCGCATTCTGGAGCTCTGGAGCCTCTCTGGAAAGTGCTTCAGACTTCAAGCTACAACCACAGTTCAAGCTCAAGTGGCCTTCTCTCTCGCGTTCACGACCACGGATGCAGAAGCTGTTTTGTCGCTCTGCCCAGGTGTCGCAATTATGGCCCCCAACCAGGTCACACACGTTGTTTCTCTATAAAGGCCTCTACCTATCTCAGAAGTTAGGACCCACCCTCCAGAGATAGGTGGTTCTGCGCAACTTGCTGTCACTTCTTTTAATGACAATGCTATTTTTAGGCAGTAAGCTACCTGCCTAACTTTGGCTACGAAGTTTATTCTTCATCACACGTTTCTATTGCGTCCCCGTTTGCAAATGCTTTAGGAAAGCTCTGTCAAGTGGTCCTTCGACGGTCCATATAAATGAAGGGCCAGCGTTAACCATCAATCCTTCTCGCTACAGACTGAACATGCTTTCGATCCTCAGGACCTCGCTTTCTGGACTTTTAATGGGTGCTCTCTACGTGAGAGCCTCCGCGGTGGCATTTATCGATCCCAGAATTGGTGGAGGATCACTGCTCGACGATGGTGATATAGGCCATACTACATTATTCTGGGTTGCAAAAGTTCTGACCCCTCGTAGCTGCTCCTGGCCTTGGCGAGCCCTTGAACGTACGCCTTTATTGTCGCAACTCAACTGCTTCACTCATTTCGCTTAACCTAGATCATCGTTTCTGGATTGAGCTCCCCTGGAGTGCTTACCGACAGTGGCATAACTAACTACGCCAAGGCTCTAGGATTGTATGGTATTTTTCGCTATTTCAGAAGCTCTCTCAAGGTAACCACGGACACTGTATTAGCTCAATCGAATGCCTGGGCATTCACCTGGGAGCCCCGCAGTCTGCTAATCTAGGGGATGGGAATGGTCCTGTCAATCAGACGGTATGTCCAATATGCTTTGACCCAGAGTGTATGCATTCATCCCGTCTATCACTAGATGGAATTGCGCCAGGACTTTGGAGACGCAGAAGTTGGCACATGCCTTGAAACCCTCATTGGAGGCAACCACTTCCGGTGAGCAAATTGTTATTACGTGCATTTAAGGGGTCCTCATACATCGACTATTTCCTTTCGTGGCAGCGTCTTCCGTCAGAATGGACCATTAGCAAACACCGGTGCTCTATTCCTTGCGTAAGGCATAATCATATATTTCGCTTCAAACTTACCCCTTTACCCTTGGCAGTGCATCCCGCGAGGAGGTACCCCAATCAATTTAACGGCATGAAACTTGGTTCTTATGGTTCTTACTTTATCAGGATCTGGAGGAAGGACATACTATTATCCCGGATGGCTATAACATTGGTCCTGTCGTTCCACTGTTCGACACAAGTGCGGCCTACTCATTAAATACTTCCCTACAGGCCGCGATCAATTTGTCGCAGACGCCTTAGGGCAGAGGACATTCGGTGGATTCGTATACTCCACCACCGCCGAGAATATCACTGGCCTACTCCCAGTAGGAAGCACTGGGTAAGCCCAATGAATCAAAGCCTTTTTCTTTTCGTTTCTTACCGGAGAACACACAGCATTAATCATGGTTATTGATTTTATATTCGTTATCCATCTTGCCTAGGATCATAATGACTTCTGTTTACAGGCATAGCCATAGACGGAATCGTTACATTGATCACTGTAACCATCCTGTAGGTGTAGTATCTACGGATGGCTCAATCTTGTTCTAATGGATTTTATTTCATAGCGCGACTCCGAAAGCTTCCCCAGACTTCTTTGACCAGTCAGACATATAGCAATGGACACATCGCAGGCAGACTTGAAGATGTGGAAAGGCTGTGGTCGTTGTGGGATGCGTTCAAACTCCGTACGTATACCAAGGCTCCTGAAGACGCAGGTCCCTTGATGTATTTGCTTCGATGCGACCTACTGAATGCAATGATTTATTCATGCCACTGGATGCCAAACTGATGCTACGGGCGCACGTATTTCGTGTCCGAACCGCCGATAAAGACAGCCCTGGGTCGCCTCTACCTTTCACGAGCTTTCGTCTCTTATAACTGCCTCCTCTGCCGCTGTCCTGCCTGGTGATCATAAATCTCGTTGCGATCTTCTATGGGTCTATTGAAAATCAGACGACTACTGCAATTGATTCCAAACGCCCCCTAATTGGCTTCTGCATTTCTAACTATCGGATATAAAAGGCTTCATGATATGCTTCTTTTGGGTCGCACATCACCAGCTTATGGCCAATATCACGAGGGGCGGCGGGCGTGGGCTTGTGGCATCTCACAGCTCGCCTCTACAAAGCGCACCCACCCCGAGGACACCGAACAAAGCTATCTCACATGCCTGCGATGATCATTTTATTCTATGCTGACGGAACGCACGTTGTTCGAAAAGAAGCCTTTGCAGCGGCTTTTCGCGCATCTAGTTTGTAGTCCTCTGCAACACCAGCACTGTTCTATTATTACGCGGAAAGGCTATTTATAGACGTCGAGTTCGCATGGTAAGTACGTATCATACAGATGCATGCGTTCACTTCTTCAGTGAGAATTATTTATTATCACACGTGTCATGTCGCTGATTATTATTTTCAGCAAGTGCGCCTGAGCATGCTGGGCTGTTTACATGCGTTCTTTCACTTGATTTTGAGTATAAAAATGAGGGGGCAATTCCTGAGGAAGGGTATCGAGAATCCCCCCTCGTCGCGCCTTGAAAATGTTTTCGAACCTCCTCGCTGGGCTCTTATTCGGTACCCTCTCCGTGCGAGGTGCCGCTCTGTCAGTGGCATTCGTCAACCCAGCTCTCGGAGGAGGATCAATGCTCGACCTAGGTGCGATATATCATTTATTCATTCACTTGGACAGACTCTTACAACACCCCGCAGCCGCCCCTCCCCTCGGCGAACCCTTGAATGTACAGTAACTTTCTGAGGCACCCAAATTTCACTCATTCATCTCGCGCAACATCTGGTCTAGGTCATCATCTCAGGGTTAAGCTCTCCCGCGGTGCTCACCGACGCCGGTGTCCTCAACTTCGCCCAGGCAATTGGCTTGTGAGGCTATTATCTGCCCTCCTGTGACCAGAAGCACTCGTCTGACAGCGCGCGTCCCACAGCTCGACCGAGTGCCTAGGAATCCACATAGGAGCGCCGCAGTCCGCTAATTTGGGAGATGGGAATGGCTCCGTGAACCAGACGGTGCGTCCAGCTTCGTAAAAGCAGCGTATATTGATGTCCGACCGTCGTGTCAACTGGATTTTAGGTGGAATTGCGTCAGGACTTTGGAAACTCGGCCCTAGGAACATGCCTCGAAAGCTTGATCGGTGGCAACCATTTCCGGTGAGCCTTCAACTACCTATCGAAGTTCAGAAATGAGAGTGGAGTACTCATGCAATCCCTCCTTTTATGGCAGCGTTTTCCGCCAGAATGGCCCGTCGGCCAACACGGGCGCGTTATTCCTAGCGTAGGTCAATGTGCCCACTATTTGCGATCGTCTTCTCACAAATTGGTTATTTTCTAGTGTATCTAAGGAAGAGGTGCTTACACCATTTCGCACACT
The DNA here is from genome assembly GCA_000827495.1 of Hypholoma sublateritium FD-334 SS-4. Lineage (NCBI taxonomy): Eukaryota > Fungi > Basidiomycota > Agaricomycetes > Agaricales > Strophariaceae > Hypholoma > Hypholoma sublateritium. Next base: position 536,640 of record KN817523.1, on the reverse strand, counting down.
ATATATACGCGTTCCGCTGACTTTGCTGCAAGGATGCGGAGGAGAATCACACCATTGTGCCCGACGGTTACGACGTTGGTACGTACTGCTCGGATATTTTAGCGCCGTCATTTTATTTATAAGTATAATTTACAGGCCGCAATGAGTTCGTAGCCTCTGCCGTAGGGACAACAAGCAACAACGGTGTCACCTACTCGACCGTGGCTCAAAATATCAGTGGCCTCCTCCCCGTAGGAACTGCTGGGTGAGTTCAACAACATCATAAAGTGATTTGGGCTAAGCCAGATTTATCCAGCATTAACCATGATATTGCCATCGACGGCATTGTTACCCTCCTCACTGTGACCATCCAATAAAGCCATGTGTAGCGAGCGTTTATCATTATGATGGGTTACATGCTTCATTAGTTTTGTACGGTCGGACAAACACAATCGTAAGAGATGCCAAGTAAGGCCTTGGGCTGGGGAGGTATGAGGTATCGTACATATGTGTTGAAGGGAATGAAATACAAGAATCTCGTCATGTAAATCAAGGGGAAGACAGGTCGATGTTCCTCTCCGAATAAGTGTTGCGCGCTTCAAATTGCGGGCATAAGAGGTGCATTGACATTAACCGGTCTCCTTCATTTTGTGCCATTTCTGCGCGACTTCTTCTTTGAAGACGGCTGAGCACTTTGTCGAGGGCCGTAAAATTTGATGAGTTAGCTGCGAACTTGCGATGTCTGCTAGAGATTATGTGCTGCGAGAGATAGTGTAAGTACAGGAGAAAGAGTTATGAATACCAGACGCACAATCGAAAAATCTTCGAATTTGACTCGACAGCTCTCGCAGTAGCCTGGCTTGGCACCTTCCTCTCGCTTGGGTAATTTCAGGGTGTTCGTGCTCTTGCTCTTTCGGAGCAGTGGTGCGCGATCAGGTAGTTTACTGGGAGGGCCCATTTGGCTCGTAGTTGCCTCCGGTTCTACCTTCTCCTTCTCCCTTCCGGGCGCCCTGAGCGAGGTGAGGACGTGGCGACCAAATCTGTCCGGCAAGATGCTGGTACCACGCTGTAATAAGCCAGCTGTCGACGTGGTTCCAGTCGTCGATGTTATCCCGACGCTATTACCAGATGCGGCGATATAGTTCATGCCTGCCCCTGAGGGATTGTAACCAGAGGCATTGGCCGATTCCATCTCGTCATCCTCGAGGTCGACGAAGCCGAGCTCGTCGTGTGTGACTGGGTGGGACAACCGGCGATGGAGGTTGCTCATGGATATTGTTTTCCTTAGGTTGGACCCGCCTGCATTGGCCTTGCCTGCTTTCATAGTTAGCATAGCTTCAGCCTTGCGCTTAAACGTCTGGAGAATGGACTGTTGGCGCTCTTTATTGGCGCGGGCATTCTCGTCCTCTTCCTTCTGCTCCGCCTGCTGCTTTTCATATCGTCTTTTTTCTCTGTCGTCGAATGGCGCGAATGGGTTCCGTGCGAGGGGGTGGCAATGCAGAACTGGCCAAGGCCTCCGCGCCGAGTCTTTATCTTTGATCGGAGGATATTCATGCGCGGCGATAGTAGACAGCTCTTTGCTCATGTCCTCGACAAGGACGAAGTAGGAGCCACGCGTAAAGTAGTGCCAGTCGCGCCGTTTCTGTGTGGGATCGCGTTCAGTGCTGCCGTGTATCTTCTCATTTTGAAGCAGTCGCGATAGGGCCCGCTGCGGGCCTGCCGATGGCCCAGCGGTGCGTGATGGGGCTACCGCAAGCTCATTGTCGTTGGCCATGCAACGGGTTAACACACTTTCGAGCTTATCGGCAGTCCATATCTTCAGGCCGTATTCAAGAGCTTTATTGACGATGCTGCACGTTGGTTCTTCCGCGGGCCTGGAAATTATGATTCAATATATTGCGAGCATGGACATTTTGATCAATTTACCGGCCGATAAGCTTAATAGGACTACGCAGAGCGGCTTTCGCGTTCGCGTTCTCTTTGTTTTCTCTGTTACTGTCAGTGTTCGCCTTCGGTATAGGCCTAGTTGTGACAAGATGCGAGACACCAGAGGAGAAGAATTCGTGGACTTGCTGCACACGGAGGACAACTTTCTCAGTGGACATTGGAAAAGAGACGGGAAATTACACACCCCACCGAGACGCAAGATCTTAGCCTTGAACTGGGTCTCGAGTTTCGAGTCCAGGTTCTCCGAGTCGATATAAAACCTCCATCCAGGGAAATCTTTCTTGTACTTGCGCTTGAACTCCTCCTCCCTCTGGAGGCGYTCTGTCATCYGTTTCTGCTTGTCCTTCATCTGTTCGCGAGCTTTGGCAGAGGTGGCGGCTGCGGGGCGGCGCACTGGCTCGACAGTAGATCGAACGCGCTTCGGTGCTGTGGGGGTTTGATTTTCTGTGTGATCGGGTGACCGCGCACGCTTCGAGCCTGACACCGCCCTAGGCTGCTTGCTGGACGGCGATGGGTTGGTCGTAGCCTGCAGCGACCGGTTCACCAACGGACGGCGCTGCACAGGCAGGAAGGTAGCCATGGTCAATGACGGAGAAGAAGAAAGAAAGAAACCAAGAAAGGGGGTGGCAGAAGCCAGACAGCCGTGACAGGCGACGGACGAGCGCGTTGGATAGTAAACGACGCCGTTTTGATTTGTTGACGCGCCGCGCCATGTGACTGTTTGATGCAATACGCCACCGTACGCACATGACGTGACGTGTGTGTCACTTCGTCGCACGACGCAGCGGCGCTCGGTTGGGGCGAAATTCTTGCAGCGAGCGCCGTCCAGATGTCGACGTATCCGTCCGCCAACCGCCATCCGTCGCCCACGCCCCATGCGCGCGTCGAGAAGGACCGCACGACCGACTACAACACAGCGCTCTTCCGCCGGCTGACCTGGGAGGGCACCGTGCCCCTCGAAATCCGCGTCGACCCGAAGGAGCTGCCCGCGAACTCGGACCGCGGGCTCGAGTGCTACTTCGTGCAGGCGCCGCGCGTGAGCTACCTCCCGCTGGTCGTCCCCGAGATCCGCCGCTTCCTCATGGACGTCGTCTTCGACGAGGTCGCCGCGAAGGGCCTGCGCGACGAGGAGTGGTGGTTCGAGAGCGAGGAGGGCACGCTGCTCAAGTGGTGCGCCGATGATGCACGTCCGTGCTGCGCGCCGTGTCTCTTACTGACGCCCGCTGCAGGCACTGGCCGATAGGCCTGATCTACGACACGCATACGATCAGCGCCTCCGCGCGGGCGCCGTCGCTGCCGTCTACATCGATGGCCACGCCCATGCGCCTCATCCTGCACCTCGTCGCTCCCCCCAATGAGAAGCTCTTCCTGTCGCCAACCATTGACGCTTGCAAACAGGCGTTCATGAACCAGCTCAAGGAGGCAGATTTTATCCGATGGGGCAACACCCGCCGGATGACCGGCTTGCGCAAGGTGGACCAGGACGGCCTTTGGGAGGGCATCCGCGAGCGTGAGTCCGTCCGCGCTGCGATGCTACGCTTGGGCGTTTACTCATAAATTTATAGACAGCTTCGATGACTTCTGGCGGGTAGCCGCGAAGCTGACGCCGACCGCAGGTCCGCCCACCCGCTCGACTTCGCCGCAGCCGACAGGGTCGTCGTTATCGCGGCCGCAATCCACGGATAATAACAACGCGCCGCCAGACCGCGACGGCGCGTACAGCATGAGAAACGTACCTATTAGACTATACCTGCCCGACGGGCCGGTTCTCCAGGAATTGGCCCCACCCTCACTAGAAGATGGTTGGCGCTTTTTTCTCTCGTGCTGGTCCCTCGCTCATGTACTTATTCTCACAGGGTCTCCAAATACTCTATACCACTTTCTCTCTACGCACCTTCCCCTCCTATTCCCTCCTCGACCACCGCCCCCACCGCCATCGCGTCTGAATCCCAATCCCAGCGCGCCGGCGGTCCCTGCCCTGGCCTACGCACTGATACAAGGAGTCGTCTCGCCGCCCGAGGCAGAGCTCGCATGGCTTGGTGCATGTCTAGCCGGCGCTGACGGCTGGCTAAATATCTGCATCGGCGTTTCTCGGTCATGATCACTCCACCCTTCTCTGCACATGTACCGCCCTACAGGATTTTTGTTCTTCAATATACCCACCACCTGCTGACATTGATACACATTTAGGAAAGCCTGCCTCGACATGGGCGCCCGCATCCCCGTATGAAAGCTTTGATAAGATTGATTGTAGTAGACTAATATCCTAATCAGTACCACGGGAATTGTGCGAAACGCGGCTCTGCTGGATGGGTCTCGATGGCGAGACTGAAGGGGGGATAAAAGATGCAAAAACGCGCAAGTGCGCTAGATGTCGAACTTGACGATTTGCTCGCCCCTCCCACGATCTATCTTGATTAACCGCTTCGCCACACCCTGGAAAAGCACCCGCGTCGTCCCAGCATTCGTCTTGGACTTGGCTGCAAAGTTTTCCTTGACGGTGTTCATCGGCAGCGAGTAGTGGGGCGCGGCTGACAGGAGCATCGTAATAAGATACGCGTACTGGATCTGCTGAGCGTTGGGCTTTGGCGGGACGCCGCCTTCGAGCGCGGTTGATGATACGCTCGACGCGGTGGGCGAGTCGGGTGAAGGCTCTTGGTTTGAGAGTTCCTCCAGGTACGCGCTGGGAAATGTCGTTAGTAAACGTTGGCTTGAACAAATTCACCACGCACATTGTATCAGGGACTGAAAGAGGGGACGCCGTGAGGTGGGGCGCGATGATGTCGCCAACTGTAGCCCAGATCTTCGTCTGCAAACAGAATGAGTGACAGTCGTCTGGAAACGTCGCGGAGTAATTACCACTATGCGTTCCAGTTCGATGTTCACTTTTACTTTGCGCTGACGCGCAGTTGGAGTCTCCGTTGATGGCGGGACCGGCGTGACCGTTTGTGCAATCGGCGGCGGCGTCTCTGGGACTGATTTCTTACTGGAAACGATTCCATCGCTGTCGTCGTCATCATTGAGTGCCTGGAGAACGTCCCGTGGAGGAAACTGTGTGATGGTATCGTCGTCCGCATCTCCCAACATCTTCAGCCGAGGCATCTGGGCGAGCGGCGTGCCGAACGAGCTCGAGCTAACATCTCCAATGTTGACTTCCTCGTCGAGTAGATTTTCGGAGAACCGGAGCGTGCGTGACGGCTCCCCTTTCGTCGCCCAGAACTTGTCCTCCTGCGGCGACGTCGGTGAGGCCGGGGCCTTGGGCGGTGGCGGCTTGGGTGCTGGTGGACGCACAGGTTTTACGACAGCCTTGCCCTTAGAGGCATTTCCATCCTGCGCCGGGGAGGCGTGAATAAGGCAGTCAATGAGTGGGCTGCGCAGCTGACCTTGAGTTTCGCCAGCTCGGCAAGGCGCGCCTGGAGGTCCTTTATCTGGCGCTCCTCCTCTACTATGCGTGCTTTTGTGGGGAGTTCTTTATCCTCTTTTCCAGTCTGGCGCGTCCATGAGTAGGTGGATGGTATTTACGCGTTACGGAACACACCTTTTCCAGAGCCTTGGCCAGCTCGCTGATGTTCGCGCGGACCGCGTTCAGGCGGTTGAGGACGGTGACAATCTGGTCGTAGGCCCGAGGCATGGGCCGGATAGGGTCGCTTCATGTTTTATGAGGGCAGAAGTCCGGTAAAAAGAAAGTATGAACGTACTAGCGGTCGATGTATTTCAGCGCGGCGTGTGCATAGACCTCCGGCTCGATCTCCTGCCTCTCATCTCGGCGACGCGCTGCATTCTTGCGCAGAGGCGTCGCTCCTGAGAAGTCGACGCGTCGAACTTGCGTGTCTTGCACTGTGCGCGAACCGCCGTCGTAGGCGTTGGCCAATGGGGGGTCTACGAGGCGGAAAAGGCCGAGCTCGGAGGGGTCGATGTCGCGGATGAGATCGCCGAGATGTGTAGAAAGGACGGCGCGAGTGAACGCGGTGGACGCGGTCGGAGGCGCGATGGCGGCCGCTGCTGTTGATATGGCGCGCGTGTTCTTTGATAGACGGTCGATCTGGTCTGCGAGAGATGCCATTTAGGCAGTGGGAGAACGGCACGGCTGATCTGAACTTGAACGTGGTTGCGTTTAGTGCCCACGGCCCGATTAGGCAAGAGGCGTACCGCGCACTGCAGTCTGCGGGAGCACTTTCCCTTGAACCACCCACTCCCTCCCACTCCCTGTCACCAGTGGCTGCCCACTTTCATATTGCTGGATATCTCATGCCCTGAAATTTTGCAGCCCCACCCCCAAGCCCTCCAAGTGAACTTATGAAGATGGCCCCACCGTTCAACGCTGTTCCCTGAAACGTTAGATTGTTTTCACTGTTCAGTATTAGTGTCAAGCTCAAACCAAGGCAACGATCTATTTGCATGCTATTCACTGTCCGTTTTCAATAGTACTTACGAGATACAGGCCTCCTTATCTTCCGACACTCTCTCAAGACCACGAATGCCCAGGTGGCAGGAATCTATAACGCCCGCGTCGCACGATAAGCCATCGTTAAATTTTCTGGGGTTTATTATTACCATCACAACGTCTTTCTAGAAGGCACTATCTCCTCTACATGTGTATGAGCTACATGGCCTCGCAAAGTACACTCGTCTCCGGTTGGACTGTCTGTCTGTTCGAGCGCGATTCTGGCCGTCCTTCTCGCAGGCATGCGTCTGCGCCGAACACGGAGAATTGGCCTTGAAAGCCGCAGTGCACATTGTCGTATCCTCGCGATGTGATTTGCTCTTACTTTTGATTCATTGCTTAGCGCGGTCCCAGTTCAAGGCTAATTTCATTGCGGTGAGAGGCAGATAGTAGACCGGTATTCTGGGAACTTTACAAACCTGCCTCATGCGATATCGTCCGGTGGAGCTGCACGAAGTTGGACCAGCGGTGGTCATTTTGGAATCACTGGTGATAAAAAGCTACTAGGCTGATTGTATCTGTGGACAACGATCTATCTACGGTCAGCAACGATTATGATCGCGGACCTCCGAAACGATATCGGCGCAGTTCATTTATATATTCATTTCCCTTCCGAACCGCTGTCAAAGCGTCATCATAAATCACCGCCAGCTATGTAGGCGCTCCTGTTTATTAAATTATTTAACCCATCAAGTTTGCATGGTAGGTACACTGCACCATTAGGGTGTTGAAATGAGCGCAGTAGTCCCGAGCCACTGATTTCGAATTTTTGTTCTGTGATGTATCAACCATTTGTACCTAGATAGCAGCGCAGTTGTATTTTATTACGTTCAGTTTCTTGGGTGTGTATTCAGTACACTTGAGCCAATACAATCCTATCAATAGTTTTGATTCATTCAGTGTTCCGGTCAGAGGTGGGTTAGAGAGAGCGTGGTTACATTTTTGTTGTGATCCAACCTAAGAAGGAAATAGGGCAAGTGCCCTTTCTTCTCGTACACTGGCGTAAGTGTTGGCGTAGAGCGAGCTCTCCAGCATTCGTGCTCCTCTGGTAATACCATTATTCTTCGTGCCCGCACACACCGCCCGCGTCTCCGCCAACACCTCTTTTTATTCTAATATCTACAACCCCACCACTAATTCTCATGTGGGAGCCACTGCCGCTCATTATCTACGGCTACGCCGTCCATCCACTCTCCCCATCTCGTCGAGAGACACGCCATTCAACCAGAAATCGTCTTTCCACTGTCACAGAGGCCTCCACGGATGACCACTCAATGATGCGGGACGTCGTCGCCCTCGAGGTTGGCGACGAGATCTACGCGTTCGAAAAGTACACTCCTGGCCCGCGCGACAACGTAGAGGGTATCTGGTATAGAGGGTGCGTCAATATTCATCTCTGAACGATAACTATGTCAATATTTCCCCAGGTACGTTTTGACCACGACACGGGGGCCACCAGTGACATGGTCTGTCTCCGATCCATCTTCTTCGTCATCGGGCTCCCGCCCCTCCGTCCGCGTCAAAGCAGAGGAGACACAGCAAGTCTTCATTGGCATATTTCCTGCCTCCCACATCTTCGTCCGCGATGAACTGGCCGACGCTGAGGGTAGGCTACCAGACCTTGCCCGCTCCATCCAGAACGGCGGCAATGGCAGCATGGTCAGCCGAAGCAGCCCCGGCGACGCCCTTGGGAATTGGAACAGAGACAAGGCCAGCATAGGCATGGACACACTTCACGAGCAGGACGAGGACGCATCGCGAAAATCCTTTAAGCTTGGACCCCCACCCGATCAAGCCAACTCATCCCGCGCCGCGCTGCCGGTCTACTCGACCAGTCTGCGGTCTTCCTCGCCCGCTGGCTCAAGCGTCCTCAAACCCCTTCCTCCGCGACCGTCTCGAAAGTCCGGCGACGACACAGCGTCAGGCAGCCAGCAGCCTATCATCGATGAAATAGCGTCGGCGCTGCGGGAATGGCACACGCTTATGTTCCAATATCTAGCGCGGCGAGACTACACGTTGTTCATGATTGTCCGTGACCACATCGAGGCGCTCCATCTGGGCCGTAGACAGCTCCTAGCGCAGACACTGAGCGCCGAAGAAACCCTCAACATGCGCCGAGATTGTGTCACAAGACTGGTCAGCGGGAACCTCGTACAAGGTCTGGATGTCATTGTCCGACATCCAACGTGGGGCAGTCTAGTCACTGTGGATGTGGAGGGTGACATCGACCCTCGCAGCTGGGTCAGCGCTGTCCGAATGTACGCTATGCAAGTTTCCCTCGCGTATCTGAACGTTACCAGGCCGTTGCTAGGCCCGAGTACTGAATACGTACCCTCTGCTCCGCTGCCGACACCTGCGAACTCTGTCTTCCCCGATCTACCACCGCCGCAGAAACCTCGATCGCGTTCGGTGGGCTGCCAGGACGACCCAGCACACCATTCCCCTGCAAAATTCTACCACGTATTCCTCGATCTGCGCGCATTTGTGGCATCCCCATGCGCGCCAGGCGAGACCGCCGAGCTCTTCTTCTCGCTCTATAAAAAGCAAGGCATTCAGTTCGTAACCGAGGAATTCTGCGCTGTGCTCAACCACAATGGTGTGCTGGCGCGTGATCCGTCGAGCCGCATCCGCACCCTCTTTGTGGATCTGGCTGCATCTGACATCCAAGACCCGATATATTTGGTATGCAGAATCGTGCGAAATGGTGCGCTCAAGATAGGCAACAATATGGGCGTCACATACGACAGTACCAGGCGCGGTTCTGAGACTTCGACCCGCGATATCCTGTCCCCAACCCCAACCTCTGGCTGGAATGATAGCACAACACTGTCACCGACAATTGCAAGCCGGATCAATGGCTTCGGCGAACAAGCCCAATTCCGGCGACCGTTTGGCTGTGCTGTGCTCGAGTTGACACAGCTCAACAAGATGGTGATTGACCAAGTAGATGTGTCACCGCTGAAGGAGTACACAATGCCGATCTTCATCCCTACGAACGAGATGTCGTTCTCGATGATTCATCAGAATATCATCAACAACAACACCAAGGAGTTTGAAAAATCGCCAAGGTATGTATATGCTGATCATCCACTTTTAACACATTTTAAAAATCTGATGGTAGGGCCGAGGCGTTGGCTGTATCCGTGAAAGTATTCCGCGGCAATGCTAAAACAGTTGTTCGAGAAAATAGCTCGTTGCTCCAGGACACACCCCATACCCTTCGCCTCGGCTTCCCTGATGTGGTATTTCCGGGCGATGCACGAAATGAGTTATACATCAAACTCTGGTGTGGCGATTTTACCGGGTCACAAAGCGGCAGTGGCCGCCTGAGTGTCGCTGGCTTCGCGCGCAACCAAGGATCCGTAAACGTACAGATCACGGTCGAAGTTCGGGACCACACGGGCGCTACAATCGAGAACGCAATCTCGCAGGGCAGCGGCGAGCCACTGATGACGCAGTTCCAATCGATGGTGTTTATGCGCTGCAACGAGCCGACATTCGGCGAGCTCATCAAGGTGCAGCTGCCGCTGCAGGACATGCCCCAGTGGCACTTGTTCTTCACCTTCCGCAACCGCGCGAAGACTGCCGGGGGCGGCAAGGGCGCGGCGGCTGCGGACCAGGCCGAGCGCCCATTTGCGTTCGCGTTCCAGCCGCTGTTCCCGGACACGAGTGCGTTCGTCGAGGACGGCAGCCACACTCTTGTCATGTACCGCGCGGATAAGCTGATGCAGCTGGCGCCCAGGGAGTACCTTGGTGCGCCGTCGCGGCTGGCGGCGGGCCAGAAGCCAGAGCAACTTATGATCCCGGCAGAACTCGCGCGCCAGGCGCCGGCGCTCAAGGACACGCTGACGATCCGCACGTCGCTGTGCTCGACGAAGTTCACGCAGAACCCAATCCTGTTCCGGCTGCTGCGCTGGGAGAAGCAGGAGAAGGAGATGCTCGCGACGCTGCTCTCCAGGTTCACGTTCGTGAGCGAGGGCGAAATCGTCAAGTTCCTGCGCGATATATTCGACGCGCTTTTCGAGATCCTCGTCTCACAGAGCAACCCCGGCGGCGAGCTCGACCACCTGGTGTTCAATGCGCTGGTCACCATACTCGGCATCGTGCAGGACCGCCGTTTCAGCAATTTCCAGCCAGTGCTGGACGTGTACATCGAGAAGCACTATAATTGCCCCTCTGCAGCGTCGCATATTATCCATTCGCTGAACCGTCTGGTGGTGAATCCAACCTCGCCAGAGACAGCCACGCATCTGCGCGCCGCATTGAAAGTGTGGCACTATATATTCAAATTCATCGCAAGATCGCGCGAGTTGCAAAAGGCAATGGAAATTGGAATGGGTGCCGGCGCCACCATCGACTACCTCGAAACTGCCTTCAAACGTGAAGTACGGGCCCACTTAGCTGGTTTCACGCATATGATGTCAACACCCTCGCCGTCATCTATCATTGGGACACAAACGATTGCCCTCCAGCATTTCCCGTCGATCTTGCCCGAGCTTGCCAAGATCTACAACACCCTGGAGCTCGTAACGATTGTAACGACTTTTGCTAACGCAGTGCAATTCGGAAAAGGAAAGATTGTGATCTGGAAGCTGATCATGTATCTGCAAATTGTGAAGAGCTTCCTCTTTGACAACGCAGAAGCGCGTCAGCTGCTTGTGGAGGCCGTCACCAGCTGGATCAAGCCACACTTTGGGCGCTACGATGAATTTTCCTCTAATTTGTCTAACGAATCTGAGTCATCCCGCGACCTTGCGCGCGTCAACTGGCTAGAATGCATCCGGCTGTGTACTAGTGTCGTGGCGGTGATGCTAGACAAGCTGCAAGTCCATTTAACAAACCCTGCAACCCTTGCCGATCGCAAAGCATACCTCCAAGAGCAATCGAACATCGACCCGTTGCTCAGTTTGCTTCCACAGCTATTGGACTCGTATCGCGAGATACAAAGTCCAGGATCAAGAAAGGTGATCGAAAGGAGCAAGACACCATCAACCATCAAGTCGGCGATTCCAGTCACATTCCCAGAGTCGTATCCGTTTACTCTCATCTCATCGTTGCCTGAGCCTCCTCGCGGGGTCAGCAACGTGCCAGTCAGCCGGGAGGGAGACACCGTGTTCTATCCAGCCCTAGGCGAGGTAGCAGTCGTTTTTATGGTCCTTATCCTTGCCTCGCCGATGAAATACATTGCCAATACCTTCTCACTGATCCTGGACATCGAGGGCCGCGATAGACTTGTCGCCCTATTGTCCCAATTTTTCAAGGTGGCGACGTCGATTCTTGAGAATGATGCCTTTCCGAAGGAATGGATGAACGTCAACGTCCTGGCGCATAAGGTCCTGATTAAGATCATGGAGCCAATCGCCTTGATCATGGAGAAGGAGTTCATTCCGCCACAGGAACTTGAGTCGACATTCGATGCTAATCTTTGGAGGGAAGGACTGCAGATGCTGTTGAAGTTGCTCTCGTCGGAGCAGCTCATGATCGAAGACTTCAGTCCGCAGGTTAGCACTTCGTTGACTAATGTGTAGCACGTTGCTGATATGTGATAATCAGAAACGCAGAGCTGTTTGGCGTCTAACGGGCGATATTCGAGGCGAGGGTGCAGCAATTTTGCTAAACTTATGGCAAGCCCTGGGTTCCTCAGAACACTATTCTACAAACGGCGATCCAGCCATGCGCTATGGGGTATGAATTCCTCACATGCTGGATTACCTGGTACTAATTATACTTCTCAGGGTTATCAAGTCTATCTGCACTCTCTCGTTGGCCACATCGTCACTCTATGCTTGAGCCATCACGATCAGCTGAGAAATAACGCAGTGCAAGTTCTCTTCAGCATGATTGTGTCAGAGTATCACCAGTCGGAGCACTTTGATGGAATCGAGAACGAGCTTGTTACGCGGCTCGATTCACTCTTCATGTCGGACAGCAAAGGCGACGATATTTCGAGGGCGTTTTTCATTGGCCAACTCCGCCATATGTTCGATACGTCGGATGTGGACGAACAGCTGCGCGACCAACTATCCAACTTCCTCGACTCTGTGGATCTATTCCTGGAGCTTCTGCTGAGCGTCCGTCAGCTACCAGAAGGCGAAGAGTATGCAGATGACAGAGTGATCGCTACAGTACGTCAGATTTCTCCTCTTTACGGGGTCTCGCTGATCTCCCTTTCAGCTACGACTGATGAACTTTATTCGTCGTATTGGCCGAGATGAGATCTACATCAAGTATGTGCACCAACTTGTCAACGTAAGCCATACTTCGCACATGGACGAGCAGACGAATAACTGAGCGCGCATGCATCTAGATGCATCTCCAATCGCAGAACTACGTGGAAGCCGCTCTCACACTCAAGCTGCATTCCGACCTGCATTCATGGGACCTCAACACCTTCGTCGGACCGATGGAGGACCTTGGCTTGCCCCAGCAGTCGCATTTCCATAGAAAGGAGACTCTTTGTCTTCTCATCCTTGATTACCTCGGTTCGCCTTGTTTCCTCCCTTGTTTGCTGCCTGCATTCATGTTGATCCTTGTCCTTAGGCAAAGGGAAGGCATGGGAGAACGCCATAGAAATCTGCAAAGAGCTAGCATTCCAGCATGCGGAGGTGACCTTCAACTAGTAAGTCGCCCATGAGAGGCATCGTACATCGGGGTGTTGTATTGAACATTCATGCAGTGGGCGCCTTTCGGAAATCCTGCGGCATCAAGCTACACTGCTCGAGCACATCGTGACAGATCAGCGATTTTATCCGGATTATTACAGGGTTACATTCTATGGCAGCTTCCCTGCGGCAATCAGGGACAAGAAGTTCATCGTAAGTGGCATTTTGTGACGAATAGACCGCTTCTGACGCTCTGGTAAAGTACCGTGGTTATGAATGGGAGAGATTCGGCGCATTCTGCGAGCGAATGCTGAACAAACATCCGGGGGCCCACCTAATGAGGTCGCCGGGCGAGCCGCCTGTGGATATCCGCTATGGCAGCGATCAATACATCCAATGTACGGCCGTGACTCCAGAGCCCGACCGCAACCTCCCTGTGTTCACAAATCCTGACGTCCCACTGGCTGTGCGCACCTACTACGAGCATAGGTATGCGGACCAGTGTATTTTTAGACGATGTCTCGGTATTGATCTATTTATAGCGCGATCAACGTCTTCTCTTCGTCACAGCAAGTGCGGAAGACGACTCGAGACGGAACAGAAGAAGTCTGGCTTGAGAAGACGTATTACACCACGGAACAAGCGTTTCCGACGGTGCTCCGGCGATCAGAAGTTGTCAGCCTGGACATCATCGAAATGTCTCCGCTGGAGACTGCGCTGCAGGAGGTGGAGGAGAAGACGAAGGAGCTCGTCGGCCTGCGGCTGAAGTACGAGGCGCTGGCGAAGACGATGCAGGAGGTGTCGACGAACGCGCTCGCGATGAGCCTGAACACGGCGGTCGACGCGCCGCTGCACAGCGGGATCGCGTCGTACCGGCAGATCTTCTTCAGCCCAGACTACGTCGCGCGGAACCCGGAGCGCGCGGAGCTCGTGGAGAAGCTGCGCATGGCGATCGACGAGCAGGTGCGCATCATCGACGGCTGCCTGAAGCTGCACGGGCTGCTCTGCCCGCCCGAGTTCATCCCGTTCCACGAGACGCTCGAGAAGTTCTTCCGCAAGAACTTCCGCGACGAGATCCGGCGGCTCGCGGCGGACGGGATGTCGGACGCGGTCACGGTGTCGACGCGCTCGCACGCCGCCGCGGCGTCGTCGTACGCGGCGTCGGCGTACGAGCCGTCCGCGAAGCGCAGCGCGTCGTCGTCGGCGTCGACCGCGCGCTTCGTGATCCCGCCGCTGAACGTCGGCCACGGGCTGTCGATGACGCCGCCGCTCGAGTCGCCCGTGAGCCCCGGCGCGGGCAGCAGCGTGCACCACGGCGCGCCCGGTGGCAACGGCAACGGCGGCGGTGCGGGCGGCGGCGCGGGCGCGGGGGCAGGGGCAGGGCGCACGCCGCTGCAGCGGCACCTCGCGCACCTCGCGCGGCACGGGATCAACGGCGTCGCGTCCGCGCCGGGCGACGTCGTCGGCGCGGGCGGGGGCGCGGACTCGCTCTCCGCGGACTCGCCGCACAACTCGTTCGTGAACGTCGGCGGAGGCGGGGGGAGCGGCGGGGTGCACGCGGCGCAGGCGTCGGGCGCGAGCGTCGCGGGGTCGTACATGGGGAGCATCGGCTCGTTCGGGTCGCTCAAGGGGCGCTTCTCGCGCTTCCCGAGCCTCAGCTTCGGGCGCAAGCACGGCGCGCCGCGGCTGTAGCATCCCCTGCCTCCCTACCTCACTCAATTTTCTTTCGTTCTTTCCATTATATCCTCACCTCCGCGCGCCCCGCATATCGCCGCGCCTTCGTCTTCGTTCCTCTTCGTGCGCTTTCCATTCCTACTGCTGTTTTTTCGTTTTGCTCTGGCGTTGGTTGTGTTTTTTTATTGCAGGATATTTACGTTTTTGTGTAGCTTCGGGTGCTTGTATACTCTAATATATCGCTTATCACGGGAAATTAAATAAATGAATAAATGGGAATGGGATCCATAATTGTATGCGCAGCGCGCGGCTGACGATGCGTGCTGTCTGTCTTACTCCATTTCTGTTCTATCGTCACATCTGCGTGCCCTGTGTGTCGCAGCCTCTTCTGCTTACACTTTCACAACATTGCTCTAGCGTATTGACTATTTTTATTGCAGCCTATTTACTCTTTTATTTATAGTTTCAAATGTTGTACACTCTAAAATACCGCGTACACGGATCAACCCAAGCCAAAAAAAAACACAAAAAGAAACCAAGAAACACAGAGATGGGGGAGGCGGCGGCGGCGACGGCGGCGTTAAATAACGATAATGATAGCGGCCAGGAAAGAGTACATACAACACTAGAACACTACGTACATATACAACAGGCGAGTCCACGGTACTGTACACATACACTGAGAGAGAAAAACCGGGAATCCGATCCGTGTGGCCTAGGAGAGCAGCGAGACAGGAACAGGAAAAACAGGGCAGGCGGGGCTGCGTTTTGGCGGTGCGGTGGAGAAAGAGGCAGAGCAGCGTTATATGTACTGATGCTGCTCGCCGAGCCCGAGCGCGTCGTCCGTGAGCAGCCCCGGGAAGCTGTACGTGTCGTACAAGTCAAAATCGAGCGCAGGGTCGCCGAACGGGTGCGCGCCGCCGCCCGCGGGCTCGTACGCGCCCCCGAGCAGGCCGTACGACTCGAGCGGGAGGCTCTCGCTCTTGAACGCACTTCCACTTCCGCCCCACGGGTGGTACTCCCCGTGTGCGTGCGCATGGGTGGGCGCGTGGGCGTCGGCGCCGCCCGTGAGCGGCTCGTGCGGCGCGAAGAGCGGGAACGCCGCGCTGCTCGACGCGCTCGACGACGAGGCGGCGGTGAGCACGCTGTCCACGGGCGACGCCCCGAACGGCGGGTCCGCGTGATGGTGCGCGGGGTGCGCGCCGAGGGCAAAGTCGTCTGCGAAGGGCTCGAACTTGGCGCTGCGCGCTGCGCGCGCGCCGGCGGCGACGTCGAGGAAGCGGCTCGCGGCGGCGTCGTCGGGCGGCGGGTACGCGAGCTGCAGCGCGAAGAGCTCGGGGCTGTCCTCCGCGCTCGCGGACGCGGAGGACGGCGGGGTGCTCTCCGCAGGTGCGGGCGCCTCGTCCGGGTCCGGGGCGGAGGTGTAGATCGACTGTGGGATGATGAGCGGTGCATATATGCGCAGAAAGAATGACGCACGTATTTAGACAGAATCTTCTCGAGGGCCTGGCCGAGGAGGTTCCAGTCGAATACCTTGAGGTCCTTCTCGATGTTGCGCGGCTTGGGGTCGGGGAACTCCATGATGCGCTGGAAAAAGTCGCCGAAGCCGGGCTTGTGCTTGCTGACGGTCGTCGGGCGCAGGCCCTCGAGGTTGCGCCTGATGCGGTTCTTCTCCTCGACGGGGAACTCGCCGTTGGTGAGGCGCTCGAGGAGGTAGATGACGTCGACGGAGGTGACGTAGCACGCGCCGTTCTCCGCGCGGTGGATGCACGAGATGACGCTGTCGGCCTCGCGGAACTGGTCCTGCGGGATGGGCTCGCACGAGACGATGAGGCGGCGGCCGTCCTGGATCTTGGTGAAGCGCACGAGGCGGCGGCCGGCGGCGACCTCCGCCGGGGCCCAGTCGGCGCAGATGGAGGCGAGCGGGGTGAGCATGTCGAGCTGCGGGGTCTGGGCGTACTCCTGGGCGTCGGCGCCGGGCTGGTGCTTTGTGCGGACGAGGGACTGGGATTTCGCGCGGCGGTGCAGCCGGGTTTTCCGCTGCTGGGGCGAGGAGGGGAAGTGGGAGCGGTCGGCGGTGGGCGAGATGTGATTTACGGAGCGGCGGCGGAGCGAGGGGCCGTCGGGGATCTGCAGCCTGGGCAGCTTGGCCGCTGCGTCGGACGAGCGACGCTCGCCTAGAAAAATTAGAAAACGCAACCCCAATTATGCGCGGACATACCTGGTGCCCAATAGGAGAACTCGCCAAAGGTGACCGAGTCGAGAATGTCGTTGTCCTTGTTGAGGGCCTGGACGGCGATGAGGACCTTTGTCGAGCCGGCAGCCCTGTCGAACGGCGGGGCGGCGGCGTAGAGCTGCCAGCGACCGTATGTGACGGCGGGGAGCTGTCTGACCTTTGTGGGGACGGCCTTGTTGCCGACGACGAGGCGGACGTACATTGCGTCTGCGAGGTCGGGGTGGAAGTGGATGCGGACGGTGATGGGGACGCCGCGCTCGCCCTCGGTGGGTGTGTAGCCGAGGACGTGAATGATGCCGGTGGGGGAGACGATGGGGGGCGGGTCGGAGGAAGCCATTGGGGAGGGCTGGGGTCCCGCGCGATCTTTAAACAGCAGCCGAAAGGGGCTGTTCCGCTGCGCGCCAATCAGCTATATATAGCAGTCTCGTCATTGTCCGGCCCAACTCGTACACACAAGGCTACCGGCCACACCCGGCATGCTCAGCCCGCCAGCCCGCCCCGTCCCACCGCCGCACCACGCACGGCACGTGCCCCTCCGCCGCCACCACCCGCCCGCACACCGTGCACGGCCCCTCGAACAGGTCGCCGTACGCCACCACGTGCCCCGCCACCGCCGCCAGCCCCGCCCCGCCCGCGAGCCCGCGCCCCAGCTGCTGCGACACCGCCCGGAACACGCCGAACGCCGACTCGCCGAGCCCCGCCTCGCGCGCCCCGAACACGCGCACCGTCTCCACCACCACCGCGCCGTCCGCGGCCACGCCGATCCCCAGGTACGCCGTCAGCACGTCCGCCAGCGCGATGCGCACCACGCGCCCGCGGATGCGCAGCGCCGCAGTGGCGTGCGCCGCGTTCCACGCCGTCCCCCACGCGCCCAGCTCGGCCAGCGGCACGGCGTCCTCCGGCCGGCGCGCGGGGGCCGCCGCCCGCGCGTCCACGTACTCTTCCGGCGTGCCCGCCCGCCTGCGCACAATCAGTCGAGGTCTGCATTCCGGGGCACCACTCACCGCCGCTTTCGGTTCACCCGCTGCGCGCCGGGCCCGTCCGTTTCGAGGCTCTCCCGCGCGCGGGCGAGCGCGGCCTGGACTGGCTCAGACAGCACCGCTTCCCCGATCGCCCTCACCGCGCCGCGCTCCGCCCCATCGCTGCCCTTCTGCAGCAGCGTCGGCGGGACCTGGCGCACAACCCCCAGCTGCGTTTGCAGCGCCTCCAGCGTCGCGATGTGGTCCTGCAGGCTCATCGTCGTTGCAGTGCAAGTTGCTAATACAGTCACACGTCACAGATCTGATCACGTCCACGTCCCCACACCCGCCAGGCCGCCCCATCCGCCCGCGATCTCCCTAACTAGGAAGACCACGACCCGTGCGTCTGCACCCTCGATGCGGAAGCTGAACTTTCCGCCCAGTGGCTCCACCGCAGTGGGCGTCTGCAATGCAGTGAGTCAGTCGCACATGACGCCATCGCCGCACGCACCGCGTCCGCCGCAATCCCCAGCGCCCCCAGCACCTTGGCCGCGCTGCCGTAGTCGCCTGGCCCCAGCCAGAAGGCGACGTCCCCCGTGTCGTCGCTCTCGCTGCCATTCACCAGCGCGCTCGAGCACGCGCGCGCGGCCGCCATCTCCTGCGCCGCCTCGGCCAGCTCATGCAGACAGCGCGCGGCCTCCTCCGACGGGCGCGGCCCCGGCGAGAGCACCATAGCGTCAAAGGCGAGCGGGCGCGCGGACGCGGCGCGCAGAACGGCGACGGTCGCAGCAGTCGTGGGGTCCATGATGGTGGGTGGGTGATGTGACACGAATAATAGCGTGACGGCCGAAATTTGCTCGTTCCCATTCACCAACACGATGCTGATACGCACCGCCGGCGGCCTGCGCCTGCAGCTCGCGCCCTGCGCCCGCCGCCTCTACTCCGTCCCCGTACCCACTCCTATTGGCGACAAGCAGCCCCCGCCGCCACTACCGCTGCCGCCCCGCCCGAAACTCGACCTGCGCCCCGCACCCCGGCCGCCGCCGCCGCGCCCCAGCGTGCCCCCCGCCCCGCCGCTCCCCGCGCGGCCCTCGCTCGGCGCCGCAAAGGAGGAGGCCAAGCACGCATTGGAGGACGCCGAGGCGCACGGCATCCTCGCGCCGCCGCCCCCCGGCGCGACGTGGCTCCGCCGCACGCTGCACCAGGCCATCCAGATCGCGGTGCGTGTCCCGCCCCCCCGTGTCGCCCCGGGCGCACGCTGAGCCTTGCGCAGAAATTCTACTACCGCGGCACCAAGCTCATCTTCACGCGCCGCGGCGACATCGCGCGCATCCGCGCCCGCGTCGCCGCCGGCGGCGCCCCGCTCACACGCGCCGAGTTCCGCCTCATCGCCACGCAGCGCGACGACATCACCAAGTGCGTCGCCCCCTCCTTCCCCCAAACCCATACTAACCCCCCGAAGGCTCGTCCCGTTCCTGGTCATCGCGCTCCTCCTCGAGGAGGTCATCCCCCTCATCGCGATCTACGCCCCCGGCGTCCTGCCGTCCACGTGCATCCTCCCCTCGCAGCGCGCGCGCATCGACGCCAAGCGCGCGGAGAAGGCGCGCGCGTTCGCCGGCGCGTACGCGGGGGTGTACGCCGCCCTCGCCGCGCAGGCCCCTGCCGGCGGCGCGCTGCCGCGCGCGGCCCTCGCGCGGAGGGACGCGCCGATCGCGGTATGCGGGTAAGTGTCTCATCTATGATGCCTTGTTCTCCCCTTCCTTGCCTACCTGCCTGCTTCCCTGCCTGCTGCCAGCGCCCCGCTAGCGCCCTTGTTCATGCATTGCCCATGCTGGCTGGTTCGCGGGCGGTACTCTCTCTTGTCCCCACCCGTATATGTATGCATGCACGCAGCGCTGACCCCGCCCTAGAACCCTCGGCCTCTCCACGCTCGGCCCCGACGCCCTGCGCACGCGGCGCATCGCCGCGCACCTCGCCTTCCTCGCGCGCGACGACGCCCTCCTCCAACCGGACACGCCGCTCTCGCGCCGGGCACTCGTCGATGCGCTCGAGGAGCGCGGAATGTGAGTTGATTTGATACGCATCTTGCTTGGTTGCAGGGCTGACGCGTCCGATTTTGTGCTGATGTAGTCGCACGGCGCCGGAGATGACGCATGCGGACCTGCACGCGCGCCTGCGCGCGTGGCTCGACGCCGTGCGCGGCGCCGACGACGCGCTGGCGCGCCGGCTTGCGCTCGTCGTCGCGCACGCTGCGTCCGGCCCCACCCCCACCTCGCCGCCGCCGCCGTAGTAGACGCGGCCGACTGCATCGCACAGACTCAAATTACCTGCTGCCTGCGCACAGACGCACGCACCCCCTGCCACCCCTACACCCGCCCCCCCACATACTTAATACAAATACATTTCCATTGCTTTTGCTTATCTCAGCGCCCGCCCTCCATTCCGCACCTCGTTTTCCAGTTTCTAGATTTCTTAATACTATACGTAGGCGTACATACACATGGTGCAACACGCACATACACCCCCTGTCCAGTCCGTGCTATTGAATTGTTAATTCCCCCGCCCGCCCCGCCTCGGCGGCGCACGGCGCCGGATGTGGGGAGCTGTGCGCCGGAGGCGCGCTGCACATCCGCCCCGCCGCCGACAACTTGAAGCCAGCCACAATTCCAGTGGCGCGCCTCCACATAGGCATAGCGCGCTAGGGTGCTATGGCACCCCGCGCGCGCACGAGCGCCAGCGCCTTCCAGCCCTCAGCCTCCGCGGGGCGGAGCATCACCGCGCGCTGTGCCGCCCTCTGCCCCGCGCCCGCCTCCTCATGCATAAGCGCCTGCGCGACGGCGTGCAGGCGCAGCGCCGCCTCGGCATCTACCGCGTCACCCAGCCCCGCACCCGCACTGACACCCGCACCCGTACTCGTACCCGCACCCGAACCACCGCCTGCAACTGCACCGACGGCGGGGGCCAGCACAGCGAGCGCCTCGCGCGCGGACGCAGCTTGGAGGAGGAGCGTCGCGAGCCGCGTGCGCGGCGCGGGCTGTGCGGGCTCGGCGTGCATTGCGCGCTGGGCGACGGCGAGGGCTTGGGCGGGGTCGGCCTAGGAGGGGGCGTCAGTTAATTGGACGATGCTACGAGGATGGGGCGTAGTGGGCGCGGTGGGATGGGGCAGGACGCCCGAATAGGACACCGCGCGCGATCGCCCGGAGGCGCGCCGCGCATCTGCATACACCCATACGTTGCGCCACTAAATGGACGACGCCGCCCCTAGAATGGAAGCCCCAGCGGGAGCGCCAAGCGAAAACACACACTCACCTGCGCGAGGTGGTGCTGCACCAGCAAATCGTCGACGCGGCGCGCGGGGTCGCGCGCGCGCCGCGCGTCCGCGGGCAGCGCGAGGAGCTCGCTCAGCGCGGCGTCGACGAGGCCGTCGTCCGCCGTGAGGATGCCCATCCCCGCGAGCGCGGTGATCGCGGGCAGGTTCTCCGGGTCCGCGGCGATGCTGTGGGGTGTTAGCTGCAGTCAGCGGGCGGTGGGAGGAGACGCACCACTCGAGGAGACACGTCTTCGCGCCCTCGCGCGCGTCGTCCGTGCCGAGCGCCCACAGGATCTGCGCGCGGAGCAGCGCAACGTGCCCGCGCAGCACCAGGTCCGCGCCCGCCGCCTCATGCGCCGCCTCCAGCGCCCCCAGCGCGCCCTCCACCTCCCCGCCCGCCCAGCGCGCGAGGCTCACCCCAATGTGCGCCTGCACCGCCAGCGCCCGCGTCGCGCCCTCCGCGAGATCCCTGTCCGCGAGCAGCCCCAGCGCACTCTCAAACGCCGCCTCCGCGTCCTGTGGCGCGCCTTGTGCAAGGCGCAGCCGCCCGAGCGTCGCGTTCGCGATGACGTACCGCGTCTCGACGGCGGGGTCCTCCGTCTCCTCGTACGCGGTCTCGAGGACCGCGATCGCGCGCGCGGCGAGGTCCGCGCCACGCGGGTGGTGCCCGAGGCGCTCGCAGACGAGCGCGAGGAGGTGCAGGCCCGACGCGTCGCCCGGCCGGCGTTGGCAGTACCGGTTGAGCAGGAAGAACGCGGGCAGGAGAGTGTCCTGGACCTGCTCTGGGCGCTGGAGCGTCTTCGTCAGGGCGAACACGCGCGAGGAGAATTCGTAGTCGGCCTCGGACTTGAAGGTCAATGGTTACTATTGTCAATAGAAAAGGGAAATAGATACGTACCACTGGTATAGGCAGGCCAACAGCATGTTCGAGCAGCAGTGTCGCATCGGCCTTGTCACCATTCGCCGTGGCAATCAAGTACTGGCCGACCCACGCAAGGGTATTATCAGGATCGAGCACCTGCGCGCGATACAGCGCCTCGTTCGCCAGGTCCACATCGCCGTGGTACGCATACAGCAGCCCAAGGTTCACCCACGCGCACGCGCCCTTCGAGTCAATCTCAATCGCCCGGACGTACGCATGCTGCGCCGCCTTGGGGTGCGCCACGAAGTACGCGTCGCCCAGCGCCGCCCAGTACACCGCGTTCCCCACATCGAGCTGCAGCGCCTTCTTCAGCAGCTCGATCGCCTTCTCCCTCGCCGGCGCGGTGTCCACCGTCGGCAGCACCTTCGTCGCCCACGCCTGCAGCGCGACGGCGAGGTCGTACCACGCGCCGGCCGCCGAGGCCTGGCTGAGCGACAGCTGGCACAGGTACGCGTGGACGGACACGACGGCGGCATGCAGCCCGCTCACCGGCTCGGCGGCGTCGAACGCGGGCGGCGGGACGATGCTCGCGATCTGCTCCGCCGTATCCTGCGGCGGGATGAAGCGCACCGCGCGCAGAGCCTCTCTGACGGCGGGCTCGTTGATGAACGCGGAGAAGCCCGCGAGCTGGAAAGCAGCGTCGCCGATCGCTTTCCACGCCATCGTGCGGAAGCCAGGCACCCGCTGGATCATGTCCAGCGCGACCTCAATCGCATCCATGAGCGACTGCTCGGCGCGGATCTGGAATCCGTCAGAGACCTGCGTGCGGCCAAGGTCCAGGTGGGCTTGGGCTAGCAGTGCCAGGATGCCCGCTTCGTCGGGGCGGAGTGCGCGAATCGACTCCAGGAGGACTATAGCTTCTTCGAAGAGGCCCATGCACTGCTTCACGTCGGCGATGAAGTAGGAGCAAAGCCAGTCATCGGGCTTCATTTCGAGCGCGTGGTTGAGAGCTTTGAGGGCAGCTACGTGTCTCCCTGCTTTGTTATATGCTTCGCCCAGTCGTACCCAAAGAGAGTGATCTTCCGGCTCTACCCTGAGTGAAATCTGGAATGCTTGAATGGCTGCTGCGTAATCTTTGTAGTGCTATTGACGAACTTGGGTCACTGAAAGTGACACACAATACTATTTTGACTCACAAATTTCACTACGCCGACCGCTTTCCATGCCCACGAATTTGTTGGCAGATATCTGCTCGTCGCTTCCAGTTCAGATTTTTTCAAACCGGCAGTGAGCCCACCCTCGCCATCGATTGTCCTCTGAGCCACCACCTCCACTAAATCCCATTCTCTGTCGTTCGCGAATCCTTCAGCTAATCGTCTCGCGGCAACGGTCTCTCGAGCATCGAGTTCAAATGCCTTCTGGAAACATTTAGATGATCTGATAGGATCTGGCGGTGAAGTGTGTTCTAGATAGTATATCCCAAGCGAAGTGAACGCGGGCGCAAATTCTGAATCCTGCTTCAAGGCATTGATGAAGTACTTGTACGCATCCTGTATATTCGAGCCTAAGTCAGGCTTCAGTAAGTTCTCGCAGCTCGTTTGAGAGTTGACTGGCATACCGCCTATGCTCATATTGCACCTTCCAATGCGCCACAGACACCGCGCGCGTTCCGAGCCGAGGTGGTCCCCGACAAGATCTTCGAGCATGTCCAGCACTTGTTGCAGCTCCACCAAGCACTCATCGTATCGTCCAAGCTGACATGCGCACCATGCGCTTTCTTCTCGCGCTCGCAGGCCAGTGTCCATGTCGTCAGGGAGCAGAGACGAAACTTGTTCAAACACTGCCGCTGCGCCTTCCCAATCTGATGCTGCTTGCATGATATACGCCCGACCCATCAGAGCCATAGTATTTTTTGGCGAGCGCACGAGGATTTCATCGACGATTCCAGTCGCGTCTGGATGATGCTTTGGGGAGAAGAAATGTACAAGAGACGTGGCCAGGACGACTTGGATGCCCGTACGTGTTCTGTTCAGAGATTCAGAACACTAAATATGATGGCAAGATCGCAATAACATACTTTGGCAAAGACTTCGCTGTATCGGATTCCAACGTACCCAAATTTCGCAGCCCCTGCTTCGAAGTTTTTATTGAATTTTCATAATCAAGTTCGCTAAGGTACACTTCGGCCAAAATCCGCGTTCCCAATACGGTATCTGAGAGAGAAAGCGAGCAATTCTGGATCAAGAAATGAGTAACATCGACAGTCTTCCCTTGATTGACTAACTCACCAAGATGGTATCGACAGGATCTGAATCTTCACTCAAAGCATATAAGTCGTGGTCTTCTTCATCTTCTGACAAAACTTCCTGTCTATAAGCAAAGTATCCTCGAAGAAGCGAAGCGAGTGGGGATTCCGGGAAAAGTCCGATGTACGCCTTGACATGATTTCGGTCATATTCAGCTGTAGCACCGATGAGTACAACAATACATAGAGGACATCGTAAGAGCTCACCTAGATCCTCGCAATCTCTGCTCTCGAAGAACAATTTCCAACCCAAGTCATCTGGTTTCTGAAGCAGAACAATGCCCTCGACCAGTTCGTCGATATCCTGCATGACCTTCTGCTTCAGTACAAGCCCGTCCTCGGTGGAAGGTATCGATTGCAGGTATCTTTGTTTATAGCGAAGCTGTTTTGCCTCGATTTCCCTMCGCAAATCGTCCGAGGTATATGGATGATTAAGGATTGATTCATAGAGAGATGGCAACTGTGTTCATGACCCTGTTAGAGCAGTACGGATCTTTATTGTAGGCAACTTACCTGAGATTTGCCAAAAATCTCCAAGAATACGTCTCTTCGCAGCTGCTCAGGACTAGGTGCCCCAAGGCGCATCCGGCGTTTCTCGACTTCGCGCTTGAAGGTATCTTCTTCCAGTGATTCTGACAGAGTAAGTACTTCTTCTAGAATTCGGAAACCATTATGGATCGCGTCTTGAGAGTCGTAAGTTGTCGATCCCGTCGGGTTGGTTGGATCAGGCAACGGCAACGTCGAAAGAAGGATGTATATTGGGGACTCCGGGAGATAATAAGAGAGTCCGGCGATTATCTATAGAGGAGTTTTATGTTGCTAACCTAATACATCAATTTCTTTCAGCTCACCTGTTGCTGGGCACCATTTTCGCGATACAGGGTAATCAGTTTCTGGAGCGTTTCTGCACACTTGACCGCGTCCTGGCTGGGTTCGGGGTTCAACAATTACTTACAAGCGATCGAAATTGTACCCACCTCTTGTTGAACAAATTTACAAGTTGTACCAAAACCTCGGCCTGATTCTCCCATTCCTTCTTCCTATCATAAAAACTTGCCAATCCCTAACGGCAGATACGATCAATACGCTGTCCCAACACAAACACTTATACCTACCTGCCACGCGAGAGGATGCGTCGGGTTCAGCGCGATGGCCTTGCGATAGATCTTGGCGAACGTGTTAGATTGACAATGGCACTGTCAGAGCTGCCAGGGGAATAATGTACTTGCTCGCTATTATCAAATTCGCCGAGCTCTAGCAAAGCTAGCGCGAGGAAGACATTTCTGCGCGTGCGGATGGCGACATATCAGCGCCTGCTGTGGGCAGGAGCGCGTTATTGACGCACGCGTTGTAGTTCTCGGGCTCGAAATCAAGTACGAGCGCTGCCTCCTTTTTAGCGTTTGGATAGTCTTTTTTTGTGATGCTATCTCGTGCGGCTTTGAGATGTGTTTTGACAAACGACATGGAAGCTATGTGTGTTTATCTTATGTCTTTTTCAGTCTTGAGTAAATTATTCGAGCATGAAATGACAGTAGGAGGATGAGAGATGTTTGTCTGTCAGTGCACTGCATCCGCGCTTTAATCCGCGCCGCGAACTCCGCCATCAAACAAGCCGCTGCTCTGGTCATTTGCTCATCCTACCTACACATTCTTTGCCAAAATCTTTGCCGACTGCAGCAACGCAACGAAATGCAAGAAGATCCTACAATTTACAGGCCTCAAATGTCCGGCAAGCTCTTCATCGAAGGTACTTAACAATTAGCCCTTCCGCAACCTCCCGCCGCTCCTCCAGCTTGCGTTATAACTTGTAACCCTGCGCAGTGAAATTTGTCTGAAAATGACATGTACCAGCACAACAAACTCTGAAGATATCTGCCAAGGACGCTGCCAAGGGTAAGGTCCAAGATTTTCAAAGCTCTTTCAAGTTGAGGTTGAGCCGAACTTATTCTGAATCTCCAGGTTGACTCAGAGGAGAGTCCTTTATTTAACCTCCTTCGGACCTTCCGGATCTCTTAAAAACTTCGCCCGGGCCGTACCCGCTTCTAAACATTCTAGCTGTCGAGTACGTATTATGACCTTGATACGGAGACCATCATAGGCATCGAACTTATCCCGCCTCAAACGAAGGTGCAGAGACTCTCTCGCACTCGGACGTGTGTCGATGACTCGATGCAGACTCGCCCGTGCTGAGCTTCAGGCTTGCATTTTCCCTTATTGGCCACGGTCCATCTGCGTCGATACAGTTATGGCAAGTCAACGTCAAATTGAACAATGCGCAATGTGCTGTCGGATTGACCGCGACCCACCTTTCTTCTTTTCCCAAACCTCCATGCATGATGACCCTTATGGAAATGTGTCTGCTCGGGCCAACCATTGCCTTTGATGGACTCTACTATGGTCAACATGGCTATGCCGAGATGTACATATCCGTGATGGATTGGCAGCGAGCCAGCGAAAATCCACCTGACTACGCCTGGCGAGTAATTGACCAGCCGAATTGTGTGAGTCTGCTTTCAACAGCTGTGAACGAACTGACCTCATTGATACCCGTAGATGTTCTGCAAGGGTCTCCTACAGGAAAATAAACTATTACTGAAGGATTGGGACGGCCCAAAAGTGTTTGACTGGTCGCAGCTTGAGGTCAAAAAAGCAATGCCCACCCTTACGGCTCCAATGGGTCCGCTTTTAGAAGCAAATCTGAATGACGTCCCACGCCGCACGCCCGGGTGGTGCTTCGACGAGCACACATCGCAGTTCATATACGGCTCCGGCCTATCCGTTTACTCTACCACTGTGGAGGATGCACACTCAGAATCACCGGTTTCACATCCTTCTGTAAAGCGGGCGGATGGGCATGAAGAACTCGACCTCGACGCGCATGCCGTAGGACGTACTTGTGCAGCCGCCTCCATTGGCGACGGGGAGGTCTGGCTAACGCGCTACGCCGCGGTGTCGGGTGGTGGCTCTGGGTCTGGGTCAGGGTTGTCTCCTGCTATCTGCAAGGGGCGCCCATCCAGTCTTGAATCCCCTATATCTCAGAGCGATCTGTTGATGGACGAGGAGTCTGGCCGAGTCGTATTGCACGGCCTCCCTGGAACACCACTGGCGGTGGTCATCGATTTTGCTCTGGTCCGCAAGCTGTGACCCATACAAGAAACTTGAAAGACGTTGCGGCCCCTAAGAAAGCTCGGGAAATTGTTGTGTATCAGTGAACCGTAGGCGACAGTACTGCGACAATAAAGATGGATTTAACGAGTGAGTAAAATGCACCAGTGCGACTTGAATGCCGCGGTCTCTGATACGGGCGAAGGCTGAGAGCCTCGCGATGAGTTACATGACCGATTGGCATATTTAATAATAGTTTTCACCAGCAGTGCTTCTTTTCAGAATCCCTCTCAAACCCCATCGAACACATTTGAAGGCTTTCCCCCCGTATCTCTTTCCAAAACCACCACCAGAGACACCCTGTACCGGATACCAACGACATTATTCATCGACTCTGATGCTCCCACTGGATGACACCAATCTTGCACCTCAGTGAGCAGGTTATCACTTTCATGCTTTCACCGGATTTATTGCAGCCCCCCTTTCTTCGTTAGGCAAAATAGAATTGCTATACTTTCGTCGTTGAAATTGACAACGATACCCCCGGAATTGCTCACCGAAGTGCTGAAAAATTTGCCATTGAAAGCTCTACTGCGCGTGCGGAAGGTGCGACGTCTGATTTGTGGACAATCGTTCCCTTGAGTGAGAAATTGATTAGGTATGCAAATATCTTTCAGCGGCGACCAGAACAAGAGCCGTCTGGGCACTTCTTGTCACTCGGTACCTTGCGAAGCCTCGTCACTCTCCCCGCCTCAGGCTAGAACGCCCCATTGATACGTACACATCCGAAGAGCTCGAAAATCTCTTCTTACTCTGGACGAGCGCTAGAATCGGCTGGAGCTATTTTACAGACAACGAGGAAAAAGACGAGCAAACAGCTTTCGACCGCGGATTTCCAGTCCAAACGGACGAATATTCGAGTGCGCATCTGATTCAAGGCGGACGATGGATGTTGGTTGCGACACGAACTGGGGCAGTAACCTACTACGACCTCGATGCAGAAATCATCACGGGCACCGAACTCATCCCGCCTCAAACGAAGGTGCAGAGATTCTCTCGCACTCGCATGTGCGTCGACGTCGATGCAGACTCCCCCATGCTGAGCTTCAGGTTCGCATCTTCCCTAATAGGCCATGGTCCATCTGCGTCGATTCAATTATGGCAAGTCGACATCAAATTAGATGACGCGCAGCGCACTATCGGATTGACCGCGACCCATCTTGCTTCTTTTCCCCTGCCACTCCCCATGATGACACTTCTGGAAATGCATCTTCTCGGGCCGACCATTGCCTTTGAAGGGATGTACTATTGTGCGGAGTATGGCCGTGGCGAGATATACATCTCCGTGATGGACTGGCAGCGAGCTAGCAAAAATCCACCTGACTATGCCTGGCGAATCATTGACCAGCAGAATTGTGTGAGTCTACTTGCAGCTGCTGTGAACGAACTTTTCTCATTGAAATTTGATCCCCGCCAGTACTGCGTGGGTCTCTTACCGGGAAATAAAATTTTACTCAACAACATGCGCGGTCCAAAAGCGTATGACTGGACGCGGCTCGAAGCAAAAAAAGCAATGCCCACTCAACCAGCTCCCATAGGGCGAGCTATTGAGGCGAACCTCGATGACATTCCACAACACACACGTGGGTGGTGCTTCGACGAGGACACATCGCAGTTCATATACAGCGAAGGTCGCTCTTTATACCGCGTCGTTGTCAAGGACGCACACTCGGAATCGCTGGTTTCGCATTCTCCTGTACAGCTGGTGGATGGGTATGGCGAATACCAAATTGATGCACATGCAGTAGGACGCAAATGTGCAGCCGCAGTCACCGTCGATGGCGAGGTGTGGCTGACGCGCTACGCGCTGAAGAAGTACCTGGAGTTGTTTTATGGTATCCGCAAGAAGCGTCCGTCCAGTCTTCATCCTTCTGTATATCGGTATGATATATTGATGGACGAGGCATCTGGCCGTATCGTGTTACATGGTCTCCCTGAAGCACCATGGGCGTCGGTCATCGATTTTGCTCTGGTTCGTAAGCCGTGAATGCTGGCGGGTGGTTATATGTCGCGTCCCTTACTGTCAGTAAATACACAGAGGTCCTTAGTAGATCTCGTAAAATTATTGTTGTAGCGTCTGGGTTAGCGCACTAAATGGGATTGCTGAATCAGTGAGATTAAATCTTATTTACACTTACGCCAACACTGCACCGTTGTGGGCATTTGCGTTGCTAAGATGGAGTGTCTTTTTGTTTTCCCCAAGTTGTCCCCCAAATCAAAACACAAGCGCCCATCGAAACTGACAGCGCCAATTGCCTCCGGGATAAATAGCACCGCTAAAAATACAAAAGCCCAAAAACAACCGAATAGTATGCTACGAAAACAAGTAAGAGCATTGTAAGTAACCAACAAAGCGCTCTAGCCGCGGTCTAGCAAACAATAAGCGCGGCGACTAGTGTGTATGTGTTAGAGATAAAATTACGCGCTGCTCGCCATGCGGACAGGGCGGGGCAGATCACTTAATGCGACGCGGGGCTGTGGGGAAGGCGCGTGTCGGGAATGCCTGCGGCGTGCCCGGATTATCACGTCGGACAACGCGGGCTGCGGGGACGCGCGCGTGCTCATGCGCCCGAAGTCAGTATCGCAGGCGACGGCACCGGCACCAGCGCCTCCGCCCCCACGCTCACGCCCGCCTCCGTCCCGGCCGCAGCTGCGCCGCGCTGGAGGTACTCGACGTACTCGACGACGAAGCGCACCTGCTCGTACGTCTCCAGCGCCTTGATGCTGCGCCGCCGGCGCACAAGCGCAACCACGCGCTCGACGAACGCGACGACGGCCGCGCGCGCGGCGGGCGGGCTGGGCGGGTGCATACTAAGGGGCGGGGTGTCGAGAGAGGGCGGCGGGGGCGGGGGCAGCGGCGGCGGGGGCAGCGGCCAGCCGCACAGCCCGAGGCGCACGAGCCAGCAGCACGCGACGACGCCCGCACGCCCGACGCCGCCGCGGCAGTGCACGAGGACGGGCGTGCCGCGCAGGGTGTACCGCGCGATGAGCGCGGTGAGGTGTGCGTCGAGCGCGGGCGCGGAGAGCGGGGGGAGGCCCTCGGGGATGGGGAGCCTGTGTGTGTGCATGGACGGTCAGTATGCGCGCGTAGGGTGTAAAGGGGGGGAGGGGGCGCACCGGAGGACGTCGAGCCCCGTGCGCCGCGCGGCGAGCTCGTACTCGGCCCACGGCGCGCCGAGGAAGTCGAGCTCGGCGTCGTCCAGGCAGCTGTGTGTGATGCGTTGATGTTAGTTGGTGTGTGCGCGGAGAGATGGCGGACGGACCAGACGATGCAGCCGACGCCGAGCTCCTTCATACGGCGCATGTCGGTCTCGACGTCGCGCCGCACGCCGCTCCTGCCCTTGACGGGCCCGTCGAGGCGCACTGGGGCGTGTCAGCTATTGGGCGTGCACAGGTGGGGAATGCATACCCTTCTTTCCTGGGCACGACGACAAAAATAGGTTTCCGATGGTGAACAGCGACGGATCGCGGGTGGGAGGGCGGAATATATTATTAGGCGGTCTAATTGTGGGGTCCATGGGCAGCGTCGGAATCGACATGGAGAGCGAGACGGAGACGCGCGGCTCGCGATTGGCGCCGCTGTCCATGCCAGAGCTGATAGCCGCCTGGAGGGCATCGGTTACGTCGGACCTGGTGCGAAAGTGCGTCTGCTTGGCGAAGAAATACGGCGGGGGTGGCATCTGGAAACGCGCGTCGCGCACTACAGACAGGCGGTCCAGGGTGAATGGCGGCGGTATGTCGAGGAGGGTGGGCGCCGCCGGGGAAAGCAGTGCGTGCGACGACATCAGGTCGACGAGATCGGCGGGAATGATGCAGGAAATGCTAAGACACGGGTGAGCATATGTTTTGGGCAGAAACAGGACAGGGAGCATACTTGATTGGGTGGGTGAGTGATGTTTTGAGCGGGGCTTGGGAAGATCGCTGGAGGGGCTCCGCCATTGCCGCCATGATCTCGTCGTGGAGACTGACAGGCGGGCTGGCGGCGGGGCGCGGCGCGGGCCACCAGGCACGCAGCTGGGCATTGGCGGTCTGGCGCGCGCGCAGCTGGGCAAAGTGGTCGGGGGCGTGCAGCGAGAGGGGCGTGTAGCGGACGGGGGCGCCTGCAGAGTATATTAGGCCACGGACTGGGAAGATGATGGGACGGACCGTGGACGCCAAATTTAGCGCGGCTGTACTCGCTGGCGTGGTGCTGGGAGGCGAGGCGCTGGAGCTGGGCGCGGTGAGCAGGGGCGGCGGCAGCGGCGCGGGAGGCACGTACCCGCTCATCGTCGGCCATGGGGACTGGGAAGAAGGCGGGGCGCGAGCGGACTTGGAATGATGGCGGTGCACGTGGGTAACCAGCCTCGCTCGTTCGTTCCCAGCTCCCTCATCCTCCCTCCACTTGTCTTTTGCAGCAGGCTGGCTCTCGCTCGTCCCTCTGCCGTCCACGGTCCTTTACTCAGCCCCCATGGCCCTTCGTTTCCAGACGAACTATGATTTCACAGACGTCCCCATCCCCACCACCCGCCAGCCCCCGCCCTCCGGCGCAACCATCCGCCGCGCAAAGACCCTCACAAAGCCAGAGCGTGGCGTCGCCGCCGTCCCGCTCATAAACCCCACCACCTTTTCCCCGTCCTCCACCTCCCCCCGCCCCGCAGACCCCAACGACTACAACGGCTCCACATCATGGCGCTACTTCTCCCGCGCCGTCACCATCTGGGCCCCCGACATGCTCCTCAGCTCCCTCGGCGGCCTCAAGGACAAGGCCGTCCGTCGCGCGTGGAGGGAAAAGGTCACCCTCTGCTTCCTCATTGCCTGTCTATGTGCCATTGTTGGCTTCATCACAGTCGGCTTCCAGAAGGTCCTCTGTCCAGAAAACTCCATATCCAACTTTCTCGTGGCCGGTTCTACGACTGGTGTGCTGGCCGTGCAGGGCGTCATGTACAATACTAGCTCAATAGCGCTACCCACCGGCGTCTCATTGGCTACCTTGACGGGCGCCCCTGGTCAAGATATCACCCCTTACTTCACCCGCAGTGCTTCAGACTTTGCAAGTTGCAAAAACCTGCAATTTAGAGTCGCCGTCGACCAGCCGTGCGCCACCACCGGCTCATGCCCCCTGGGGAACCTCAACTCTACCGCCACCTTCAAGAGTCTTGGCCTCGTCAAGACCGCCTTCGTTGCCGGCTATACGTGGGATCAAATCGCCAACCTCACGGGTTTCCTTGTCCTCGACGGTGCCGTCGTAAACCTCACCCCCTACCTAACCACCCATCCCAGTGCTGTTCCATCTGACAACGTTGATGCCGCCATTCGCACTATCACCGGCACAGACTTTAGCGGCAGTGGGAAAGACGCCATCCGCCTCTTCTACAATCGTGCCGACCTCAAAACTGCCATTCCCTGTATCAAGGAACGTTATTACGCAGGCAACATCGACAAGGTCACTCCTGGTTGTTTCGTCTCGAGTCTCTTCCTCTATGTTGGTCTCATTGTCATTCTCACCCTGGTGTTCGTGCGTTTCGTCATGGCCTGCATCTTCAACTGGTTCCTTTCCGAGCGACTTGCGGGAAATCCTTCTAGTCATGACCTCAACCGCTCTGCGATCAGCCCTGCAGTCATGCCAGAAGGCGCCAATGTCTCTATCGACAACAAAAACGGCACCGCCCCCTGGGCAGGTGGACCAAAGAAACTCAACAAGAATAAGAAGATTGTGCCCTCATCTTCCAGCACCACTCTCGTCAACTCGGATAATGGCTCCGCGCCAATCATGTCCTTGGCGCAGATTGGAGCTGAACTATTCGCTGTCTGTTTGGTGACGTGTTATTCCGAAGGCTTAGATTCGCTCCGCACCACTTTGGATTCGATATCCACAACTGATTATTCCGACAAGAGGAAGCTCTTATTTATCGTTGCTGATGGCATGATTACTGGCGATGGCGAGAAGAAGAGTACCCCCGACATCTGTGTTTCTTTGCTCGAGGCAGATACTCGTTTCGGCAACCCTATGCCAATGACATACGCCTCCGTTGGCTCAGGGGCGAAAGCTCAGAACCGAGCTATGGTGTACGCTGGTCATTACAGTACGTGACTTCCCGTGATCTGCACTCGACATAACTAATGCTTTTGGTCAGCCGTTGCCGGATGCCGAACACCCACTGTCATCGTCGTCAAGTGTGGTACTGATGCAGAGGCGGCTTCTGACAAGAAACCAGGGAATCGTGGGAAACGCGACAGTCAACTCATCCTGATGAACTTCTTTTCGCGCGTTACTTACAACGACCGGATGACGCCCCTGGATTTCGACTTATTCCGGAAAATCCACATCCTGATGGGGGTCACGCCGGACTTTTTCGAAGTTTGTCTCATGGTGAGTAATATTGCGTGCAGCAATACTCTCCTGACGCGTCATCGCCGCGGCGGCTAATGTGTGCAATTTTTCAGGTTGACGCTGACACCAAAGTGTTCCCATCATCGCTCAAACATCTTGTCAACTGCATGCATCACGATCAAATGATAATGGGCGTTTGCGGCGAGACGCGAATTGCGAACAAGCGGCAGTCATGGGTTACCGCCATCCAGGTCTTTGAATACTTCATTTCCCATCACCTTGCGAAAGCTTTCGAATCCGTCTTTGGTGGTGTGTCCTGTCTGCCAGGTTGTTTCTCCATGTTCCGTCTCAAGGCGCGCAAATCCACTGGGGACGACTGGGTACCGCTCATCATCAAGCCTGAAATCGTCAAGGAGTACAGTCAAAGTGAGGTCACCACCCTGCACCAGAAGAATCTATTATTACTTGGCGAAGATCGTTTCCTCACGACAATACTGTTGCGGACTTTCCCGAATAGGAAGATGATGTTCTTGCCCCAGGCGCGATGCCGCACCATTGTCCCCGATACGTTCAGTGTTCTGCTTTCCCAACGTCGGCGATGGATCAACTCGACTATTCACAATCTCATGGAACTGGTCCTTGTGCGCAATCTGTGCGGCACGTTCTGCTTCAGCATGCAATTTGTTGTCTTCATGGATCTCCTGGGCACAGTTGTGCTTCCTATCGCTATCACGCTAACATATGCCCTTATTGTTAGTATGGCCATCACCCCGCCCAAAACGTTCGAGGAAGCCATCCCGCTGATGCTGCTCATTGCCGTTCTCGGTCTGCCTGCTGTTCTGATTCTCATTACGACGAGAAAGGTGGTGTATGTCTTCTGGATGTTGATTTATCTGCTTGCGTTGCCTGTATGGAATTGTATCTTGCCCCTGTACGCTTTCTGGCATTTCGACGACTTCTCATGGGGAGAAACGAGGTATGCTTTGATCTTGCTTGCCTTTGGTGTCATGGCGTTCTTATATATCTTGATTTTACAGAAAGGTCGCAGGTGAGGGCAAAGACGAAGGTCATGGCGGTGGCGGTGGAGCGAGCAATGCGGTGGAGGTTCCTTTGCGTCGCTGGGAGGATTGGGAGCGCTCACGGCTGCGGAAACTCAAGCGCGAAGAGAAGCGTCGTCGCGATTTCGAACGCTCGCATCCAAGTGGCTACAACTCCGGCGGCGAGCGCGACTTCCTCGCGGCTCCAGATACGCGCAGCATCTACACGCGCAGTCAGTACGACGGCTCCGACACATTCTCACTAAATTCCTCCGATGACGACCACTGGGGCCAGCAAATCGGCGGCTACAACGAACACAACGCGCAATTCCCGCCACCGCCCATTGCGCTGATGCTCCCGCAAAATGTAGACAAGGCAGAGACCGTCGGTGGCGCCGAGCTAGAAGCCATGCTGGAAATGGGATTCGACGACCGGCCGCCGCTGCCCAACACGACGTATGCGCCGCGCTACCAGCTGAGCGACGGGTCGACGGCGTCGCTCGTGAACGTCGCGGGGAATGGGTACTCGCCGCTCTCGCGGTCGGGCTCGCCGGGGACCGCGATCCCGCACCCGAATACGGCGCTGTCCCCCACGACGCCGACGACGCCGATCCCGGGCGACGCGTCGCGGCCCCCGCGGGGGAATGCGCCGCGGTACGGGCCCCTGGGCCCGCTCGACCCCGCGGCGGCGTTCTGAGCAGGCTGCAGCCTGCGCCGCGCCCCATGTCTCTGTCCGTCATACTACTTGCATCGTCGCATCCTCATATCCGAATCCTGCATTACTAGCTATACCCTCATCCCACATTGCCATTAACGTAGCTTTTGCCCCCGCCGCGCCGCGCCGCGGTCCCACCCACCCACCCACACTTCACGACGGACTATGGAAGTTCTTAGTACCCATTCCTTTAATATCCCCCCCCGGCGCGCGCGCGCGCCTCGCTGTTTCGTCTCCGGGCACGGCTTTATTCCATCTATATACGCCTCGCGGTTTACTACATTATATTTACCCGGAATGGCACGCACTGAAACCAGACACGGACACTTCGTATTTTTGAGATACGGCGGCTGCGGCTGCGGCTGCGTGCGTGCGCGGTGCTCTGGTTCGTGTGTTGTGTGCGTGTTCTTTTGACGATAGATAGATTTTTTTTGTTGGTTCTGAAGCATCTCATAATAAGTACTAAAATAAGGATACGGCTCCCTATCATATTTATGCGATGCGGATGGACGTGGTACTTTGTTAGCAGGGAATGGGAACGAGTGATGAGATATTCTCGGAGGTGTGCACAGGTCCGGGCCGGTCGCAGCTTTTGGCAGCCGCCCCTGCAGCCGTCGCGCAGCCGGCTGTCATTCGTGCACCATACATACGTCTTGCTGCGTCACCCAGCGCTCCCTTCATCTAAGACCACATCTCCCCGATATCTGGGGCCTATACCACTCTCCCTACGAAACAACGCTACGCCATAGGCCGGATCCTTGCGCCAAACCTTAGATCAGTACACTTACTCACAACGAAGTCCTAACAAGAAGCTCGCACTGCAAGTTTAGCCATGGTCGTATCGAAGGACAAACTAGTAAGCACGCCCCGCCCCCTGCCCCCGCGTTGAGCTGACCGCGACGCCCCCGCCCGCCCCCGCAGTGGGAGACAGGCCACGACGAGACGGTCGAGGTCAACCAGCGCGCGCTGATCGACAAGGTCCTCGCGCGCTACTCGGGCGAGTTCACCGTCTTCCGCGAGCTGCTGCAGAACTCGGACGACGCGCAGTCCGAGGCGGTCGAGATCCGCTTCGAGACCGCGGCGTTCCTCGCGGCGAAGGGCCACGAGCCCGCCGCCGCCGCGGACGACGCTACAGCTGCTGTCGCGCGCGCGGGCGCGCCGCTGCCGGATCTGCGGACGACGCATGTACGTGCTCGGTCGTCTGCGCGCGGGCGGTGGCTTATGGGTGGCGGAGTTGTAGGTGCACCAGTGGACGTTCAAGAACAACGGGATTGTGTTCCGCGACGAGGACTGGAGCCGGCTGAAGAAGATAGGTCGGTGTTTCGCGCACTGCTCTCGAGGCATCTCTGACTTCGGGTTGCAGCGGAGGGAAACCCGGATGAGGAGAAGATCGGCGCGTTTGGCGTTGGTGAGCATTAGATATGTGTGTGTGGCTCATGCGCTAATGCCACAGCAGGATTTTACAGCTTGTTCTCTGTCACCGAGGAACCGTTCGTGACGTCAGGAGGTGTGTACTAGGACTAGGATGTGAGGAATAAATGACTGAGGCGCATTAGACCAATGGATGGGTTTCTACTGGAAAGACAAGAAGGATCAGGTCTGTTGCATGCATTCAGTTTTTTCTGTCAGTTCCTGATACCTTTATCAAGCTCTTTGCGCGAAGGGGCCAACTGCCAGAATCCGAAGACGATCCGTCATCCAGGGCATGGACGAGCTTCGCCATGACGCTCAGAGAGCCTGCGCCTATCCCCGTCCCGTTCGATTTCACCCGCTTTCTGGTGTCGTCGCTGACGTTCATGCGGTACCTGCGGCAAGTCAGCGTGTTCTTCGATGACAAGCGCCTGGTCAAATTGAACAAAGCGGCGGGCGTGCCGAAGAATCTCACCATCCCCAAAGGCCTCAATAACCGCTCGCCGTCAGGAATCATGACCGTAGATACTATACAAACTACTCGTCAGTTCCCTGAGATTGGAATACGCGCGTATGGTCTTGATGATTGTTTCTAGCTCTATACATCCAAGCACAAGTCATGAGGTGGATCTACACGTCGGGCTCTGAGAAGAAACGCATTTTGCCGCCAAAGGTCAATGCCATTACTAAACCCTCTGCGGGCGGCGGCAGCTTCTTCTCTTCCTTATTCTCGTCTCTGGCCGGTACATCGACCCCGCAAAGGGCGGCCACCCCCGCACCCGCGCCTCCACCAAAGCCGGTAGACCATCTAGCTATAAATGAAACGAGTGTTTCGTTGTCGATATACTCCGCCTCCGTCAAGGTGCGGCTGGATAAAAAGCTATCCGCTGAGATACATCGCTCGACTAAGAAGAACCCCCCGGCTAACATGAAGTTTGAGCTCATCTACGTTTGTGACATCTATGGTTTCCTGTGATATTGGGGCTTAATAACTCCCCAGACTGCCAAAGACGAGTATGACGCCAGCCTCGAAGAGGACGCGAAGCAACCAGAAGCGACTGGGAGTATCTTCCAGGGACTACGGGCTGATGTTGATGGGTAAGCCAAAGATAAAGTAACTGTAATGTGTGCTTATGTTCTGTTAATCCAGGATTGGTGCTGCGCGGGTTTTTATTGTAGGACCTTCAGATGTCCGTTACAGTGCGCCTTTCTAACCTGGCGTCATGAACAGGGACACAGCACGGCGCAGAGCACGGGAGTGGGTGGCCATATTGCTGCCCGCTTTATTCCGACTGTCGAACGCGAATCAATTGATTTCATGTAAGTCTGCTCCAGACCATCTACCCTTTCCAAAATCTCAAATAGATTACCATCAGGGATCGCAATGTTGCAGGTAAGTCATCGCTCTTGACCATGAAGCAATATCCTTATCCTACGACGTATGATCAGTGTGGAATAAAGAACTTCTGCACGTTGGAGGTTTCCTATCCAGAGCCACCTATGAATTCGAATTGTCAGCCGTGCGGGAGCAGTGGGAAGCCTCAAGCTCGGGGCTGATCCCTCCCAGTAAAGACATTCAAGCCCGTCTCATGGATCGAGTGGTTCATGCACTCAGGTTCTTCATGTTCTACACATCGACTCCGTCATCCGAGGTTTCAAGCCTGATGGAAGCTGCCTTTTTCTCGTGTGCAACCGATGGTCACTTCCCCATTATGACAAGCAAGGGCGTCCGGGATGTCAAAGATGTTCGACTTCCCGATCCTAGCTTTGCTGGCTTCCTCAAGGATCTGCCCACCCTTCCCGACGAAATTATGGCAGGCGCTCCCGGCATTGTCTCGTCTCTGCAGGCTCGGGGGTCGATTAAAGCGATAGATTTCAGCGACGTTCTCAAGGAATTGCAATCGCGTCCGTTGACCGAGGACGAATTTGTGGCGTGTATGAATTGGTGGATTGAGATCTTCAGAGACTCAGATCGCAGCCGTCTTTTGCCCATAAGAGCACAAGTAATCAACAACATCCTCATCCTGGCTGGACAGAACGACTCAACCCAGAAAGTGATTACGTTGGCTTCGATTCGGTCGTTTATCAATCCTCGATCAGCTTGCGGAAGCATACCGTTGGAAGGACCGCTGCCCGAGTCACTCTTGCCTGTGTCTGTGAGCAAGCTGTTCAAGCCCGAGGTTCTCTTGGACTGCTTCCCCTGGGCCGAGCTATCATTAGTTCAATGGCTCGCCTTCATCTGCAATTCTTCGACTTTTTCGGTGGAATACGACATATCATCTTCCCCAATATGGAGCGAGCGTGTAATAGGCATCATCACTCGCGCATGGCCAAGCTTACCAACTGGACAGAAGGCAGAGGTTGTTCAAATACTGCGGACGAAAACGTGTATCCCAACGTCAGGAGGTCTGAAGCTCCCCCATGAAGCATATTTTCCCAGCGTCAATATTTTTGGCGACCTGCCCGTCGTAACGTTCCAGTCGGGGTCAGCTATCAAAGGGACCTTGGAGAAAGTTTTGCAAGAACTGGGAGTGCGCAAACATGTCGAGCTCCAGTTGATTTTCAATAGGTCAGACAAAACATTTATGTTGATATGCACGCGACTAACAAGTCAGCAACCAGGATGATCAAGACCAATGAATGGACGATAGCAGACCTCAGCAAATATCTAGTGTCTGTTAAAGATTCTCTGACTGCAGAGGAAATGCTTCGTCTCAAGGCAACGGCTGCCTTCCCGGTGGAGGCAGTAGAGGGTGCCAATCCTGACGCAAAGCGAACCCGATACAAAGCCGCACAACTATATGAGCCGCTCGACGTTTTTCGGTCTCTAGGATTGCCGGTCATTGATTGGGGTCGACAGACAAAATGGCGGAGTAGCTCAGATGAAGGTGCATTCATTGATATGTTAAATGCGATCCCAGAGTACTAACGATATAAAAGCCAAATTCCTGTTCGAACTTGGACTGCAACGCTATCCTTCTTTGGAGAAGCTGATTGAATTATGCACAGATAAAGATTTGAACGTACGTTCCGCATTTCAGTCTTTGGTGTTTACTTATACCTCTTGTTAGATCCGAACCGTTGCTCTGAAATATCTAATCGACAACGTTGGCTCGCGTTATCAGGATTATGATCCTATGAATTTCAAGGATGTGCGCTTCATTCCAGCAATGAAGGGAGCGGAAGCCTGTTTGGGAAATATTCAGGAGGTGTGTCTGTTGTATGTCCTAGCAGAATAGGTTCTTAGTTCCTGTCGCAGGTATTTTCATCCCCATGGGCTGCTGTGGGATTCATGGTTCTCCAATCTACCTATGAAGCGTACTCAAGCAAGTTGAAGATCAAGGATCATCCTCCTGCTTCGCAATTGATTCATCTTCTACAAACCAAGCCTCCTAACACTGAGACCGAAGCTGCGGAGCTCTTCCGTTTGCTTGCTGGAAGAGTCAACGGTACGTCTTTTGATTATACAGATAATAAAAGTCTCTCAATTGAGTATCTTAGATTTCAAATCATCGGACTTGCAAAGATTGGCTAGCGTATCATTCGTGCCAGTGAAAAGTGAAAAGGGCGCAGCTGGCCCTCTCGTACGACATCTCCCACCATCTCAGTGCTACTTGGCGGGACAAGGCGATACCTCTTTTCATTCCAAACTTTTTGTGTTCGTTGATTTTGGGACGGGAGCCAACTCGTTCCTTACTGCCTGTGGCACGAGGAGCCAGCCCAGTGTAGAAGAGGTCGCCAAAATTCTGCTGACCAGTCCCCAACAGTTCTATGAACTTGCACAGGGACCTGCTAAGTAAGTTGTCCTCGCTGATTGATTCCCAGTGGCTGACTTTTGCAATAGCTTCCTTGCTGAGCTCCGCAACCTTGCTGTCAATGCTAGATCTATCTCGTCGAGCACTATCCTGAGGATGAAAAGATCGCCGATTTTGCTGGGGTTGCAGCGAAAGCCCAAAAAGCAGGCGAAATCTACGGACGATTGGGATGAAGATGAATGGGATATAATCTACGAGCTCAAGAGGCCGAACGAAATAATCATCGCAGACGAAACACATGCATATCAGGCATTCGGAGATTCTCTCTTCACAGCGCCACAAGAAGATATAATCGAAGGTGAAGAGTTTTCGCGTTGATCTCATCAACTCATCAAACGTATGTTTCTCTAGCATTCTATATCACCCTTGGCTCCTTGAGGCTCAGCAGAGTCGTGAAAGAAGAATATCAAACGACGGGGGAACTCATCGGCAACAAGTCTGCTGCGGAAACACGATCGCTGATTCTTGAAAGGCTCCCGTTATTCTTGCATGAACATACTCATGCAGCAACGAGAGTCTCGTTTTCTTGGCTTTCCACAAACAAGAATTTTGTCGTGAAGGCTTTCGGCAAATTGGGGGTGGTTAAATCTCTTCATCATGGTAGTTTGAATCTCTCCCGTAAGCAAGATGCTTCTGCAGTAGCTCGTCGCAATGGCTCTGGCCCAATTGAACTGTGGATTGCTGGTAATGCGCAAGTTGACATGTATGAGTGCGTTACCTCTCTTTTTGACTTCGCGTCTACTTTAACCAAAATTGTCTAGGGTTGCAACTTCATTGAATCGCCTCATTTTCGACTCGCCAAAGGCTAACGATGCACTTCTGTTCATGACAATCCTTTCTACGGACCTCCGCTCGCTGAAACGCAGGGGGTATAATGGTAAGCAGGGTCGAGCTATCGTCCATTTTGTGACAACAACCAATTTTCAATGTACATCAGTGGATAGAATTCTTCGCCAACAAAAGGACGCGCGCTTGGCAGCAGAGAGCGCTAGAGTGGCAAGGGAAGCAAAGGAGCAGGAAGTTCACCAGCCCTTGCCAGGCTCGTTCGAGACTCTCGTCGAAAAAGAAAAGGCGCCCGCAGTATATCACGATCAACCAGCCACGAACGAAAGAGCAGCGTCGCCTACGCCTGCCGCCAATCCATTCCAAAATTGGAAGCGTAAGATTGGCTCGCTGGCATCGGCGCAAACCGAGAAGCTCTCAAATATGACAAATCAACTGGCTGCGAAGCCGGGCGTCAACGCACCTGTTTCTGAACAGATCGCTGGAGGTTCGAAGCCACCGCTCCTCCCAACTCGGCCTAATAGTAATCCTACGGGTGCTGTGACTCCATTGAGCAATATCAGTAAGTTCTATGCTCATTATTTACATCTCCTTGCCGACTTTAGTCTTTGTAGCGAGAAATATTGACCTCGCCGTCAGCTCTTGCCGACCAGAATCAGGCGACCTCCTCCAGAACAGAGAACATATGCAAAGAGTGAAAGAAAGTGTGGACGACGGCTACTGTGACATTTCTGGGAAGAAGGGCGATTTACATCACATCGGTTCGCCATATAATCTCATATCCTGGTGTTGGCTAATTGGTCTATTTAAACCAGGTTCAATGGGACCGGTTAAAATCTACCTTTCGGAAGGTAATTGAATGTTTGACGTATATGCATATGGCTAACAGTGTTTGAAGAGGTGACCACGGACCCGGACATCTTTATGGAAACCAGGTCCCATCCTATTGCTCGTTTCATTCATATAATCACCCCGCTGGCGAGAATATACGAACTTCCCATCACCAATCTCCACATATTCTACGATCTTCAAGGCGGAATTATTGCCTTCAACCGGAATGGAAGTATATTCTTAAATCTTCGGTACTTCGAAGAGTGGCGTGAGTGGTCCTTTTCGTTGTGCTTCAAAGAGATCTAAATACGGCGGCTTCTAGACGATCTTCACGTGGAAGAAAATAAGTTGCAAGAAGCATACATCTCCTGGTACGTGTATTCGTTACACAGGAAGTATAACTACTCATCTTGAAATTGCCACTAGGTATTTCACCATCGCACATGAGATTGCACATAATCTAGTCCAGCCCCACAACTCGGAACACGAATTTTATTTCTCTGCGATCTGCGAGCGGTATCTTTCACAGCTAGCCAAGCTCATAGGATCTCCGCCTTCCGAGTCGATAAAGCATTAGGATGTCCGGGCAATATACGAGAGAATGAGTGATTTTTGACAGATATTCTAGGGATTCATTGACAGGACAAGGCACGGATGTACTTTTATTTAAGCATGGTCGAATTTACTGTAGATAATGTATATTAGAAGCACTATCAAACAGTGATTTCAACAGTACGGGAAGCATGTTAATGATTAGAGTTGGATTAGAGGGTGCATACTGCATGCCGCCTAGATCCAAGCGCTGTGATTGGCTGGAACCGGCGATCAATGTCATGAAAGAGACACCGGATTGACGGGCCGACAGTGGCAGATTGGGTGCGGGCCTGTCAATGTTGTCCAACACTTTTAGTGGGCCCAAGTCCGGGGGCTGCAGACCATTTCTGTTCTGGCCCTTTCATGTTTTAAACTGTCGGGATATAATACAGAGCCCTAAAGGATTGACGCTCCCTGATCCCCCTTCCCTTCTTCCTCAGACACTCTCAATCAATCGGCAGGAGGGACAAAACTAAGCAGTGGACTGTAAATATTATACTCAAGGTGCGTTTTGATGTTCCTCACGATGTCTTAGACCCCCCTCACGGTGAGCATATAGCCTGTACTTCAGATTATACTTTTATCCTCGCACCTCAATTTGACTCAATGGCTTCTCGGATTCGCCGTAAACCCCAAGTTACCTACAAGTCACCCTCCGCCGATGATCATGCTTACATCTCCCTGTCCCTGGCCCAGTCAAGAGGCTCTTCACCCTCGTCCTCGAGTAAAGTCGTCACCTCCAGTAGCTCTTCAGACAAGGGTCAGCAAAGCCAAGATTCGTGGACACGGCGCAAGCATTCCGCCGCACCTTCTCTCCCCCTCTTTCATCCATACGGCCGGCTAGCATTGTCGCTTCCCCCCCTTGATCCCACGCACTACGGCCTTCCCATACTCGCCAATCCGGACAAAATTGAGTCCAAACCATCATTGCGTACGCGTCGGTCACCCACCAAGCCTCGGGAAGTCGAAAAGGAGACATCCCCAATTGCTGCATCAGTCAGCGCCATTGCGGCAGTTGCCGCGCAGGAAGTAAAGGAGCGCGCCAGTCCTCGCAAGCGACGCGCAGGGGGCGCCAAACGCAAGCGAAAAGACCCTGAAGACGCAGACGCGACCTATCCCGCAAAACGTACACGACACCCGCGCGGTGCGAATGGGCAAGGCGTCGATGACGACTCTGTAGCGGACGGACCTCAGCCCGAAGAAGTCGAACCCGTGGCCGAGGCGGCGCCCGAGCTCTCAGACAGTGCAAAGCGGCGTTCCACGCGAGGCAAAGGGAGCATCAAACGGCGAGACTCGAGTGCCAGCGAAACGACGTCGATCTCGGGATCAGCCAACGTGATATCTGGGAACGCAGCGGGTCCGACGGATGCCACCTCTTCAGCTGATGCAGACAAAACACCAAAAGCGGAGGATGTTGCTGTAGATCCAGCGGTAGACGACGACGACAAAGAAGAAGGAGAATTGAGCGAGGAACAGCCTGGAAAGTCCTAGTCATTGGAAGTCACGGAACACAATTTCAGTCATGTATCACGAATGGTCTTGTATTTGTATATGTCAAACGGATTCCTTGTAACATCCCCTCTAGTGCCTTCCAAAATTCCTCGGATCCCAATATTTACTTATATCGTTGCTTCGACTGCTAGTACTACTTATCATATGTACACCTGTTACATGTATATTAGTCGCTGTTGAA
This sequence comes from Hypholoma sublateritium FD-334 SS-4, assembly GCA_000827495.1. Classification (NCBI taxonomy): domain Eukaryota; kingdom Fungi; phylum Basidiomycota; class Agaricomycetes; order Agaricales; family Strophariaceae; genus Hypholoma; species Hypholoma sublateritium. The sequence goes on along the minus strand of KN817523.1, from coordinate 491,969 downwards.
TTGTAGTAAAGTTTGCAGCCTGAGGGAATAAGTATGGGGTACTATATACTCATTGCCCCTAAACCACCCCTGTCACCGTGTCTGCTGACATATTTTCGGTGCGGTCAGTTGAAGTTAGGCTGGAGAGCGTTGCTTTGTATGCTGTAGACGGAATTTCGCCAGTTGGATTCATCAAACGAGGACTGAACGAATGAGCAAAATGTTTATATGGCCCAATTGCCAATGACCAGCATATGATTGGACTTGCCTTCGTTCCCTTGGCAAATCCGCTCACATGCTAGAAACAGCAGCTGGATCGTCTTGGGATCGTCTAGGATCGTCTCCTCCACATCGAAACAAAATCATTTCAATTTGACTCCACACTCATGAATTGCCGCTCAAAGGTCCGTTCTTACGGGCATCGATCCTGATTTTCGAATAATGAACGCAGACTCAGAGTTGACAGTAGAACGACGCTGATTCAGATTCATTTTTCGCGACGCTGTTTTGACTGAAGGACGCTAGCGGAAAGACTACTTTGAAGTGTTGACTATTTCTAACGAAGCACCCTGGGCCTGAAGCACCTTGGTCCGCACCCCCACGGGGCCCCGCACTATGGTTATGAACACGCGCTTCGATTCGATTTCCAACGACTTTCACCTGCTTAGGCACTCCAAACGGAAATTTCGCCATTCCTGATCAGCTCATCGGCCACATAGAACTGAGAACTGGCTTTTGATTTCTGTTGTTGCCCTCAATCCTTCTCAATCCCACAGAATGCCACACTATTCGCAGGAGTTAAATTGAGGCCCACCCTTGAACAGCCTTGAAGTCGCAGGACCTTACTGACTTCGCACTGTGAAAGGCAAATTCGCGATTCTGCTGCGGTGCTGTATTTTCAAACTCACAATCATAATATTTTTAGCCTTCGTGGAGAAAATGGTGGAAGCCAGTTCATTATCGCGCCTTCCCGGCCTAACCTGAGAAATCCTCTCGAAAGTTCTTGCTAACGATCAGTGCAATGGATGGTGACTCGCATACTGTCGCCCAGTGAAGTCTTTCGGAAATGTACTGTAGGCCGGCGGCTCCCTCTCCGACTCATGCTTCTGCGCCTGCAACCAGTGAGCGCTTCGTGCATGACTGAGCCGCGAAGACGACGCCTGCCGCAGCAGTCTGATCCACTTTCGAGATGAACTCGACAGCGGTACTTACATTAATCACCTCTTTTTCCGCAAGTTGATCCAACGTTCCCGCTGGCTCCGCTGTTGGCACAACAGCATGTCGTATGCTGTTTCACAGGAAGCTTTCTCTTCGAGCTGAGGATACTGGCATGTCAATGCATTCACAAATAATTATATACATCCCGTTGCTTTGTCCAAGAATTCAAACTCTGCGCGACACCTCAGGGCCCTAGGCTGGTGGTAGAAAGGTCGCCCATAAGATGATGGATATGGTGCCCCAGAGAACGCTCCAGATGATCCACAGTCGAGCAGCTTTTGGATGACGGACAAGGAGCCAAGCAGCAGCCCAATAGATCAAAGGCATGGAATGGGCAAGACGCAGGACGATCTGGGTGTGCGAAGCTAGCAGCAGGATGGAAGCAAAGATTGCCGCATGGATGGCATGTGGAGTGATTGAAGCATTGTAGAATGCAGATTCGAGCGGTCGCGATTTTTCTGCTGAACTTGATGACGGTGACAGGACGTGCTTGAGATGATCAAATGAAAAGGCAAAGATCAGAGTGATGGAAGGGGTGGCAATGAGGAAGTTGGGGAGCTGGTTTAGTGTCCAGTACCGCAAAAACCCGACGTCCCAATATTTTGACTGGGCGTAGCTGTATATTGACGGAGGGAAGGCGGAACACCACTTTGCTTGAGGACTCCCGGGCTGGACGCAGAAGACAAAATATGCATACGCTTGGTATCCCACAAAGGGCGCCAGAACCACGGTCGTCAGCGCGGCCGCCTTGATAGTAGTTTTTAGGGAGGGCTGGGAAGAGAGATAATCGTGAATCTAGTCTTTTCGGGGCGCTGATGAGTTTCTCACCATTGTACGGGCCTTTGCTGGCCCGACGAGGAGTCCCCATACGATGAATCCGCTCAAAAGTATCCCATTCGACCGGAAGAGGCCTGCAGTCGCAAAACAAAGTGCAGCTCTGGCCCACTCACGCCGCGCGCAACACAGCATGCCTACAAGGGGAATAGTTCAGCGGCAGTCGCACTGACGGAGCAGACAGGCTGTATACCGCGGTATGAGAAATTCGCGAAGAAGGGCTCATTGTACGGCGCGAAGTAGGCGGTAACCGGGCTGGTGGGGATGAGGGACAGCGCGGACGCGAGGAAGGCAAGCTCGGGCGAGCGCAGGTGATGGAGCGACAGCGCGTATAGCAACTGCGAAGTGTCGCAAGCGAGCGCACCCGTCATTCCCATCAAAAGCAGATGTGCGGGGGCATGCCCCGCGAGGCGCTGAAGGAGGCCCCAGGTGCGCATGAGGTACGCGACGCCCGGAAAAAAGGCCCACTCGTGCTCGTGGACATAGCCGTACGAGGCGGTGTGGAAAAAATGGAACGCATCCCACCGCAGGAGCGGGAGCTCGAGCGCGCTTATTCCGGGGACGAGGAGGGGGGAGGCATCGAAGAGCGGCAGACGCGATGCGAGGTGGAGGAGCGCGAAGGCGAAGAGTCTGGCGGCGATGCTCAGGCGGAGGAGGCGCGTACGGTGCGTCGTTTCGACTGAGGTCATCGCAGACGTTGTTTATGTTCCGCCGTCAAAATATTTGGGCGCGTGACACGGCCGCCTCCTCTTGCCATCTAACCGCAACAGTCCAAGACTCCAATCATCACTTCCTTCCACTTCACTTACTGGTGCGATGTTCAATTGCCTCATTCGTGCTGCCTATTGGCGGGGGCGGCGCCTTGTGATGGGCATGCGAGAGAGCAGGTCCATCCGCAAGCTCCTTTTGCATGTCTCCCTGCGAGTAGGTTGTTTGGCTGGTGGTGGCAGTGGTCCCACATTCAATACGTTCCAACCTCTCGGGTCAGGCATCAGGGAAAATGTTTCTTGCTTGAGATCTCTATTTCACTCAACGCTATATTCGGGGACTTATATTAAGAACCTTCCTTGCACCAAAGACGACGACGGCCTCCTCTTCTCGGAAATTTCCAACTTTGTCGTCATCCTCTGGGCTCTGTGATTGCGTCAACTGTTCTGAATAGCTCCGCATTTATTTGGACGTTTCCATTGGCCGGTGGGAAGTACCTACACTATCTCTATTGGGGAATCCTGGCAGTTGGCTCATGATTTCAGGAGTTGAACATTACACGCCCTCGTGATGCTTCCTTCAATCACTGTGAACTGTTGGTGGTACAGGACCTGATCAGAATGGGAATCTTCAGGACCCGTTGGTCTAAGAATAATCGGGACTGTCAATTTACTCGGCCAAGAGCACATGTTCCATCTGCGCCCACCCATTCTCGCTCGCGATGTGATCTAGCAGGATCTAACCCCCGACCCCGTGGGGACAGAAATGTTCATTCTTATACCCCACACGGCTGCCGGAGCCAGTTCTCGCTTGCCCATAATTTTTCGCGTCTTTTCACCCATCCTGTCTAGGCTCCTACGACCGGAACGCGAAGATGGAGGAGATACAAACTGCGAGTCGACGCCGTAGCGGAGTGTACAATCCAGATATTGGCAACCCTACCCAGCAAAGCTTCGACTCACAGGAAGGCCTGCGAGGTTTGCCGCATTTCTGTCGCGTTGTACAGAGCGCGTTGTTTCTGACTCTGTTGTGTAGCCCATGCCGTCGCCCCTGCGGGAGGGCTCATCACGGCTGGGACTCCAGGTGCCGCGCTCAGTGGATGGAACGACGACGTCCCTACCGCGTCTGACGGACTTGGTGTTGGCTCCACTCCCGCTGCTGCAACTATCCCCAAGCAACCATTCTACAAAAGGCGTTGGTTCATCATATCACAGATTATTTTGATTCCTCTGGGTATCGCTCTATTGTTCATCCTGCTCTTCCCGGTGGTTCGCGCCATTATTGCACTTGTGATCAAACGCACCAACCTCGACATTCAGGCTGTAGTTATAACCCAGCCAGTTAATGGATCGTACGTGATTATTCTTGAAATTTTACTCCCTTCTCTGAACCAATGAAAATAGCTTTGATCTGCATTTGGAAGGAAATGTAAGAACATCCAACTTCTAACTATAGTTATATTCTGACAGAGAACTTGCTAATCTATAGGTTCTCAATACCGGCATCATCTCCGCGACCATCAAATTCACAGAGAACACCACGGTGACATGGCTAGAAGATGATGGCAGTGATACTATGTTGGGAGTAATGCAGCTCGGAGAACTCTCTGCCAAACACAAGCGCGCAGTTATTGACCAAAATACCACGTTTGTTATCCTGGACGAAACTGCATTTGGGCGATTTTCTGCGCATCTAATCACTGCTCAAAACTTTACTTGGAGACTGCAAAGTCATAATCTTCGTGTTCAAGCCCTCAAGTTTCCTGTTGCGAAAGGCTTAACCTTTGATAAAACCATCGTTCTGGATGGTAATTGAAATCATTGCAGCGTTTGTGCGTTTCTGATGTCTTTATCAGGCTTCAATAGTTTCAGTGGTAATGTTGTGCTACAAAACCTCCAGCTTCCAGGCGACGACCCGGCTGGAGGAATTAAATTCATCGCTGAAACTTCGCTGGTAAATCCAAGGTAAGAAATTGGTCTCTCGCATATTCAATGTAGCTGAACTTCTTTTTCAGTCCGTTCTCCCTTGACTTGGGAACAGTGGTCTTCGCACTTGCATACCAAAATATCTCCCTTGGTATTGGCACTGGAACCAACACTGTGATTGTATGTCTTTTCTCCGCGACGTTCCAAATACATGCCTCATAAGCGACATAGGCACCCGGCAATAATTCCATAACGCTCTCGGGAACGTTGGTGCCACAGACAAGCCCGTCTGGCTTGGCCAGCATTTCTCAGCTGTTCACGAATTATTTGAATGCGGTGAATTCCCCGGTTATCGCGACAGGAATGTCGACACTCCAGGCGGACGGCTCTGCTATCTCATGGCTATCGACCGGCATTCAAGCGCTGGCGCTGACGGTTCCTTTCAAACCGGTGGCGCCTATCAATCCCATTCACAGCGTGACGATTGGCGACTTGGACCTCGCTTTCGATGCCACCGAACCATGGGATCCCTTGGCGAACAGCAATACAGTCGTTGCCGGCCTTCGTAAGTATTCTATTCTTATTTGCTTTGGATCAATTATTATTAGGTCTGACTTTTTTCCAGAGTTGCCTTTTGGTTTTAGCATATCTATCGGCGAAATCCAGAACAACTTCTCGATCGTCGGGACAGACGGAAGCCCGGTCGCTGGCCTATCCACTGTAAGTAGTATTATCGAGAAAGTCAGCGCCGCTCACAGTAATTAAAGCCTCTCGGCGCTTCCACGTCGTCTATATCCGTACTTAATTCAACTGATACGAGTGGGACAATCAACATTACAATCGCAGATACGCGGTTGACTTCTCCTGATGCGCAGCATGCTGCTTTCTCGGCCTTCAGTGAGCTCTTCCATAACATGCTTAACAAACAAGCTGACTGGCGCCCATAGACACGGAATTGACGAACGCGAACGTCGCGGACTTCTTTTTAATTGGTACATCTCGCGCGGTGGCGAATCTCAGCATTGGCCAGATCACACTAGACGGCATTGCCGTAAATGTGTCGACGACCCTGAATGGTTTGCAAGGGTTGAAAGGATCGACCACGATCGACACCGTAGACGTCATTGGTGGCACGAGCGCCGGAATTGTGCTTGATTTGCAAGGTAATCATTTGAATGTGAAGGGTCGGGTGGCGCAATCTGACATTTTCTTCCAGTTACGATATTCAACCCTTCGAACTTGGAGCTTTCGGTTGGCGATCTGAGTACGTTTCCTTATTGTGATCAATTTTGAAATCCATATTCAACCCTTCAAAAGCTTTGCAACTCGCGCGCGACAATGTCATCCTGGGAACAACTCTCCTTCCCAACCTAACGCTTATAAGGGGTAATAACACTGTTAACGCTTCTTCGAGTTTCGAGGTAAGTGAAACAACTTGCATTCTATCTTGAGAGTTGCATTTATATATCATGTAACAAGGCCAACGCTAGTCCCCAAGGACAGGAGACATTGAATGATTTTGTCAGCCATACAGGTACTTGATGTGCTTCATGACAAGGATATTTGACTTATTAATGGCTTACGCAGATGTGCAACTCTCGATCTTGGGCTTCAGCAATAGCACAGACGTTGCCTCTCTATCAGCGGCCTTCGAATCTATTTCGATCGACGTCGTTCTTCCCGCTCTGAAGACGAACCTTCTGAACACTGCCGATCTTACGAGTAGGTCTTATTTATTTTGCCGGCGGCATGTAAGCTCACCCTCCTCCTTAGTCTTGCCGACTACTGGGACAGAAAACAACATCAGTCATGTCACTGTGTCTCTGTCCAATCCCTTCAGCGCTGCGCTCGAAATCACGTCAGTCTCGTCTTCGGTTTCAGCCTTCGGAATTCCACTCGGGACAATAAATCAGACTGTCAATTTCACTTCGGCGCCTAAATCGACGACAACATCCCCGCAGCTTGATTTAGACATGAACTTTGACCCGGCTGCCCTATTTACGGTGACACGCGCTCTCGCCGTTGAGGCGGGCCTTGATGTGGCTCCCTTGGATCAGATTGTGTCCTTGGCAGGTATCCAATATTTGCCTATCACCGGGTCGACCAAACGCGAGGTGCCAGCGGTCAAGCGTAGCAACATCTTCACGTATGTATATACTCCATCATGAAGAACTTTTCTGAATTATATCTTTCCTTGGGGTAGTGGGTTTGATCTACCTACTTTCGTGCAAGCTGCATTCCAGAAGCTGGAATCCGATGTTGTGCTGACGACAGGGATAACCATCGGTACTGATTACATTCAACGTTCTTAACCTGACTGCTACTAACATGACTATCTTTAGGTGATTATCCGACAACGTTGCAGTTTACCCAAAGTGGAGTTCCGACTGCAACAGACAAGACGATCGACATCATTCTACCCATCCTTGCATCCCCGATTGTACAAACAATCGTAGGAGGGTCTGGTCTTGGGTAGGTAGTTATTGTAGTTCCCGACCGACTTCTATTCATCATATGTCAATAGGTTGGACACCGTCAATATCATCAACCCTGGCCAGAATGCTTTCAGTGAGGAACATTCGATTTGTTTTTGGTATCTATCTCACTAGTTCTTTTCTAGCAACGGCCCTCAAGGGAAGTATCACAAATGCCGGTCCATGTAAGACTCCTTAATGATTTATGCAAAGCAACATTTGTTGACTATCTTCGACAGTCGATGCGACGATCTCCTTCCCATCTGGCCTTACTATCTCTTGGGAAGGAAAGCCGATCGGGCAGGTGTCGATGAACGACATCAAAGTGACGGGCAACGTTGGTGGGACTATCAACTCTCAAGCAAATTTCCAGGTCGCGGACGTCGACCACCTAGCAAACTTCACAAAGGTATGTATCAGCATCTAAATAGCTTCACGCAAATTAAATAAGTGTAGACTTTGCTTACCACCGAATCATTTGATTGGGAAATTTCGGGTGAAAATTTGACTGGTACGGTTGTTTATTCAATTTCATTTCAACGATTCTGACTTTTCGATGCAGTCAACGCGTTGGGTATGTCTTTTCTATATCTTTCCTCGATAACGCCGTTTGACATCTGGCAGGCATATCCGTGCCCAACATTACTTTCACTTCGAGAACTGTGACTTTGAAAGGTTTCAATGGCCTGGTCAATGGCGTGGTCATCAATAGTTTCGATCTTCCTTCCAACGATCCAGCAGGAGGAATCCACCTCACTATCGAGACGACGGTGATCAATGTATGCAAAGTTCCATTCCAATCATACCAAATTTACACTAACCTGCTTTTGAAGCCTTCCCAAGTTGGTATTCAACTAAGCTCGCTCGGTTTCAACACATTCGCCAATAATGTTATGATCGCACCTGTTGCTAGCACTGGTTCTGTGACCTTAGCGCCCGGCTCGACCTCTCAGATTTCTCTTGCAGGACGCTTGATACCGCAGAGTAGTCCTGCTGGACTTGCTACTGTCTCTGATATTTTCAACACCTTCATCCAAGGCGAAGATAGTAATGTGACTGTCCAAGGCTCTAGCGCCGGTCCCAGCGACGTACGTCACTATTTTTACCAAAGGTTATGTGACTTATCACCCCGCTTTAGGTGACATGGCTCAACCAGGGCATCCAAGCTCTGCAAGTGGCAACAGTCCTTCCTAATCAAGGAAAACTGTCACTCATCAAGTCGATCGACCTCAACCAGCTCACTTTGATGTTCTCGGAAAATTCGCCCTTCAGCCCTATGACCAGCAGTAGCTCGACAGACGCCGCCTTTACGTTGCCGTTCGGCTTCCCAGTCGATATCACAGCACTGCAGCAGACTATCACCCTTGGGTTCGGAGGATCATCCTTTGGGCAGTTGGCTATTCCCAAGGGGCCCAGCACGACCGACGTGGACACTCGTATCATCCATCTTAGTTTTGAGAATGTGGCTTTGGAGGTGTCGAATGATGGCCAGCCGACCTTCGATCAATTTGTGGCGGCTACTACCGTCGGCTCCAAAGAGACGCTGCAATTGAGCGGCTCAGCTAATGCCGATGCCAACACAGCCGTTGGCTTGATATCTTTGACGAATATTGTCTTCGCCGTCGACTCGGATATTGCTGGGCTTCAAGGCCTGGATACGCGGCCTGTGACAGTCAGCAACTTGGATGTCAACCAAGGGTTCTCCGACTTCCTCCTCATCAAAGTCGATAGCGCTCTCTTCAATCCAAGGTGAATAGTAATCTACTGTGTTGCATGTTCCCTTGCTAATGGTCCTTTTCCTCCAGTAACTTGACAATTGGTACGTGCTTTTCTGTTTCGCCTGCTTTGGTGTCAAATAATAATAATGGTACAATTGTTCATCAGGCACTGGCGACGTTTCCTTCAATCTTGAGTTCAAGTAAGTTAAGAGCGATATGTATTCTTCTAGTACACATGCTGAATTTTCATATTAGTGATCAAACCATTGGATCAGCGGATATCGTAGGTAATTTCTACTGGCTTTCTTTGCACATTTCTAACCGTTTCCAGAGCAATCTTGTCATCGTTCCCGGAAATGCGAGCTATTCAATCGGTATCCATGTTCCTTTTCCCGCCCGATTATAAGCTGACACGGAACACAGATGTACATTTCTCCCCACAGGGTGCAGCTATACCTGCCGGCAACGCACTGTTGGAAGCTTTCATTCAGGGATCAGATTCAAACACTGTTATCTCTGGGTTTACTGGCTCGACACCCATTCAGTCCTTGCAATCAGCTTTGGCCCAAATTCACTTGTCACCCGTAACTATCCCTGGTATCAAGCAAAACCTCATTCAATCGGCATCCCTTACTTTCCCCACCAATGTTGTCAATACAGGGATTGCGGCTACATCATTTATCCTTGCCAATCCTTTCACCGCTAGCATCAATCTGATCCAACTATCGGCCACGGCCACCTTCCACAACCTGACACTGGGGTCAATCCCCAACACGGACGAATCAGCTCATCCCATTGTTGCCTCTGGGCATGGTTCGGTAACTTCGTCTTCGCTGCCTCTAAATTTCAATTTGGACCCGCCCACGATCATCCAATTACTACTCATCACGTCGCAAAGCAACGACGTTGACCTTGGACCTCTCACCGGGCTTTTCCAGTTCGTTTTATCAAACCCAAGTTTCAAGCCACCTGTAAGCTTCTATTCATTATATTCGTTGATCATATGTTTACTTCATTCTTATCAAGGTTATAACCACCGTTGATTCTTCGGCGCCAACATGCGTTAGGTAAGTTCTCAGTTTTTGCTCCGCTGCCAGCATCTCAAACAAACAAAAGTGGAAAACAATTTGACGCGGACGGTGCCATCTTGAATTCTTTGGCTGGCCTAAAAGTTGATTTGGCTGTTCAATCGTCCGTTAAGTTGGATCAATGTGAGCAACTTCTCTCTATGACAGTAACAGTCGGTTTACCTGTCAACTTTAGTTGCTGCTGATCTTGCCTTTGCTCAAAATGGCGTTCCAGCTGTGGTGAGTTTCTTTGATGGGTTATTCGCAGTGTACTTGATCTTCGTCCCGAAGGTCGATAAAACAGTCTTGTTCTTAATCGGAGCTGTGGCTGGGCCTATTGCACAAAACCTCGTCGACGGCTCCGTCTTAGCATTTTCTCAGGCTGATATATCGTACGCTACTCTTCTTTTCATGCGGTCTGCCATTTGACACCAAATTGGCTTACAGAGAAATTTCGAATGAGGGCTTCACTCTTGCTCTAAAAGGGTCTCTTACCAACATTGGACCTTTGGATGCTTTGATCACCTTCATGGAGCCTGTGAAGTAAATCCAGTTATCCAAGCCTATTTCATATCAACTCACAGTTCCCTTCAGTGTAAACTGGCAAGGCAAAGACATTGCCACGATAACTCTATCTCCGAGTCAGTTCTGCAACCTGTTTTTTGATGGACTGTGATCTGAATATGTATTACAGTCTGCGCTGCAGCCAATGATGGTGTTCCAGATTACGAAGCAACTGCTAGTCTCCAAATCAGTAGCCAAGACGAGTGAGAATTCTTTTCAGATGACCGTCCGATGACCTAACACACTATCATGTATTACTAGCTTTACCGAATTCGCTACTTTCTTGCTTCACAATCCAAGCTTCGACTGGACGATATCCACATCCAAACTTCGGGTAACGGCCCTTGGAACAATCTTCGATAACATCTCTCTCTCCAAGGTCATAACACTCAAGGCATTCAATGGCATACCGGGGGTCACCATCAACAACTTCCAACTGCCATCGGACGATCCTGCCGGAGGTATTCACATTGAGACGGGTGCTAACATTCCTTCCACTGCTCGTAAGTTGCCCTGTTCGTCTTTTGACCATGCACTCACGAATTGAAATTCTAACAGAGGTTGGAATCGATCTTGGAACAGTTACATTCCAATCGTTCTTCCAGGGGACCCTTGTCGGCCGTAAGTACACTGCTTAGCATTTAGCGAAACACTATCAATGACAGTAAACGATCCAGCCCTGTCGGTGCCCAATCTATCGCTCGCGGCCAACTCTGAGACGACGACTCACCTTAGTGGGCGAATTGTTCCTCAAAGTGGCGGGGACTTGGACAAGCTGGGATCGCTGTTTTCGCAGTTCTTAAACGGGGAAAATGTAACACTTCAAACAACAGGCCAATCGGTGCAACCGCCGGGCTCGAGCGGGACCGTTAACTGGCTCACAACTGCCTTCCAAAGTCTTACCCTCGACGTCATCTTACCCGGTCAGAAGCTCCAGGTAGGAGATTCTTATATTCATTTCGATAAGATCATATATATATTCCTGTCAGGTTATCAAAGAAATTGATTTGAACGATTTGGCGGTGACTATCGAAAATGACTCACAGACATTTGCCCCCCCTACTTCCTCTCATAACACTCTTGCAAAATATGCCAATCCATTTGGTTTCTCCTTACAGGTTGTAGAAGTCGGACAAACTATCATCTTGAACGGCGGGGGCGTACAAATTGCGAAAGTAAAATTTCAATCTAATTTATACCCTAGTATGCATCACTCATTAACTGTTTCAAGCTTGTTATTCCCTCCGCTCCTGCAGTCGGAGGAGTTTCAACTGGAAACTTGGTTGACTTACCTATCGCCTTCACGAATATCCCGCTGCAAGCTCTCAATCAAGGAGCATTCGCGCAACTTTTCGCAGCGGTGACTCTCAGCGACGACGTCCAGATTGGATTGACAGGCTCCGCGGATGCCACAGCACGGACATCCATTGGCGATGTGCCAATATCAGGGATTCCAATCGACGTGCAATCCAGTCTTAAGGGTAGGTTTCAATTCTGATGTTGTATTGTTCCACTTTTCATCTCGTCTCAAGGAATCAATGCCTTCGACGGCACTGCTGGCCTAAGCAATGTTACAGTCGCAGGCAGTGGAGGGGCTGGTGGCAACCAATTCATAGTTGCCCCCCTCACAACTACACTGCAGAATCCGTCCAATATTTCCCTGAACACTGTCAACATCGCTCTTCCCGTCGTTTTCAACGGTGTGACTATTGGACGAGCGCAGATCAATGTAAATTATTATTATTTCTAACATTTAACACCAAACTTACATATTCAATAGGAATTTGATCTCCAGCCAGGCGAAAATGTTGTAGCTACTGAATTCCACTACGAACCAGCGGATGCGAACGATACTGTTGCTCAAGTGCGTATTCCAAAATATTGGTAATAAATTGTACCTTTTAAATAACATCTTATCGCAGTCATTCTTGTCGGAATTCATCCAGACTGGAAACTCCATTGACCTTTCGATCGCCGGTGATTCAGATAGCACTCCATTTGCGTCGCTCGAGGGTGCTTTAGCTGGATTGAAGCTGTCAACATCGCTCACCGGTAAGTGCTTATACAAAAAGAAATACGTCGGCTAATTCGAATGTTATAAGGGCTGGACCAACCCACGTTTATCACTCATATCCACGTCTCAATTACTCTTGACTCTCTTGTTACAAATCTCGTGTCGGTGGACTTTGATGTGTGTAAAAATTCCCCCATATCAACAGCAAATAATAACATTACTTGTTTTTCAGGTCCAGAATCCATTGGATGCAGACCTAGTCATCCAATTCGTACAATCAGACGCGGGAGTCATGGGTCAAACGTTTGCTCAATTCAGCCAGGGCTTTGACTCTTTCGTTGTTCCCCCCGGGCAAACAGTCAACTCTGGCGTCTTCCCAAACGTATTACTGACGCAGGGCGCTATTGCGTCGCTCGCCATCATTCCTCTGGGTGTCCTTGACATTCAAGCTGGCGCTACAGTTCTAGTTGGAGACGGCGGCTATCAAATCCCTTTCCTTCAGCTTCAGCAGACGAACGTTCCAACGCAATACGACCTCGACCTTGACTAAGCTCAGAACATTTAGTCAATGCAAATAAGACTTTTTACTTTATTTCGATGTAGCCTTTACGACACTGTTTACTTACAAATATACCCGCAACGCAATACAATGACTTTGTTATGTACAATGCTAATAATGTAGTGGATTGAGCTAAGATTGAGCTTGAGCAGAATGTCTGATCCATGGCTTTTGGGTCAAGCCCGGGTCAAGCGGCCACCTGACTTATTTACTTGACTTGTGATTGCACAACGGTCGCAGCTGCTCGTAGGTGTCTACCACGATGAGCCCACAGCCAACATCGGATCCCGATGACCATTTCCTTGTCCTGTCGGACTTCTTGTCGAACGTTCCTCCAGCTTTGACATTGGCCCTTGTACAACTTGCTCCATGTATATCAGCATTTAAGTCTGCTTTCCAGATCTCGAGCTGGTCAGCGTCGTGGTATTACAGTTGGCTGGCTCTCGCGTCATGGTGGGCGGCATGTTTATTGTTGGATAAAACGCTACGGTGTGCTGCACTTTGTTTCTTCGCTCGGAACGAACTGACGGAACTTGTAGAATATTCCTCCCTTTTGTAATATTTGCCTGTGCGGTTTTTGCGCAGCGGAGACAGAAGGAGCAGAGCTTACAGGCACCTACGACAGAGCAAGCCCTACGAACTGTAATAACAGACTTAACGACCATTCAGTCTCTTCTTCCTTCGCTTCCTACGCCCTCCATTGCCATCCCTCAACTATTCCGGGTCGTCGTCATTCTATATGTTCCGTACCTCGTACTATCCTACTTCGTGTCGTTCCGGGTCATCTGTGGCATTACAGGCACAGTCATCCTATCCTGGCGCGCTCCATGGGCAATAGTTCTTCGCACAAGTCTCTGGCGCAGTGCATGGTTTAGGTGGTCAGTCTACAAGGCATGGGCGCGCCTCACAGGCAACCCTCTTCCACCTCCTGCCTTGTCCTACCAACCTCTGACTACCTCTGCAAACCCTGTACAATCCCTCCGTTTCCTCTTTACCATTTATGAAAACCAGCGCTGGTGGATGGCTCTGGACTGGACTGCGGCACTGCTCCCGGGCGAGAGGCCGTCATGGTGTTCCGCATCCCAGCACCCTCTATCACCGCCGAACGCGTTTACGCTCCCGGAAAACACGACGGTCTACCTCCCGGCTGAAAACGGAGGCAAGCTGAAGCGGACAGCGACGTGGCGCTGGGAGGAACCGGAGTGGCGGGTGATGGTGCACAAGGACGGCGGCAGCCTCAGCCGTGTCGAACGTCCTCTTCCCAGCCTGAAGGAAGAAAGCCCGAATGGCAGCCGCCTGCTCAAAGCCGCTGGAAGGCTCCGCGACTCGAGTAGCATCACCTCCGTAAATAGTGCTTCTACGACCGATTCAAACAAGAAATCTACTACGGGCGCGGACCAGGAGCATCCAGCCGATGGCTCGAAGGAAGTTACGGAAGATGAACCGCTGACGGATGCAGACGGGTGGGTATATGGTGATAACAAATGGGAAGCGCAGAGCAATCATGGCGGTTTGGGAAAGGTAAGTTGACGCTTCATGTAATAGCCCGACGCTGATTTTATCCTCATAAGTACACCCGTTACCGAAGGTGGACTCGCATCGCTGTAGTTTTCGAAGAGGTCGAAACTGTACTACCAGGTGATGTTGGTGTCAAAAAAGAAGTGGCAGAGGTCCAGGAAATTCTTGTCGCCGATACGGCTTCGCAGAGCTCAGACTCGTCACTTAACCCGCCTGATAGCCCACTAAGACAGCGATTGCGAAATGCTCTTAGTAAGGGAAATTGAAAGCGCTTCCTGGCGATTGTCTGGGCCATATGTATTTGTACTCTTACTATACGCATAATACTATTACATGACTTATTAATGTATCACGATTCACAAGGACCCTTTGAAGTCGTCTCGGAGTGAGCGATTTGATCTGAGATGTTTACGTTGGCGTGCTCAACGAAGTATCAGTGTATTGGGGGATATCGTGATTTAGCTATGCTACATGGTGAACAACGTGGCCGTGAATGATGCACGTTGAGAGGAGGTATTAAAGAATTATAAGTTATAGATGGCACATGTACTAGTGGTATATGTAAAAATACAAAAGTGTCTGGGCAACGTCTGAGGGACAAATCAAATGGTTCGAAAGAGGATAACAAAGCGATGTAATGGCTACAGTGGGGAAACTCTTGGATGGCAACTGCTCAACGAATGCAAGACGAATGCAAGTAGGCTACACTCTGTTTGAGTTGTCCATTGTGGATGAGGCAGGAGGTGTGATAGAGCGGGGACCATCGACCGCTTCGTTAGGCGTCTTCACACTCTTCAGAGTGTTAAAGGGCGACGTGCTGGTGGGAGTAAGTTCTGTGGCATCGTATTCGCTCTCCTTGATCGAGGTTATATCCGAAAACGAATCCAGAGAATCGCGCTTCTCGACGACCTCCTGATTGACGAGAATCGGCATCCCACCCCGAGAGGAGACAGCGTCGGAAGACGAACTCTTGCCAAACGATTTGAACTTTTGGAAGCTGTAACTATAATGCAAGAATAAGCATCGGAGGTGGACATGGAGAAACGAATGGACCTACCCAGTCGAGCTTGTGACCCCCGAGCCAATCTTGGTCGTCCCTGTTCCTGAGCTGGTGTAGCCGACATGCTTCGCAACTGAGGCAAACGCGAGCTTGTAGTGTTTTTGAGCTTCGTCCGCAAAACCGAAGAAGGCGAAGAAGATGAGACCGCAGACGACGACGAGCCAGCGCGATAGCTCGAGGCTCACGTTCGCGCTCGGGTCTGAGCGCCAGATCAGGGAAGGGATCTGGTCGACACGAGAGAAACCCCAATGGGTGTCTTCCCAGGAGATCCAAGGACGGACTTCTCCTCGCGTCGCGTTCAAGACGATGCTAGTGATTGCCAAAGGTATGCAGCACAGCACCTCGACTCCGGCAAGAGCCATGAGACGGAAGAAGCGGTTGGGATTGAGGCTTGAATTTGATGACAGGATTTCTTTGAATTCCGACTGTCTCTTGCGGAATGCGATGATGCTCATGACTTGACAAAAATATTAGATTGTAAGGAATGTTGTGATTGCGAAAAAATACGCACCGGCATATGTACCGGATGTCAAGCCTATGGGAATAGGAAGCATCCAGACCAGAAGGTAGGCCGGAGGAGTGTTATAAGTAAACGGATAGCAGCCGACTTCCTCGAAGATGTTGAATCTGTGTCCTTGAACGATATATTCTGTTTTATGTAAAATATCAGTATGTCGAATCAGGCGTGCTCCGGGTAAAAAAACGTACGAAGAGCCATGGCAATGACAGGAAGACCAACACCGATGCACAGATCTACCAAGATCGCACGGTATTTCTAAAATCAAGATGGTGAGGATTGCGCAGAAATTGTGTATGGATAATGTAATACCTCTTGCTTCGTTCTTGTTACTGAGCGAACTGACGCGATGCAATAGAGGCGGTGGTTTATGCACAGCGAAGCAGCTGGGATGGCTACGGATAGACCAATTATAACTCTCGCCGCTGCATTTCTGAGATCAGCTGTGGCAAATGAGAATGCGTAACAGTACTCACTGATGTCGCACCAGACAGGGGCCCAGTTAATGGCATTGTTCCGCCAAATAATTGAGTTAATAAAATAGCAAAGTAGGCCGAACGCAGTCCAAAGCATGTATAAGCATGTTCCTGTATTCCAAGCTATTCACCAGACTCAGATATTAGCTAGGCCTCCGAAGTCTGGTGAGTGAGAAACAAGACGTACCTTCTAAGTGCCACGGAAATGGGATGAGAACAAGAATAAAAGTAATGAATGAAAACGCCGAGAAGACACTGTTGGAGACGGTCATGATGAAGGCGTCGGTAGCTAGGGAAGAGAGAGAGGAGTGGACGTAGGAGACGGTACCAGATGTCTCGGTCCTCAACTTGAAGTGCCGAAAGAAACGTAGCAGAGGGGGCCATCGAAAAAGCGATCTTATTTAAGTCAATACCCACAGCCCAGGGCCTTTGTAAAGATTATGGAATGGACCTTGTTTTCAGCTTGTTTTCGGCGTGATGGCGCGAACGCATTCGAAGTGAAGTAGTTTCCTCGGTGAGCGTCTATATTAGGAAGAGTATTTGTTCCTTCCATATAAGGACACCGCACCATCACAAGTTAACCGCCTTTCTAGGACAAGGTATACGGATTCCTTGCGTATTAGCGCAGTATAACATAGATAAAAAGGCTAGATCCCTTGAATATGTCATTGGATAAACCTAATGGGGAACAATCTGGAGTCCTCGCGGCGAGATAGTTGAGGTTGAGCATGGTTACACTTACGGGCCACACTTGCCTCGGGAAAGCTGAGAACTTTTGATCGTGGTCATCAGGATCTAAACGCCGAACGGTCGATTTTCGGGAGTCACGACCTTGTATCATTGAGGACAACATGGTATGTTATGGCCGGCGCGTATATAGATACAATGTATATCGTCTGACCGTCCTATTTCTTTTCCCACAGCAGTTCAGTGGTATATCACAGCATGACATAGACAACTCACAAGTTATCCTGGTTCCGGATTCCACAATACGAATCATGCTGCCACCATTTCTTGCACTTAAGTATCTATGTCTGCGACACTTCTTCATCGACGAATATTGCCGTCTTGGGTATGCCATCTTCACGAATCACACCCCGATACATACCAGGGCAATTTAAAGGCATAGAAACTGTGGGATGAATTTATGAGACGACACATTCAATCGTTTGATTTGACTGACCATTTCCTTCACTGTCGAGTGCTATAACACCTCCGATACCGCCATCTTTGAAAAGATCATCTACGGCACCCTCCGAAGCCTTCGCCAAAGATTGGTGACGATAGCGAACTCGATGGGCAATCGTTGATGCTGTGGCCTGTCTGATGAAGTACTAAAATGCCCCAGAGTCAAAAATTGACTCGCGTATAGGCGATTGCAGCACATACATCTCCATCGCCAGTCCCGGAAATTCCAACTGCCCTCTTCAGATGTTTCTTTCCCGTAAGGGCGCCCCAGACCCGTTTTATCCACCTAGATTCTGGCCATTCTTCCGCCCAAAATCCGGAGCCCATTGAGGGTGTGTCACCAACCCTACCAACAAGTTTGTTTGTGCGTCCTCCAGTAGAAGTCAGGGCAGCTATACATCCATGTATATCAAGGGCGACAGCTCCAACAGTTCCGGTTGGAAGTTGGTCCATAGGACAAGGTTCAGGCTCTGAATTGCTTCCGCGGTGAGGTAAAGGTTCCTCCGGTAAACCAAGGCCACGACGGTGCTCTCTCCATCGAATACCGGTGAAAAAATAAGAAGGATCAACAAGGGTTTCTCCCAAGGATTGGCCAATGTTCTCAGCAGTAGCCCCTGACAAGAAGGTGTGCGGGGCGAGTGAAGGAGAGAGATAGAGCGCGCGGACGAGATGCGAAGGGTTTTTTGCTCTTGTTAAGAGTGTCAGACCCAGTCCACGCCTGGTAGACGGAATTTCTGGGTGGGAGGAAGGAGGTTTGGACAGCATCAAAGATGTTTCTAATTCGTTCTATACCATCGTTTAGTAAACTAGTGTCGCAGATCGTTTTGCTATGGCGAATGTACCTTTCCGTCTACATTGAAAACAGCACCTTTAGCTGAATTGAACAATGGGTTGTCTGCCAATCGCAAAACGCGTGATTAATCTCTTAAACCGGTGCAATGTTACAGAGAATGATCACCTTCCATGACAGTTACTGCCGCTACGACAGCGTCCATTGCATCACCCCCTGCACTGAGAACCTCGTAGCCCTTCATGCATTGGTATTTCAGAAAGATGAAATCCCTATTCGTGTCAGATGCTTACAGATTTCAAAGCTTCGGCCAACGCAGCCCTGTATGCGGCTTGTTGTTCGGGCGTAGAACCTGCCTTGGACATAGTTCCTGCCCCCCCATGAATAACCAAGGCATAGTTTTTGGCAGAGCTTTTGGGAATTCGGTGCGGGGAGTCCAACAGGCTCTTTTCCGTGGAGATGATAGAAGCCATTACCGGTGAGCAGTGGGAGAATTGGTGCCGACATATTAATGGCTATGATAAGGACGGTACGGTTCCATGAGATGATGTCAAGATGACTTGCCACCACAGAATGGCGACACACGCGACAATGACAGCGGGAATCATTCGTGATCAACACTATAGATAAGGTTGGTCATAGTCACTTTGCCGGAGTGGTTAACGGGATCGCCTGCTACCTTGTAGTAGAATAGCGGTTGGTCTTTGACCGCGAGTGTTCGAATCGCTCAGGTGACGCTTTTTGGCACTTTCCCGAATCGGGTAAAGGTTTCTAAATCTACATTCGGCGCGTTGACACTTGACAGGCATAACGCGTTACGCTGTGTGCAGCGATCTCATCTTGATTTCGGACTCTACTACGTCTTGGTTATACCTTTTTAATTCCCACTAGTCTCCTCTCAAATGAGTGGTAGCAAGTATGCTGATTTGCCAGATATCGTCAGTATTCATTTCTTATGGTAACTTTGAGCTA
This sequence comes from Hypholoma sublateritium FD-334 SS-4, assembly GCA_000827495.1. NCBI lineage: Eukaryota > Fungi > Basidiomycota > Agaricomycetes > Agaricales > Strophariaceae > Hypholoma > Hypholoma sublateritium. The sequence continues at coordinate 472,388 of KN817523.1, read as the reverse complement.
AATAGTTCCTCCAGGATACTGCCCCTGATATATACGAAACCGACGACATTTTTCCTCAATCGCAGACAGCGGTGCGACCATTTGCCATCTACTTCATGTACTTCTTCTAAGCAACCTTTTTTGTTACATAGGATGGTGATTCCAGCGACGACGAATCTGCGCTTCCTACCCGAACTGCGAAACCCAAGGCCGATGGGTTTGGTCGCGAAGAATTGGATGTAAGCAATTTAATGGGCGCGGAGGAGGCAAGCAAGAAGTTCCGCAAGGCGGAAAAGAAACGTTGTTCGTTAGTTTTCTGTTGGGATCGCCGAGGACCTGTCTGATTGACGATACATAGCGCGTCGAACACACTACGAATACCCCGCATCGCCGGATTCGCCTTCGTTTAAGGACGATGCCCTGGGCGTTTCGAACTCCATTCCGCTCTCGCATCGCTTGCGCACACTGCAAGCGGAACTGGTATCTCTGGAACATGAGCTCGCGGACCCTTCAAATCCACTACTTCAGCGAGAAAGGGAGGAAGAGAACGTAGATCCGGGAGAGCTGATACGCGGGCTTGTCGATGTGCGGACGCGGCTGGATAAAATCAAGCGCGGGAAGGAGGGCAGGGCACGTCTGGTCGGTGCGGTCCTTGAGGGAGATGGGGCTCAGAAACTGGCTGAAGATAAAAAATCTGAAGACGACAACGCGAAATCTGATGCAAATACTCCAGTCAAGACGGAGATGCAGACTATGGTGGACATTGATCGACGCGTCGGCGAGTTGGAGAATCTCGTAGGCTCGTCGAGTACTTCGTTAGACGAGGTGAATTCCAATTTTCTAGACTCCATCTTTGAATTAACATGGTGTACTAGACATCTCCACTGCCTTCACCCCTTCTTCCTCTGATTACGCGCCTCAATAATCAACTCACTATCCTGACACAACCTCGTCATATCGATTCTATTTCCCGTCGGCTTAAACTACTGCTTTCCGACCTGGACCGTGCCTCGGTGGCGCAACAAGCAGCACACCGACGCCTCCCGTCGCAACCCAACGCACCACCATCGCAACCCCTTGCACTGCAAGAGCAATTATTCCCGCTATTGACGCGACTGGGGCCCCTTCTCCCCCATATTCCGCACATCCTGACGCGCTTACGCACACTTTCTGCGTTACATTCTTCTGCGGCTGATTTCCAGACCACACTTGAAGACCTTGAAGAAGAGCAGAAGAAAACTCGCAGTGGCCTTCTTGATCTGGAAAAAGCAATACAGACCGTGGAATCTAGCCTGACCGAAAATCGCGAAGTTGTTAAAGCCAACGTTGCAGGCCTGGAAGCAAGGGTCAACCTTTTGCTTGGGCGTTTGGAAGACTTGAATATTGAGTCTAGTGCTTGAATGGTATACTTCATGTTTCCCTTATTGATTTCATTTACATTTACACAAATACCCGAAATACAACCTTGATACAAATAGTTACACAGGCCACACCGGGTTGTTGCCCACAGGTTATGTGTTTCTGCGTCGAGTGTCACTGGGATGGTTCATTCCGAGCATCCTCTCTACGACTGCCTATCATAAAGAAAATTTGATACTCAGTCACTTATCCCTCCTCAGCAGTATAGAGGAAAACGGCACCTGGGCTTGATCCCAGTCCATCTCATCTTCATCTTCCTCCTTGCTATTTTCAACATTCCCTGCCCCCAGGCCCCAGCCTCCTGACGTGACACGGCCTCCCGGTTCGACATCCGGACTGCTGTTGATATCGGAAAGGCAATAAGCAAAGCTATCAACAATAGATTGCACTGCAAAAGAAGACACTGACCGCAATCCCTCCAAGAACTCCCTATCGCGCTCACGGTCCATATCTACAGCATAGCTTGCAGGTATGCCGCCCATGCGCGGTGTATCGTCTCCGTAAGGGTCTTCGATACTTCCGAAACCAAGCCCGCGCAAGCTGGTAAGGTCCGGAGGAATCTTTCCTTTGAGAGCAACGCGTCCGCGCCGATCGCGAGGCAGGCCGCCGGAGAGGAAAGATGGGGTACGGGTTTGGAAGCCAGGACTGCCTTTAAACCGAGGGTTGCGGGGATCTGATTCTGGCCGAGGATTACGTACAAGGCGCAATAAGTCTTTGACGGCACTCTCTCCTGCTGTGGGCTGAGGGATTCGGGTGTTCAGTGAAAATGTGACGGGTAGTTGTGTACTTTGAGAAGCAAGGACAAGGAGCCTAGTGAAATATATTATTAGGCACATCGGGGGTAAGACGTTGCGAGGTGAATTTACATTTGCTGTAGCCTTGGTTGTTGATAGGAATTCGCTTCTTGCAGACCGTCTTGGCGACTAGCAATGCTGAGTCGAGCATACAGCCGCTGAAAAGGTGGAAGAATGACTCGGTCCCGGAACGACTTCAGAGCAACTGACCGAACGTCTATATGATAAGCTGATGTAGAGCTTAATGAGGATATAGAAGCTTTGGCCCCAGTCTGGCGCGTCGGAGATGAGGCCCTATGTGATTTCGGGGTGCGATATAACGACGACAATAAGGGATCCGTTTGAAGTGGTAACAGTACCTATAAACCTTGATATAAATCCAACGAACATGGTGGGTATAACGAGACTCACGCCTTCAAGGTATGTTAGCACTTGGTCCCAAAAGAAGCCCCAAATCTCAACAACTCGAGCAACAAGTTTCTCATCGTCAATGCCGGTAAGCTTCGCGTTAAGAGTGACCATGCCGGAAGCGATGAGTTCAGAGGCGTCGTTTTCTAGCGTAGCAAGAGCTTTAGATGGGTATGAGGATACAACGGACTGGATATGTCGCTTGACCAAGATATTCAGATCCTCTCTTTAAACAAGGTAAGACTTCAAACATTTGGTAGATCCGATGGAAGACCTACATGGGTATTCGAAGGGGTTCACCGTTGAATAGTGGCAATACGTGAACGTGTAAAGCACCCCATGGATCGTTACTGGATGATGATGACACATTGGCTTGGACGGTATTCCCAGGAGGAGGAAGAGCCAAGGATGTGACCGATGGTGCTTGTGAAAGTTGGGGGGCCAATGAGGATGGCACTACCAGGTTTCCTAGACGCTGCATTTCGCGCGAGACAACTTTAGGGTCGTAGGTACGACCGAACGGCACCTGTTATAGATATAATTTAAGCCACCCATCCGTGTACCTTTGCGCTTGACATCGGGCAACTTACTTTGGACGGAGAAGCATGAGCTTTGTTAGCAGAGGTAAGTGCAGAAGAGGAAGCCATAGTGGATGAAAGGGACGGCGCTGTAGTAGAGCTAGATTCAACTCGGGAATGACTATGTGGGTGTAGGAGTTGACTCGGGTGAAGAGAATTCTTGAGGTTAGTACTTGTATCCTTCCCCGTGCCGGAAAGGGAAGACGTCAACTTGTCGGCAAAGTACCCAAGGCGCTTGGAGGACGAATAGCCTTCGGGCCGCTCAGAAGGTAACGCAGATGCTGGAGAGAGGACACTCCAATTCGCGTGCTGATCGTTGACTGAATCAAGAAAGCGGGTGGTTGCAGGGGCCTGACGGGGCGTCGCATCACTGGATGTGCGTCTTTGGTTCCCTTCTGTCCCACTGTCATCGGGCGATGACGCTCGACTTGCTTTGAGATCGTTGCGACTTTGGTCGTGAGATCGTCGGGGACCGTGTATATGCGACGACGACCACATCGTATACCGGAGGAAGGAGACTTAGCGTTGGGAGGAAGATTGGAAGGATTTGCAAGTTATCGCCGGCGCACGTAGAACGGTACGTCATCGGGCACTCGGTCACGGTTGAATTGCATTGCATTAAGTATGCTGCAGCTACGGAAGCGTTCTGCACTCCAAAACAAATATGTGGCGCCTACTACGGGGAATGCCTGATCTTGGCCATGGGGAGAAATATACAGTCAAGAAAAATACGAAGAGGCCTGAAGAGACAATGATGATGTATATCAAATGTACATCGAATGTATTTAACAAAAATCATCCAACTGCACTTAGACCGCGCACGGCCAAGTTATGATCGATATAATAGATCTGCTGCAGCTATCCTTGAGTCACAATATGTTTTGCGCGTTTTGTACTTGGAGGCAGTCGAGGAAAAAGTTGAAAAAACAGCGTTGCAGTTCCTGTAGTAGTCTGTCGTACTACTTAGTCCGTGATTAATTTGGAATTTTTTGCCAGTGAGAAATTGAGAGACTTAAATGGGATTGAATTGAAATTTGAGATCACACTTGGCCCCGGAAGTACGAACGGTAAAACTAGTGTTTGAGCAGGGAGTGGCGCACGCACTGGCACGGCCGCGACGCGCGCCGCGCAGCGGAGATATTATGTGGCTGTGTCGATGCCGCCGTTTCGTGCGTTGCAACTTTCGTGCCTCAAAATTTGGCTCGGCTTTCTCAACGCTTTCCACGTCTCAACGTTCAACAAGTTTCAACGTTCCATTCGCCAAGAAAACACGGTCTGCTCGTGTAGGAACACCCAAATATTCAACTCGTCTAAAATATGGCGCTGAATTTCGCTATTCGAAGACTGCCGCAGTGTCGTAGTACCTTTGGCAAGCTACCTGCGGCAATACGGCAATTTACGGTCCTTGCTATCGAGACCTCGGCGGATGACACCTGTGCAGCTATTGTCGATTCTTCACGGAAGATACACTCCAATATCATCATCAAACAGAACCATATGTGAGGCGAAGCTCGTTCCGATGAATACTACGCGTCGTTGACCGATGGTTCGCGTCCAGACATGAGCCATTAGGCGGAATCTGGCCCATGGGCGCTATTGGCGCACACCAGGCCAATCTAGTGCGTTTCACGTCTGGAGTGATTTACAGCGCTAATCTTCAAACGACTTAAGCCGCTTGCAATTCGTCAAGCACTTGATCAAGCTGACATGGATATCGGCAAAGATATAGACGGAATTGCGTTTAGCAGGGGTCCAGGTAGTCAATTCATCAACCATCTCCCTTTTTCTGTTCTCAATATCTGTAGGGATGCCGGGATGCCTGAGTGTTGGCATGAACGCCTCGAAATCTTTGGCTGCTGCAACGGGAAAACCCATAGTCGGAGTCAACCACATGGTTCGTTTCTATACTGTGTAACATGCTCTTTTACGCTCAATAACAATTTACAGCAAGGACATGCTCTAACTCCCCTTTTGACCTCATGGCCACAAGAACCTCAATTTCCGTTTATGACTCTGCTGGTATCGGGAGCACATACACTCCTAGTCCTGGCGACATCTGTCAATTCATTCAAGATTCTTGCCACTACTGCAGACGAGAGTATTGGCAGAACATTTGACAAAGTGTCGAGAGCTTTGGGACTCCAATGGACAGATCTAGGACCTGGGGACGCCCTTGACAAATTCTGCGCAGAGGAGCAGGCCATAGACATTCCTGTGCCTGCTGTGCCTCGTCCATTTCCCAATCAATTAAAATTCTCGTTCTCTGGCATCCACTCTCACATGAAAATGTTCATTGAATCATTAGGAGGTGCCGAAAAAATAGATAAATCTACGAAAAGATCCATAGCGCGCGCATTCCAGACAGGTGTCGTACGTCAGCTTGAAGACAAAGTCGTCCTCGCTTTGGACTTGTGTAGGAAACACAAAATACCCATTCATGCCCTCGTCGTTAGTGGCGGAGTCGCAAGTAATTCTTTCCTTAGAGAAAGGTGAGATTTTTCGCTCACTAAGTTAGATCTGGATACCTAATATTTCCAAGGTTGCACGACTGCCTCGTCAAACACGGTAGAGGTGCCCCAATTCCTCTGGTCTTCCCCCCTGTGAACCTCTGTACAGGTAAGACGGAGCCTATGCCTTGCTGTAAAGGAAACTCACGAATAATTTTGTACCGTGTAGATAATGCAGTAATGATCGCATGGGCCTCAATGCATCGTTTTTTGGCTAATGACACTGACACTTACGATATTGGTCTGCGGCCGGATTGGAGTATCGAGGAATCTAATTAATCTACTAATGTTGACAAAACGGTCGACACTGACTTGTTATCGACGCATAGAGCTCTATTTACTTCATTATAGCTAATTCATAATAAGTCTGCCTAAATGGTGGCTATAAATCAAATCTAACAAATATGTACTAGAGTCAAGAAATAATATGGTTCACACGATTTCATCAATCATCTCGAGAAGAGATTTCCTTGCTTTCTTGGATGCTGGGCGATGCTCTACCAGCATTTCAGGATCGGCTATTGCTTTCCTTTTTCTAGGCTTGGACTTAGACGACTTTGCTGGAGCAGTGATAATCTGATCGCAGATTGCCTCAAAACGAGTTCGCGGGCGTTCATCTACAACAGCATCCTCAGGCTCGATGTCCATCATGTCATCAAATTGTACCTCGTCAAATTGTGCGCGATCAGGGTCTTCAAAGGTAAATTCAAATCCTCCGAGGTTTGCTCTTGCGGGTGCTGGACTGGGAACACGAAAAGACAAGGAAGAATTCACGGCGGCCTGGTATGGAACCTGGCTGCTATTTCGGCTCTGGGATTCGTGTCGAGACGATTGCGATGTGGACGGCGTCCGCACCGGGCTAGAAAAGACAGGCGGGTCCAGGGTTCCATCGTCAGACATCGCCGAAGAAGAGGCCCGCTGCTTCCCCTTGCCTTTCTTCTGCCCTTTGCTGGATTGTTTGAGAACGAATTGTTCAACCATGGTGGGATGGACACGTTGAAGCATTACTGCCGGTATCCACATCCGCAACAGTTTGTGAGCATCTTCCAGGTCTTTGGGCTCCTTCGCGCCCTCTTTACGCGGGGGGGCTGGTTTCGTTCCCCGAATGCCAGCATTTGCAATATGCACTAGTTGCGTCGGTAAAACTTCGATCCGATATTCCAATGTATCATCAGTGGAGGTGTGTTCACGACTGCCGACGATCTGGGTGATTAAAGGACGGAAGTCTTCGTCGTCCGTCACAACTTGCTGATGGATTGGACCGCGGTTAACAAAAGCATTTGCGACTCTGTCCGTCCGATCTGGTTTGCTGAGGCATCTGTGAATCAGCGACGATGGTGTCCCAATTTCCCTGGTGTGACCATGTGTTCGTTCGTTTTCGTCCATTTCGAGCGCGGAGCGTCTCAATACATGCATGATGGCGCCGGGCCACAGCAATCTAGAGAATCGTTCGATGATGACCTCTCTTTGACCCCATTCAAAATATTCCTCGCACAAATGTGCGACTTGACCAAGATCGATACCTTTCCTATCCCTCAGCGACAAGCTACTAGAAGGGCCTGCTCCGACCTTGTTTCCGCTGTGAAGGGGCTTTGCGTACTTCTCGAGTGTCTCGAGAGGCGGGAATGTGTCCGGCAAAACCACAGAGGTACGAGGAGTGCCTTCTCTCAGCTGTGTGTTTACGCGCAGGCGCCAATGGACAAGGAATTCGGAAAGCATTTCCTGTGGTAAATTCTGATATGCCTGTAGAAGCTCGTCTCCGAATTCGCAGCGTGCCAGTCGAGCGGCGATGGCTTTACCGATACCATGTACGCCCTGATAATTGCTATCAGCAAGGTAAAGTCAAAAATAGCAAACGATCCCCGACCTTATCGTAATCTCCACCTGCAAGAAGGGCGAAAAGAATGAGACCTCCCCTGTTGATTGCAACTCGAGGATTATTCTCTATATCCGAGGCTCTATAAATCCAAGTATGGAATTGGTCCGTCTTATCCTTCGAGTTTGTGGCGAGGTGTCTTTTGTTTCCGCTCAGAGAATCGCTCGGGCTGCAGATCGGATGATTAACATCAGAGGTTTGAGGTTAAGAATGCAGTTACTTTTTAAAAACGGTACGCGCTCCAAAAATAAATGTATCGCAGTCGTCACTCATAATTGCATCAATATGGCCTTCTCGATTCAGGAAAGCAAGTTCGGCTTCAGCTTCTGCAGGAGCCTAAATAATATGAATATCAGAATGTGGCCATGCGGGACGCGGGAGAGTTTTACTTCGCGCCATTCCATACCGAACGCGTCCAAGAATTTCTTGAAGGGTTGAGACAGCTCATGGGAACCTGATTTGCCCATTTTGCTCCCCCGCTGACCAATAGAACATAAGTGAGTTCTCTTCAGCCTACAAGTCGCTATTATCGACAAACCTTGACTTTCGGACGGAGCCTGCCATCGAATACAAAGAGAGGTATCAGAGACATTTTTGCTGTTGGTCATTGACGACGTCAGTTCCATTGGCATCGAGAAAATTGCAAGTAGTATCACTGACAAAGTTTGGCCAGCTGGAAAAATAAACCACGCACGGCAGGATTGTCGCCTCCTCTGCTCGCCTTTGCGTGCTCAAACCATATGCTGACATCAATCCCAACGCGATATGCCCTCCTAAGGAAGTTCTCTATTCGTAAATTTTCTTCTTTGTGCGGTACATGATACCTTACCTTCCAGAAGAATTCTGCTGGAAGCCGTCAATGGCGGCCAATTTGGCGATAGAAATTACTGTCCCTGCGTCTTCCAAAACCTATAAAACCGCCTTTGGTGTGAATCCTCCTGGTTGGTGTAACAGGGACTGACCTCCCACAGGCCCGGAACACCCATATCAGCAGAGAATGGTTTGATTTGCGCGTTGGAGAAGTTTGGGGCTGCCGGTTGTAGATATTTGAGCTGATCAAGGCTGGAAATCTATCCAGGGTGTACGAAATTTGGGGGATGCACAGCGAATCGTCGATGTTTTTATGGGAAAGGGTATCGCTTGAATTAAGAAACAGACAAGAGGTATGTTTTGCTTTTCCGGCTTAACTCGCGCTTGAAACAGAAGAAAATGCCACCTTCACGCCTAAGCAAAGCGTTAAGCGCGACGGCCGAACTTCAACTTCAAGCGGCGCGCTAAGAGTCGCCAAGCGCATCGCGAAAGGTAACCACCACGTGAAAATGTGACGTTGTCGTCACAGCGTGTTGCCAGTGATCGAAACCTGATTCCGAGTCGCGGCCATTGCCAGTGACTGCACTGCTTCAAGTTGCGTGCTTTGTGCTTGTTTCCCTCACATTCACTACTTGTCTTTGCTACAACAAACCCGCACTTCGAGTGCTTTCTACATTCTCTTTGGGATCGAACTGAGCTGCCCTCAGAATTAAACTGCCTACCCATTTGGCGACTATTTAACTCATTCACCAACGGCAATATTGAACAAACTCAACGGTAACTCCGACCTGAATTCTTTACCTACTACATCTTTCCAAGGCAATATAAAGGCCGGACAGGCAAAATGCCCTCATTTCAACCTCTTGCTTCAACTTCTAGCATCTCTGACAAGCGTAAAGCCGAAGGGTACCCGGAAAATCGCAATCCGAAACGAGTTTCTGTTTCTACTGGATACGAGGGCGATGAAAACGTCCCAGTAAATACTCCGCCTTCAGGCTCAAGCCCATCTCAAGATCAAATATGGATGGTCCAGTGGTATTTGTCTGTTTTGGAGCAATGTCGAATACCGTCGTTCAGGTCTCTTTCTACAGGCGAAATCACCAATACAAAAAACACAAGACCTGGGATGGTGATGCCATCTTTGTTGTCAACTCCAAATCAGAGGCTTATCTATATGACTGTGATGGAACACTGTACGCACTCCTATTATCCACTGTATTCTCTCTCTCTCATAGTCGATCAGTATGACCACTGAGAAGGCCACAAAAGCTTTGCCGTTATACGAAGGCAAAAACTTCTCCGTTGGTTCAAAAGAAATCGAGTTGGATCGAAAGATACCGCAAGAACAGTACTTATCTGGAGTATGTTTTGGCCGCCATGTCAATATAGAAGGCAATTCAACTATTACCCCGATGTCGAACACTCACAAAATGAAATTCAATCCTCCTTCATTCAAAACTCGGAGGCAGGCTGTCGCAGTCAAGGATAGTAAAACTGGTTTCGTGAAGGCGGAAACTATGAGTTCCAATGTTCAACATAGTTCTTTACCTCCCCGTCCGGATTTACCAGAGACGAATAAGCCATCGTCCTCGTGCTGGACAGTCAACTGGTGAGAAAAAGGGTTTGATAGTATATGTACTCTTCTTAACATAGCATACAGGCGCAAACCTCAAGGAAAGAAGAACAAGACCTGGGATGGAGATGCATACATCTCCCTTGCGAATGACAAATTAGTTATGATATCGGAAGACGGTAAAATGTAACTGGCTCATTAAATTTATGGGGTGGATCTGGCTGATCTACATGGCCTCTAGTATGGGCTCTACAACGTGGAAAGGTCAGGACTTAGTCCCCGGATTCACCACTTTCATAGGTGGCAAAGAGGTCGAAATAGATATGGCTATTTCATCATCACAACTACCCGACAGTATCGCCATAGACGAGCTCAACCTTGAGCGCGACCCTCCAATGGAACCCGTGGATACAGATGTAGTAGAGAAAAGGGACAGGTTATACGTGGCTCCGACAAACTTTTATGCCAATTCAAGCCCCAAACCCAAAGCTAAAGGTCCTCTGTAAGTAATTACCCACCTATAACATCTATTTGATTGTATATCTGCTGTAGTCACGATCCGACAACCCCAGAAGCCCTGGTGCTGAAATCTCCTACAAAAGAGCATATCAAAAAATTCAATAAGCGGTGAATAGATATTGAACATACCTATGGTGACTGTATCTCATATTATGGCATGCAGAAACTTGCCTATAGTTCCTGTTGTAGTAGATCCTATCCTTGCGCGAAGAATGAGGCCCCATCAAAAAGAAGGCTCGTTGGCAAAATCCTCTGGGCACCCCTACTATCACTAACATCATTACATAGGCGTATCATTTCTCTACGAATCTGTTATGGGTCTGCGTAAACATGAAGGTCAGGGTTGTATTTTGGCCGATGAAATGTGCGTGATTATCTGTACGTTGTCTCGTTTGTATTCTGATCAGTTTACAGGGGTCTAGGAAAGACGCTGCAAGTAAGTGAGGCTCATTTCAGAGACGCTCAGCAGCTAACAGAATTATATCTCCCCCTCAAAATAGACCATAGCCCTGATTTGGACATTGATCAGTGAGTTTTTTTCTACTCACTATGCACTCGTGCATTCAATCATTGAATCTAGAACAAAATCCATACGCTGGCCCCTCGCCAACCGTTCAGAAGGTTCTCATTGTTTGCCCCGTCTCCCTCGTGAATGTAAGTGAGGTATGCGTCATGTATGCAGGCACTTTATTGAAAACATTCCTAAGAATTGGAAAGCCGAATTTCACAAATGGCTTGGGAGGGATCGCGCTGGTGTTCTGACCTGCGATAAAAATAATACGGCCATCGAACTTTTCGGGCGCTCGTTTGTGCATTCCATCTATGAACCCGATCTCTAGCTCACTCTAGCCCTAGAAAAGTTCATCAAGTGTTAATCATTGGTTACGAACGATTGAGGACTGTAATGTTTGTCCGCTTTTTTACATGAAAATTCCATGACTCATTGCGTACCATAGTGATAAACTAGCAGATATATTGTGAGATCAGCCTTAGTCATGTTGACCAACTTCTCATGTATTATTGTAGCCCCCCTATCGGGCTAATTATATGCGACGAAGGCAGGTTGATGTCCGTGGAATTCATATACCAGTCCTGAACTTTTTATTTTGGACAGGTCATCGCCTGAAGTCAGCAAATAATAAGACAACGACCATGTTTAAGTCCCTCAATACTCGGCGACGTGTAATACTATCAGGAACCCCAATTCAAAATGATCTTGGAGAATTCCACGCCATGGTGAGCACCGACCCAATTTTCTTCCGTTCTCGTTTTTTAACAATGGCGAATGCCAACTCCAGGCAGAATTTTGTAATCCAGGTCTTTTGGGTAAAGCCATCGCAGAATCATATATTCGATGTTTCCTGATTTTAGCGCCATCCAACCAGATGATTATAACGTGTTTCGCAAGGTTTACGAAATACCTATACTGAAAAGTAGGGCCCCTGACGCGTCCGTCGGTGAGATCGAATTGGGCGAATCACGCACAGCTCAGGTATGCCCTCTAGTCAGCAAATCCAACGACTGCGTTACCGAACATCTACTACTTAAGCTACTTTTGGTTGCCAAAAGCTTTGTTTTGAGGCGAGATACTTCACTATTGAAGAACCACCTTCCACCCAAATGTGCGACGATTATATCTGTTTTGATATAGGGAACTCAAAAACTTCCATCTTTAGCTGAGTTCGTGGTTTTCATAACTCCTACGCCCCTACAATTGGAAATGTTCTCCAAGATTCTCAATCCCAATAGGCTTGATGATTTGATACAAAGCTCAACGGCGGAGTCGTTAGCATTGATAAACATTTTGACCAAGATAAGCAATAGTCCCATATTGTTGAAAGCCACGGCGGACAGTATAAAAAGTAAAAGTGGATCCCTCCCATCTATGCAACAATCATCGGTCGTTGAGGCGTTAAACCTTCTGCCTGATAACGCGCATATAGCCGATGTTGCATCCAGTGGTCCGTCGATATTTTTTTACGCTTGTGTGTTTTCTTCACTAACGTTTAATACTTAAGGTAAACTCGTAGTTCTCTCAAAAATTCTGAGAACTCTACGCCAAGTGAGATGCTCAGCGTCTTCCTTTAGTTTCAATTTACAGATATTTCATAGAATACATCCGAGAAATGCGTCCTTGTTTCTCATTATACCTCAACTTTGAACATCTTGGAGGCGTTTTGCAGAAAAATGGCGTATTCCTATTTTCGCTTGGATGGGTGAGCAATGTTCCTTTTGAGAATGATCACACACAAACATATCACTCCATAGGCAAACACCTCAGAACAAACGACAAGAATACGTCAATGCATTCAACGCGGGAAATCAACACAATAGCTGTAAGAACGCGCACGAGTATACCTTCGCCGACTGACAAAAAGAATAGTTATATTTTTATTGAGTTCCAAGGCCGGCAAGTATTCTAAATTCATCAACCAAACTATGACGCGGAATTCTGATTTCCATTCACTAGGTGGAGTGGGCATCAACCTGATTGGTGAGTGCCACATTTTATTTTAATTATATCGGAAGATCCTCGTGTGAATCCAATAAATGCAGGGGCATCGAGATTGTTTCTTATTGATTCGGACTGGAATCCAAGGTAAGTCATCCAATTAGGGTTTTTATAGCTGTTATCTTGAGTAAAATATAGTCACGATTTGCAATCTATGGCTCGCTGTCATAGGTAAGGGTAGTACCAATTACCCGCACATCTTCTTTGTTGATACGTTCATATAGAGATGGCCAGAAACGCCCAGTGTTTATATATCGCTTGCTCACTGCTGGAGCCATAGATGGCAAGTTCTATTAATTTCATATCACGGCAGAGTAATCATTTCCCTGCAGAGAAAATCTATCAGAGACAAGTCACCAAGCTTGCCTTGAGCGACTGTGAGCTTCACTACGCTTCCTAGAGTATTTCATTTACACTCATTGAAAACGACCACTACAGCGCTCATAGGATCGGTCAGCCCTTGTATTGATTGCTCTAGGCGGCCAATCCTGCTAACCTTTGAAACAGGGCTCCACAAGCTCAAAAAGTGATTCATTCACCCGCAAGGATGTAAGCCATGAGGATTGTACAAACTACGACGTATCACTGAACTTTGAATCCAGTTGCGCGATATTTTCCGTATTCATCCGGATGCTGCCTGCAACACCCACGATTTATTAGAATGTCCATGTGATAGCGCAATCCCCATGGATGATGATGATAGTGATCTAGTGCTAACTGTTGACGACGATAAAATGCCAGAGATGGGTTTTGTCTGCGCTTCGGATGTTCCTACTGTAGATCCGGATGTGGCGGAGAAAGCGGTCAGTGATAGTCTATATTTGAAGTATCTGTTAACTAATGTTGTTGAGCAGTACCTACAGAAAAAGAAGACCGCACTTGCATCTCTGAGCGAGTGGAAGCATATCAACTGCCTAAAATCTTCCGCGGCAGATCTAGTCCAGGACGACATCCTGCGAAGACTTCTGATCAACTCTGTCAATAAATCTGAGTCCTCAGAATCAGAAGCAACACGAAGCAGTGCAAACACCCTGTTAGCAGGCATCGACCTAAATAGAATTCAAGCCATGGATCAAGTGCCTTCCCCGCGTGATTTCCCGGGTGGAACTATCTCATTCTTGTTCGAAAAATACTCAAAAACAAACCTTAACCCAGATGACTCGATATAATTAATTCCACCTACATTATGACTAGATATTAGACTACTGTCATCCTAGGGTTCTCTGTGCATTAGATCACTTCATTTTCAACAACACAGTTTTTATTCAACCAAGAACTAGTAAGCTTGCAAACAGTGAAGGGGTATGTACTGGAAAATGCGCGGATCTGTAATGATAGTAGGTTACAAAACTATGAACAGACACCCCTCATTTCCCATGCAATGATCAGATATAATGAATACAGTAGAAAAGAAAAATCACATGGTACAAAAAAAACAGAGAACACAAAAAAGTAGAAAAGAAAAAGGGCCCTGGGTATTCACTGGCGAAGGAACGGATCTACAGCTGTGAGTAGACACAACTTTAGACACCCTTCATTCGTCAGTAAGATGGTAGGAAGAGTATTTTGACATTAAATGCGGAAGAAAGGTGGGGTTTCGGTTTGTGATATATTCCGAGGCCGGGACGGACCTGAGTAGCTGTGCAGCAGCTCTTGGGCACCCTCCTAGCACCAGATTTGCGTAATTATGAAAAGGGAAAAAGGAAGAAAAATAACCATGGAAAAGTCACTTCAAAAAATTGTGGAAAAAAATGGAGAATGCAAGAAAGCAAGAGACAGAGGTTGTTTGTCAGATATCTCCGTAGACGACTTCTCCGTCAATGACAGTAGCGTGAACCTTGGTGGCCGGGATATCTTGGACAGGTATGGTCATTATATCTTGAGACAGAATTGTGAAGTCGGCAAGCTTGCCGATCTCAAGGGATCCGAGAGCGTGGTCGGTGAAAGATGCATAAGCAGGATCAATTGTCATTCCTGAAAAATGAGGTTGAACAACGAAGAGTATCAGACGAAGGAATATTACCTTTGAGGGCTTCTCCTCGAGTCAATCTTTGTTCGGGGAACCTAATAATTGTTTGAACGTAGACTATAGGTATTATCACGAATAATCTTACCAGCCGCCGGGTCCATGCGGAGAATGTCCAGAAAGAGATTTGCGCGTGATGGCGGCATAGAACCCAGCCAGTGGGTTCATCGACTCCACAGGAAAATCAGATCCGAGAGTTATCTTGGCACCACTGTCCACTATGGAACGGAAGGCATATAAGCTCTTGATTCGCTCGGGGCCCTGTGCGCCAGGTTAGTGAACGAAGCAGAAAACATCTACATATACGAGATAGGAAATACTGACCAGACGGTCTTGAGCATACCACATGTCGCTTATACTGGAAAATGATAAGTATGTTTCCAATTAATTGAATAAATGAAAGACAGACGCATGCGTCGGTTGAACACTGGCGATGACTGACAGATGGGATTAGTTTGTTGGTCAATTACAAGATGCTCTGTCCTCACCTCCTAGTTTGCTCAGCCGAGCCATGTCAGCTTTGGTCATCATCTGCGCATGTTCGATCCTCGGTCTTAAGGCAGTTACGTTATTTCCTTTCAATGCCGCCTCGAAGACATCGAGCACTATCCCATTGGCCCGATCTCCAATAGCATGCACATTCTATACCCCAAACCGAGTCAACAGTCATAACAAAAATGATTTTACCAAACATACCACTTGCCAGCCGTCCCGTAGAAACTTTGGAATAACGTCGTGAAGGATCTCCGGTTCGATGCGCATAAACCCGCTTGTCGTCGGATTATCTGCATATGGCTCATAAAGCTGTAGGTCTGAAATTGAGAATCCACATGCGGTATAGATAGCAGTCCTAGTTACCGCGGATCCCCCAGTCCGGAGAGCGCCTGCATTCGCTTTATAAACATTGGTACATCGTGATGCAGAATAGGGCGACCTACCATCAGCAAATATCTTCACACTTCGAGCAGTTAGCCTTTCCTTTCCCACAGCGACGAGAGGTTGAGTGGCGTTGCCCCAGTAGGGTTTAGTTTCGTCAAAATAGGTCATGCCATAGATGCGAAGCTATTGTAAACAGCCAAAATTATTGTTTTTTAATTGTCCTAAAGATGTATGACATCATGAGACTCACAGGCAGTGTTCCAAGTGCAGCTTGTCTGAAACGGTTAGTTTACAGTTAACTTGAGTAAGTGGAGGTTTAAAAATTTGCAAATAAATGATGTATGAACCTTTTGAAAAACGCAAGAGATACGGGGTCCAACCCAGCATCGTGAAGTGAGGTCAACCCATAACTAAGAGCATGACCAACAGTCAGCTGGAAACGTCGGGTCAGATCAGTTTCCGTGATTTTTGGCTGCTTCAAAAGGTCCTGTGCATTATCCAAGAGGACACCTTGTGAATGGTAGCGGATAAGATATTTGGGCTGGGCCTGTATGGTAAAAACAAACCTGTCGGGCGCCCACCTTCATCGCGAATGACCACGCCGCCCTCGATTGATGCGGGAAATGGAACACTTTCTTCGATGGCTTTAGAGGACACCCATAATGCATGACAATCTTTGCTTTGCAGTATTACGGGTCTGCCTCTGATAATATTGTCTGCATCTAGGTCAGCCTGCATGTACGGTCAGAGGTTTGTGTAGGTTGTCATCACTCCATTGGTATAACTTACCGAAGTCGGCCATCCACCGGGGCCCCAGATAGTGTGATCCCAGCCACCACCGGTGACAACATGAGACGTGTTATTGTAAATCTCCGGAGTGGATAAGATGTATTCCCTGACAAGTGCAACAGCGTCTGTACTCGCAGGTATCAGCATCAAATGAAAAATCCCATCATAAACCGCTTACCTTGAACTGATTTAGCGCTTTCCAAAGGAAGTTCCTGGGTCGCGCCGTACTCCAAAATATGACCATGCGAATCTAACGAGACATTGAATTCCAATTACACCACCGAAAATATAATAATTATTCACCACTTAATCCAGGTACGATTATTGCTCCCGGCTTAATGAACTTGACGGGGAGATTCCAATTGGCGAGAAGACTGAGGACACCAATTGATTTGGCGCGACGCCACTTTGTTTGAACGGAAACTACAACCCCGGTGTTAATCGTTTCAAGAAGTTGCGAATGGAACTAACCAAGTGAGCCAGTATCAATAACATAGGCGCCTTGAATAACAATACACTGAGTTTGGCTCTGAGCCAGATCAACGGTATATATTTTGTCTGGCTCTTTCGAGCATACCGCATAAGCGCCGTTCGGAGACGTGCGATGAGCACCGATAACCAATGCCATGATGGCCGATACGATTGTGACTATCATTGGCCATCTAGCATAAGGTACCAGAAGAGCTTTCAAGTTATTGTTCTTCACGCAATACGCGTTTCCACTGGACAAATCCGCCATTTGAATTTCGAAGAGAAAATCTAGTGCTACATCAGGCAAAACTATACTTTCAGAGGGAATGACAAGTGCTCACCAAGATTTTGTCGTCAATACACCTATTTCGCCTGGAGAAAAGGCAAAGAAAGGAGGAAATCGGGGACCCAACTGCCCCGCTTAAGTACACCCATGACACCGCCTCAAGTTCCAACCGCCTCCTTCATTTCGGCGCCTAGCTCTGCTGATGTCTTCATCTATTTAGCGCCCATTGAGTTCGGGTAGCGTTCAATGGGTTTGCAGTATGCGCAAGATCTCGATGCAAATAAAGATTCTTGCGTCTCGAGCTATTCCAAATTGCAAAACATTCACTGTACTTAGTTGTGGTCGACCGTCGCTGGATATCAATAGCTTGACACGCGGATTTATGTAATGGAAAAATTTCGAGGAGAAGGCAGTACTTGGAAACTGAAACTGATTGAACCGCGCCCTTACCGTGCCACGTTGAAGGACGTGTCCGAGCCGAGTCCGGGCCGGTTGAGCGTCAGAACTCAAGCTTGCCCGCAGTTGACCGTTGACCGTTGACGACCACAGCTATTGGGCAATGCCCGCCGCAGATATCCTCCAACGCTTTCGTACCAATGAATTGGCACGGTTCCTCAACTCGCACCGCATTTTCTTTTATACACTGGTGTCCTTAGTGTCTGTCTCTGCAGTCATCATCAATGCACTGAAGAATTACAGCAACTTCTATTCTGTCGCCATTTATCTGTCTAAGAGTAGTAGAAGTGTGCTGGTAAGATTTTCAACAGCGATCTTTGGATATCAGCCTCCTCTAATATCACCTAAGGTGCTCGCCAATTTCGGAGTCCTTTTAGCTTTGTTGTGTGGACATATCGTGCAGCGCATTTTCTTTGGTTCGCTTAGACCCAACGAAGTCGAGGCGTGTAACACATTCTTTTCCTTCCGTCTTGTGTTAACGAATCTTATGTTTCTCAGCGCCTATACGATCGATTATGGTTCTTCATCACAGAGTCTCTCCTGGCATTCACTATATTCCGAGACGAGTTTGACACGCCATTTGCCCTTATGTTCGGATTTCTTCTATTCGTGAAGTCCTTTCATTGGTTGGCCAGCGACCGCATTGAATGGGTATGGCTCTATCTCCATCTTAATTGAACGTTTCTAATTTCAGCAGATGGATCAAAGGCCTTATCCTGGACCGCCGCTGTCATTTCACTTCCGCATGACCATTCTTTTTGCCATTCTATGGGCCACGGACTGCCTCATGTTTCTGTTTGCAGTTGAGCACACATTGACTGCCGGGGTGGGTGGAATGGTGCTATTCGCCAGCGAGGTAAGTATTTGCTGTCTTTTCTCAGGTTATTGCATAATGACCGTTGATTAGTATGGAATATTAATGGCGAGTGTCATGAACACCATCCTCAAGTACCTTCTTTCTACATATGACCTGCGCAGGGCAGGCAGGAGGGGTGGAGAAAACGCGCCTCCATGGGAAAACAAGAGCATGTGGATATTCTACATCGAACTCGCCACTGGTTGGAATTTTTTTGCCATGCCTGGGCTTCATATTAAAGTTATTTACAGATTTCCTCAAGTTGACAACATACCTCATCTTCTTCATAATAATCATCACATTCTATGGACTACCGCTCAACATCCTTCGAGACGTGTATATCACAGCTCGTTCCTTTGTCACGCGACTACGGGCGCTTCATCGGTATCAGACTGCCACACGCAACATGGACCAGAGGTACCCAAACGCCACAGAAGCAGAGTTAACGGACATGTCCGATCGGACATGCATCATTTGCCGTGAGGAGATGATTTCAAATGGGACTGAAGAATCTCCCATGCAGTCCGAAGGGCCGAACACGACGCCAAAGAAATTACCGTGTGGCCACATCTTCCACTTCCACTGTCTCCGCTCCTGGCTAGAAAGGCAGCAGAGCTGTCCCACATGGTATTTCTTTTCTATAAAGAATCTCTACGACAATTAACAACTACACAGTCGAAGGAATGTCTTGGACGCAGTCGCCGCACCAGCGCCAGCTGCCCCAGGCCAAATTCCGAACCCACCTGCGGACGCTCAGCAAATGAACCCCATAGCTCCAGGAAATGCTCCGCTTGTACAAGGCGCTAACAATAACCCATTAGGTTTTATTGGGCGTTTATTCGGACCACCACCCGGTCTCGCGAATCTTGCTCCAAACAGGCAACTGCCTCAGAACCACGGTCAAGCAGGTGGACAAGCTGGCGGACAAGCAGGCGGACAAGCAGACGATCTTTTCATCAATTATCAGGTGCAATTTCAAGCCCTTAGACCAAACGACGGGAATATCGAGCCCGTACAACAGCTACAGCAACTGCAACCCCAAGCTCTTCCTCCGTATCCTGGTTTTGTAGGCCCAGGAGGTGCTTGGCAGCCATGGCCGGCGGCGAATGTCGCTGACCACAATGATGTTATACCTGATGCCACTGACCCCGAAAGCATTGGCGCAGCCCCCAGAGTGGAAGGTACCGTATTGGATCAATCTCAGTCATACTCAACAAGCAACGGAGGGACGTCGCCCGCAACCTCTCCGACGGTGTCTGAGCAACCTACCCCAGAACAATCCGATTCTCGGTCAGCAAGAGAAGCAGCTGCCCAGGCTGCACTTCGCCGTTTTGGTGTTGGGCATCCGCCTGAAAATAGTACAAATTTGTCTACGCCAACGCCGACGCCGACGCCGACTACAAATATTAATACTCCACCAGCTTCTACCTCAACATATAGCAACACTCAGAAAACTACGGTGCCCAATGGCAATCAAGCGCCAAAATTGATCCCACTCTATGACTTCCGGCCTCAGTCTGTTTCAACTTCGATTCCACTTTCCGGCACCCAGCCTTTGGGACAAAACAATTTTTTCGACCCAATGCAGTTCTCTCGACAAGGGAACCGGGTGTTACCGCAGAGACTTGGCCAAATTAATCTACAGCCCCAACAAAGCTCTAGACACCCCCTTCCCTCGCGACTTCCCCCGACTTTGACAGACGAACAACTCGCCGCATTGGATGTCCTGACAAGGGAAAGTATTGATGAGCGTCTGCGTATCCTTGAGGGTGTTTCTAGTTCAGTCTATCGATGCATCGATGATCTCATGAGAATGCGAAGTGCTCTTCCCATGTCAAACGGTTCAACTTCCACAGCTGCGGGACCTGCTAATACTGCCGATGGATCGGTTGACGAGGTGTCGTCTGCACCCCAGGGACAAAACGTGGGCTCGAGTCGTGGAAAGGAGAAGATGAAGGCGATCCCAACACCTGAGGGTGAATCGCCATTCGAAGTTTCCGAGAACTAGTCAAGCACATCGCGCTGCACATATGTATCAAACAAGTATCAAATGAATTGTGGCGTTAATATTGATTCAAATTATGCGTGGTACTTTTAGATGGTGTAAGATGGCGGTGTTTTCTGTATTTATCCTCTTGCGTTGAGGAGGGCTTGTGCGCGCTCCTTTACATGATTGGAATTAACCATAGATTTATCCACTCGAATGTAAAACTCCTTGAAAACAAGGCCGGATGCTTTGCGTGGGTCGGTACCCGAGGGTAGTGTGTCTAGCACGGCTTTGATGTGGGCATCGATATCCGCTATTGAAAGAAGGGGAGGCAAGAACTTGGAGAGAAGCTCCACTTCCTGTTGCTCTTTCTCAGCAAGATCTGGTCTTTTAGCTTCAATAAACTGTAGGGCTGCTTCATTCTGCCATTGGGAGTTGTCAAAGCAAGGCGACATTCAGATATTGATTCGATCTTACCCTACGTTGAATGGCTTTGCGCATTATACTTACCTGTGGATACACAATTAGCAGCTGAGGTATCACAAAGAATAATGACGTACATACCGTGGCAGACGGGGAAAGGTCGCCATTCACTGCTTTGCCTGCTGAGTTTATTTCAGCTAGAATTGACTGCACGAGGACGCGTTAGTTTCCGTATAACGCGCCTGCTTACCACACCTACCCGCAAAGTCGTGGATGCATTGGTGTCGCGTCTCTAGACATCCAAAGCCTCTGTAAGCCCTCACATACTAGCGTCCAAACTCAGATGACAGCACCTTCATTGCTGCCTTCACTTCATTCATAAGTTGCGTGCGCAGATCTAATTTCAACCCTACGAAACTCGACTCAGACCGATTATGTGGCAACTGCATGGTAAATAACATTCATACCTGGGCTGCTTTCAGCAGTGCTGTAGAAACGACGGGCAGCCAGAGTGCGTGTGGTGGTACGAATCAAGCTTAGCATTGCAGGATTAATACAGCTCCACAGGAAGGTGTAAAGTTCGTGCTGAAGAAAAGGTCAGTAAGTAGTAACTTAAGTACGCGACGAGCGAGGACCAGCGCTGCCCCTGGCCCGGCAAGCTCCGCGGCGCGCGCATCAAATATTCTCTGTTGCGTGGCCCTTGATAAGACAAATCCAAGTCACGAACGCGCGAAATGGTTGGCTCTGTGCTCACTCCCTCCAACTCGGAGGTACCAGTGTTTGTGTCAGATACCTACTTACGACACGCAGAATTCGACCTTTCTTGAATCTTTTGCGAAGTACAGTGCATATTATGTCGGCCCAATCAATTCCGCCCTTTCCTAACTCAGGGAGTTTTTTGAGTGCTATTCGACAATCAGCCAAAGGATTGCGCATTGCATCGGGTATCGTAGTAAGTGCTCAATTCGAACCGCTTCAACGATTCAAAAACCCTATAGTGCGTTAGATTGCACCCGCACAGGTCAAACGACTTTTGTTTTCGCCAACTTTCGTCGAATCATTTCAGCGCGTCTCAAAGATTCACGGTCTCGCGTTACCGCTCAATTTCTCGTCCAGCTTGGATGAACTCAACCTACTGTCCGTGCTGTCCCTGCTAAACTTTGCATCGGGATACCGCGCCCCACTGCACATGCAAACGGGCAGAGGCGCATGGGATTCCATTCGTGCACTTGTGTTCTCACTCTACATTACCTCGTCCACAGGCGAAGGCGATCTACTCTCGGCGCAAGGTCTGAAGTCAGTCAGCATGTCACAAATTGCCGAATTTATGGGCATTAATTTGCATGTCGAACGTGCTCACGAGACAATTCCTGGCGTAGTCATTGGGGAACTAGGCGGCCCATTACACGACTTAGTGAAGCATATCGCTTCGATCCTGAACGAAACTGGCGAAATTCTGCTGAATAACGGGTACTCAAACCTAGGGAGCTTTGTAGCCGAGGCTTTGAAAGACTCAGCAAAAGCAAGCGACGGGCAGGCTGCACTGGAGGTGGTTTTGGAAAAGGTAATCTTTCACGGCCTCTTCCACGCTCAGAGATTGATCTGACTTGAACAGCTCGTTCGTGCCTTTCCCGGCTTCCGAGATATGTCGATCGTGGACAGAAAACCCATTTATTGTTTTAAGAAGGCATTGTTCCTCACCCACGCTATCACCATTCGTTTTGGCTCGCTTTCTCCCCCACCGTTCCCCATGCTGGATACCACCAAAACCCCAGTTTTCTCTGACAACGTCTTACCCTCTCTCCTCATCCATCTCGGAGTCATTGATGTATCTGGAAATCCCTCCCTTTCCTCGCTATTCCCAAATGCCTCGTCCGATGAGAATTTAAGCCCTCTTCTAGGATCGCCTCCTGCTGCTGTTAAAGTAGCCAAATCGGGCACAAAAGTGGTTCCTAAGGAAGGGCCAATCGTTACAGCGGACCAGGCCTACATACTGCGAGCAGCAGCAATCGATGCATGCGAGATTATCGTGGAGACGGCCCAGTCTTTGACGGACGAAGAAAAGGAGCAAGGCGCGGACTGGATTTCCAAGATCACCTTGCCAGAGCTGGATATGTGGATATGGTCTATCGCGAAGGATCGTCCTGACTACCGCGCATTAGAGAGATTTGCAGCGCTAGATACCATATACTTCTGATGCGCCACTGAATAGTACGAGCATGATGCAAAAACAAAGTCGGTACATAAGCAGAGCTTTATTGCAATTTCTAAAAAACATTAGTCGGTGTACATGTCTAGTACAAAATTCCTGATTGTTACTTTCTAACGAAGAATCTGGCCACTTACCAGTGACTATGCCGGGAAGGGGGAAGATGAAATAATTGAATACGTATACATGTGTTTCCTAGTTTTCTTTCCGGTCGAATTGAATGTGAAAAGAGAGACGCGAAAGATATCAATGTTAAGAGCGCAACGATAATTACAACGATTCACTGTCGCTGGCATTGCTGTCGCTCTCGTCGTGGCCCCAGACGGCAAATGCTCTGTGTTCAGGCACGTCCACCGAGCGTGAACGAGACTGTCCTCTAGCGCGCCTGTGGACCAGGGTTCCAGGAGTGGGAGTCTTCGCTGTTTCCGCGTCCAGGTCGCGATCCTTTGGGATTCTGCTTTTCCCACTCAGATGGCGCGGTAGATGCAGCTCGTCTCGGGTACCCTGCTGGGCGGCATACGAGACCAACGAGTCAGGCGATGAGGATGCGGATGAACCCGTGCTCGGGATATCGAAACCAACATGGCGCGGAGATGCATGCGGGGGCGGGACAGCGTATCGGCTGGGCGAGTCCACCCCGGAGTAGGGTACTCGTGGGCGCGATCGTGATCGCGACTTAGCGCGGCGCTTGGATAGGGTCGGCACCAGAGGTGAGCGAATTGCCGCCATTTGGCCCTCTTCGTGCTCTCCGTTCATCTGCTGGGCCGGTTTGGTAGTTGCCTCTGCCTCTGGGGAAGAGTCGTCGATGTCGAATTTATCTTCTTCCTCTTCCTCCTCATCATCGGAAACTTCATCTTCTTCCTCGTCCTCGAGTGTAGGCTCAATCTGATCCAGTGCCATAAGTTTGTGCTCTGACGTTAGGCCGTTTCCTCTGACTCGTTTTTTCGGCTTAGGGGCGTCCTCTTCTACGACGACAAAGGATTTCTGGCGCTCTCGTTCGTTCCACTTCAAAGTCCTAGAGATGGCATGGAACCAATCTGTAGATTGTTTGTCGGCGCAGACCGTAGGGAAGGGGTACTTTGAGGCAGTGACTTTGATGTGATCTCCCTCTGCAACAAAATAAAATGAGTTTCTTTATTCGGACATTGAAGCAGAACCACCCACGTCTGAGCTCAACCCGGCCTCGTCCATCGAACGAAGCCCATGCAGTACTTCTTGAGTTGTAAGGTACACATATCCTAAGTTCCATGCTATCTGGAAGAAGCATTGGTCGGAATGATAAGGTATGCGGGCATATTGGCGTGATAAGAAGAGCCGGGATCTCCGGATGAACGAGGGAGCCACCCGCAGATAGCTGCACGAAAGCGGTCAGTCTACATCCAACTTGTGAACAGAATCAACTCACCGAATATGCCGTCGATCCGGTAGGCGTTGAAACGGTCAAGCCATCCGCCTGCACTGTCGTCATGTGGTGCTCATCACCTGAAGAAATGGTCAGAATTCAAGCATATGGAAAGATATTGATAACTTACCGAATAATTCTAGGAGAGAGACATAAGGACTTGGTCCACGGTCCACAACGAGGTCATTCAAGACCTCGAACGTTTCAGCGGCTCTCGTAGTGAAGCACATAATTTCCTTGTCCTTTATGTTGCTTTTCCCTTCAGCCACAGAATAGCCTCCAGTCCAACCACCTTCGAGTGCCTCCCATCCTCCTTTCTCGAGGTTCTTCATCATGATCTCGCCTGTTTCGCCTTTTTTGACTGCTTTGCGTCCTTTACCCTTTTCGTTCGCGACAGATCGGTAAACGGTGCACGTGAAGCGCATTCTCAGATTGACCCGAATGCCGTTGTCGATTGCAGAGTCCATGACTGCCTGATGATCGGCGAAATCGAAGTTCGTGAGGAAGCCAAGAGAGCCGAGAGCGAAAGGGAGGACTGGAGGGACGATGCGTTGGAAGAGCCATGATGTGAAAAGCACTGTTCCGTCGCCACCAAGCTATAACAGAGGTTGAATAAGTCGGCAGCAAAGAGACAAGAAGGGACTTACAGTAACAACGAAATCGAACAGATGTGGGCTGTTACTGCACATACTGCTAGTCCAATACCTGAGTTGGCCATCTTCAGTGTCTTCTTTATGTGTTGAATTTGAGGACATGGATGACAGGGATTGGCTGCTCGAAGCCCTCCGTCGCGGGAAGGGGACAAAGAGCTCAGGATGATCGCGCAAGATGCCCTCGGCGTCAAATCGTTTGGAATGGCGAAGTTGACTGTCCACATATCTATTGCGAATATATAAGGATAACGCAAAGCGTCTTCATGGTGAAGTTCACATACACCACTAGTCCTCTTTTCGATCCGCGTCTATGTTTGAGCATGAGATATAATGCCAATTCGCGGGTCAATTTGATAAGTCGGTTATCGCGCGCTTTGGTGACTATAAGGACGGTCTGAATATTGGACTGTACACGGGCACGGCCTCAATAGGAGAGCAGGTCAGGGTACGTGGCGCCAAAGTCGAGATTACAACTCACCCAGCTGCTTGCTCATCTCGCGGACGCCCACAGCCGTCTCTGCGAGTCGCTTGGTCAAGCTGTTGACAGAAGGGTCTTCTTCCTCGTCGTTGCTATCAACGTCATGGGAAGATACGGTCGAGACAGATCGGCCTCCGGGGCTGGTAAGATGTTGCAGAGATTTTGCGACGCCGACGTCGCTGCTGTCGATGATAGATTGCTTGTTTTTCAACCAATCCGTTAATTGGGCGCCTTGGTCAAGCTGGGAATGCACAAAACAGGGAGAGTGCATTGGTTTGTGGGGGTGTTGGATGTGATGCGAATTTTGATGAGGCATTTTCGACGGAGCAGGGATAACATGAACTGAGTGTTCCGGAGCCATCGGTGCGGGCGCCTGCGCGCCGTTCACCCTCCTGGCAAAATCCGGAGAGGTGGTGACTTCGACGTCGGGGTTCCAGTCCGACTGTTTGAGGTCTATGTGCAGGGATGTTGGCCGGCTGTTCCTGCGGGAGAGCGACGGGGGTATATCTGGCCTTGTATTGAACAAGGCTGGTCCGGGCGTCGTAGGTGGAGTCGAAAAGGTGTCAACATCGGGAGAGCGGGATTGCTGCCTATCCGCCAATTGAGTCATGTTCGTGTGGAGCAGCGGCAGCGGTGTCAGCAATGGGGTTCTATTGGGCTGTTGGAGGTGTCAGAACTCTAATAACAGATCTCGAAATCCAAAGTTGATTCTTACAGTTACACTCATCCTGACGCGTTTATCAGTGGTTGGAGTCGTCCGGACGACGAGCGTTTCTATCGCTTTCAAGTGATTTGAAGATCGCGTAGAAATAGATGGGCGAAAGCCGGGTAACAATTGGGCCCCTCTTTCCACAGGCGCGTCAGCATCCAATTAGGGCCGACGAATGAACGTTGGCCGGCGTAGGTCGGCGTGGACCACCATCATCCATCCATCCGAACCCATGGCAATGAATCGTTTTTCACGCTTACGCTAGTCGCTCGACCCTGATCTATCACCTCATCCAAAGCTCAAACCTGTTCCATTACCATCGCTAACTATCATGTCCGTTAAACCTCAGAAACTTCCATCCAAACCTCTTCCTATATCAGATGTCTTACGAGATCTTGCTGTTCTTCGGTCATCAGGATGCGGCATACCGGAAATATTCAAGATACGCGTGGGGAATGACACCAAGGCTGAGGATGGGTCCGCAAGCCGGGTGGATTCGTCAGTATCTTTGTCATACGAATACGTCAAAGAATCGCGAGCTGCTATCCGCCTTCACGATTCTGGGAAACTAGAGATGCAAGGCTCTAAGATTGAGGAGGCAAGGTCGAAATATGAGGGCTTGTTGGATGGGATCGACGGTTGATACTGTGACTACTGATCAGCGGGTAGGGTTACATATTCACACTCCTGCCATAATTTGCGTCGATAACCACGCGTTTGAAATAGCATTCCACGTCTCTCTCTCATACCTACCCAACTTCGAATCGTTATGAAATCCATCACCTATGAAATCCCCACAGATCAACGCGAACATCGAATATCCACACATCCAACCATCGCGGAGTCTCCTTATCTTTCTTACGAAAAATTCATGGAAGGTCCCTTATTATAAATGGCTACATTGTTTAGCCTGCCGTCCTCAGCCGGCCTTCTTCAACACCTCTAGAGAGCTCTAGAGACGGCCCACCTTGCCTTTCCACGACATACACTGCCTCTTGGAGTCCAGCAGATGGAACCAGTTCAAGGACGGGGCACCAGACTTGTACGCGCTCTTGTCAAAGTTACACGCGCCGAGTCCGCGCACGTATACTAGTATACGTAGGGTAAGAGGATTTGACCCATTGGTATCGAGGTGTCTGTCCGGGGATGGCTCAAGGTCTCCATGTCCTAATAAGGGCTATTTAGTGTACACGACAAGTGTCGAAATATTAGGAGAAGCTATGCGTTTGAGAAGCGTTGGGCATTGGGCGATAGGTAGGAATCGCAGTGGTATCTTGATTCTTGGTGGTATCGGTCGGACGACCCCTGAGACATGCATCTGGATCAGCCGTACACGTGATGAGGTAGAAGTTCATTCTTGCATGGAGCGGTGAGCGCCTCGTGCCGCGTTCTTCAATCTTCGCTCCTCGTTAGTCTACGACTCACGAAGGTCCAAGGAAGCTCTCCGTCAACGTCAACCTTGACGCCTCCGATGATGGCCTTCGACACGGTCTTCCCTTTGCTTCCTACTCTTACTGCTCGTGTTCTTTCTCCAGGAATTGTTCTCCTTTCTGCTTTATCTTTGCTCATTATCCGCTCTCAACCTCCCTCTTCACCCTCCCCAATCACGCCCGTCGTTGTCGCAACTTCAATCCCTCGACGAGCCCTTATACTAACCTTCTTGTCGCTCATTTCATTGACTTATTTGTTCGATGGCCTTGCTTTCGTTGTCATCGCCGTCCTCGATAACGATTGGCCTCGTCATTCTGGTATCCCAATCAACACAGTTACTGGTGTCGTCGCGTTTTCCGGCCTAGCAGCTCTTGGAGCATGGAAGGATATCCATGGTCTTCCAGTGTGGTCCCTGAAGAGGGTGAAAGTGGCCATCACCGCTTCTTTAGCGTTCGACATAACTTTAGCCGTGCTGCTGGCCTTCCGTCTTCGACATGGTCAAACACGTACGTGATTAATATCTACGCGTCATTTATTTGCATACGCTGACTATACTTGTATGTAGCCCCCGTTTTTTCCATTCGCACTCTAGTTCATGTTTTATTCCCTGCTTTCCGCATTGTCTTACTCCTTCCACTCCTAGTGGGGCTATTGTCCCCTCGCGTCATTTATAGCTCTGTGGGATCATTCGACGATGTCGAATCTCCAGAGCCCACGACTTCTACATTCCTTCTCCCTCCTGGAATTGGCTCGCAACCGTCTGCAGGTCTATCTGGTGTTTCCGCTATCAACGGCGAAGGCAGCAAATACGGCACTTTCCGCACTACGCGTTCAAATCTCCAGACATCGACCCCTGTCACTCGTGCAGCCACTCCTTCACCTTCTACTGCGCCGACTGACGCCAAGGTATTTGTAACGTATATCCAGGAGTATAGGTCGGCTAAATCACTGTTATAGGCCAATTTAAAACCTGAGATCTCCTTAGAGCCCTCCTGGGGAGAACTTTGGGTGCGCATCCGTAGGCTCGGTCCCTACCTCTGGCCGAAAAACGATAGATGGCTTCAATTTTTAGGCGTAAGTCTAAGTTTCTTTGGCACAGTACGCGAAAGATAGCTAAATGATATATTAGGCCTTATGTTTGATTATTCTCCTTCTTGGACGCGTGATAAACTTGGCCATGCCCCTTACGATAGGAAAGCTTGTTAGCGTTCTTGAGGGCACTTCAGCTGGCTCTCCTTGGCCATACCTCTTCGGATATGCCGGTCTGCGGTTCCTACAAGGCAGCGGCGGACTTTCTGCGCTCCAGGACGTACGTGTTTTCCTCCAGTGAAGAATATGTGCATTTGACAGAAAAACGTACAGTGTCTCTGGGCTCCTGTTATGCAATACTCCGACAGAGGTATGATTATACTTTACATCTCGCTGTTATCGCGTACCAACATGACTTTTCAGAAATGTCTCAATTATCTTTCGATCACCTACTCAATCTTTCTTACTCATGGCACACCAAGCGTAAGACTGGCGAGGTTCTTCGCGTTTTGGATCGTGGCGCTGCCATCAACCATACTTTGGAAGTGTGTTGTCTGCCGTTTCTATTCC
Organism: Hypholoma sublateritium FD-334 SS-4; assembly: GCA_000827495.1. NCBI lineage: Eukaryota > Fungi > Basidiomycota > Agaricomycetes > Agaricales > Strophariaceae > Hypholoma > Hypholoma sublateritium. The sequence continues at coordinate 442,759 of KN817523.1, read as the reverse complement.
TGGGATGTTTTATTAACAGAAATATAGCTGCTCTTGTTCAGTGTCCTCCCGACTTTCATGGATATTGCCATTGCCTTGATTGCTTTCTGGGTTCTTTTTTCATGGACCTTGTCGCTGGTCATCTTCATCGTGATGTTCGCCTATGGTCTGTCTACTATTACATAAAGCTTAAAAAATCTACTTACATATTCTCAGTGGCCGCCAGTGTTATACTCACTCAATGGCGAACCCGACTCAGGCGCCAGATGAATGAACGTGATATTGTAAGCGTTCATGATCTACTTTACACACTAATTCTGATGCTGGTCTTTTTGCAAGGCAACTCGCGGTATTCATACCGATTGCCTACTCAACTACGAGACGGTTAAATACTTTGGTGGTGAAGAGCATGAAGGAGAACGTTACCGAGAGGCGATCAGAGAATATCAAGCGCTGGAATACAAAGTGATCAGTATGTGGATCGCTACAATAAGGAATATTATCTCTTAGTTGACCATCCTACAGTTTCTCTGAACCTTTTGAACTTAACCCAAGCCTTCATCATCGTGAGTTCATTTTACATTCTTTCCAAGGGCTACTCACTCGAACACACCGTTGAAAACAGACTGCTGGACTTCTCGTCGGATCGCTGATGGTCGCCAGGCAAGTCGTATTCGACGGACAGCATAAAGGCAGCGAATTTGTCAAGTTCATTACCTACCTTGCTCAGGTTAGTTTCTATCTTTGACAACTATCTATTTTTCATTTGCTAAATTTGTAAACAGTTATATGGGCCGCTTAATCAATTGGGACGTATTTACCGTTCGATCAATCAGTCATTGGTCGATACCGAGAAGCTTCTTGCTTTGCTTAGCGAACCCACGGAGGTCAACGACAAGGAAAATGCCGCCGATCTCGTCGTCCATAGCGGAGAAATCGAATTTGGTGGGTGTGATCTAAGTCAGGGTGTGGTCATGGGTCACTAGTCACTGACGAACGGCGGCCGCAGATGACGTTCATTTTTCATACGACGATGGCCGAACGACTGCCATCAACGGCGTTTCATTCAAGGTCCCCAAGGGCTCATCTGTAGCGCTCGTAGGAGAATCTGGTTCTGGAAAATCTACGATCCTTCGCCTTCTGTATCGCTTCTATGACTTGGGCGAAGGACAAGGGAGGATTCTCATAGATGGTCAGGATATCAGGTATGTGTTTGAAAGCCTTGGATAGTTTCATTTTTTAAAAGTACATCAAGGGACATTACTCAGAAAAGTCTGCGCAAAGCGATAGGAGTGGTTCCGCAAGATTCCGTCCTTTTCAATTCGAGCATTCAGTATAACATTGGGTATGTGAAATTACTGTCGCCGAATGAATGCGTCCTCATCCTCTCGTAGGTATGGCAAATTTGGGTCAACTCCCGAAGAAATCGAAGCTGCCGCCAAATCTGCTCAGATGCACGAGAGGATCATGGGTTTCCCTGACGGTAAACCATTATGCCACTTGCAACATCTGAACAAGTGCTCATATTGCTTCAGGTTATAACACCAAGGTTGGTGAGCGCGGTGTTAGACTCAGCGGCGGTGAAAAGCAGCGCGTGTCCATTGCGCGAACGTTACTGAAGAACCCACCTATCTTACTTTTGGATGAAGCCACCAGGTATAATCAACCTTTCCGTAGTTGTGTTGGAAAATTGAACTCATTTAAATTCAGTGCTCTTGATACTTCTACTGAAAAGGACATACAGAAAGCCCTCCAAAACCTTGTCCAAGGTCGTTCTTCCCTGTCGATTGCCCATCGTTTATCTGTAAGAATTTCGTAAAAATTCGTAACACCAGCTAAAGCCTTTCGTTTACCAGACTATTGCATCTGCCGATATGTGAGTCTGGCATCCTACCTGCTCCCAAACTTTATATTGATTTATGCATAGAATTCTTGTGCTCAAAGATGGCCAAATCTATGAGCAAGGTAGCTTCAGAGAATTGGTGGAACTCAACGGATTATTTGCTTCGATGTGGGCGAACCAGGTTTCTTCTAGTGAAGGCCCTGCTCCATCAATCGCAGAAGCTAGTATCAAGCACGAAGTCTCTGGGTACGCTGTTGATACCGCAGAAGTCCAAGAGATTCAAGATGCGCAGCCTGAGGAAATTGCAGTGCAACCGACTGAACCTGTCTCAGAAGCAATTGAATATACACCGTCTGTCCGTGCTGAACCAGTCGACATCGATGAAGAAGCTGCACCTGTAGAACCGCTTATCACTGAGCCGCAGCCATTCCCGGCATCCGCTGATACACCAGACGTCCCCGCTGAAGCTCCTGCCGCTCAAGAGCCTACAATCGAGGAAGCTTTGATCCATTCACCAACTCCCTTGTCTTCTCCGATAGCATTCCCAACCTCGAGCGATAGCCAATCTGAGATACACCGCGTTGAAACCCCTGCCTCTGGTGCCCCTGCGCAAGTCGCCATGCCCTTGCCCATGCCCGCACCCGGTCCGGCTGTTACCTTCGGCGCGTCTGTCAACTCTCCCCCGTCTCGTACTGGCACTCCCGACCCGGAGAGCGAACCAAAACGCAAGCGCATCTCCTCCCAGAACTTCCAACGTCTGGCACGACGAATCTCTCTCACTACACGACGAACTGGATCTTCCTCTATGATTCCTTCCATCTCTGGGCTCCCTGGCTTCAAACGCGAGCAATCCCCGAGGGTTTCCTCTGATGACGCGGCTACTCGCGGAGAAGGCAGCAACGCCGGCGCTTCGAATGATAGTCCTGCTGGGAGTATCACGGGCGCCGGCGACGACAGCAAGGGAAAGCTCAAGAAGAAGGACAAGAAGGACAAAAACAGAAAAGGTACCCTTTAAACGCGGCCCCTTTTCCTGTTATGGTCTCGATTGACTTTCCCTCGCTTAATGATTTACGACTTACACCATGTTCCTCTTTTTTCCCTCTGCGGCATTTCAGTATCCATCCACTAGGTTTTCGCTACATGGTTCCGCACACATCCATTCTATCCTCATCACGACTTCTCCAATGCACTTTATCATACTCATTCCTCTTTTAAAATTCGTATGCATTGAATGACATTTGCCTGATATTCTGGTCTATTTAAACAAGCTTTGGAAGCGCGACTGAATTAACATGTCACGGGAAATCTCCGCACAGTTGACCCGCAGTGGATGCAGAGACATGTGCCAGGCCCCCATCTGCTGCACGGGCGCTGTTCGCATAGCTGGGGACAAGGATCGCGGTGAGTGGAGCTTTTTATGGTGGTGCTGCGGGAACGGGGGCGATATATGGGCGGAAGAGGGCCTGGATTGGAGTCGATCAGGCGGCAGGCGGCTCGGGCGTCGGGATGACTGCACGGGGGTCATCTATTAGGGAATTCAGCTGGATGAGGTAACAGCGGAGTCCGAATATCGCTGGGGGTATATAAGACTATTTTCATCAAAGTCTGTTCTTCCTCTCCTTACCTTCCAACCACCACAGCCTTCGTTACGAGTTTCGTTTCGGTTTCGGTTCAAGTCTCGTTTATCAGGTTCCAGTTGTAAGAGATCGCAGTGATGTCTTCCAAAGTTTATGTTGGGTCAGTCTGTGTCTTGCTTCGAGTTCCGCATGGCTTCTCCTTTTCGTGGGAGGAGTTCGACTAATAGTTATTTGATACCTCATGTAGCAATTTGAGTTGGAACACGACCGATGATACCCTTCGTCAAGTCAGTTTGATTCTGATACGCAGTATTGTCTGCTATTGTCCGTCATCGTGTCTTATCGCATATGTTCCCAATTATAGGCATTTTCCGAATTTGGTCAGGTCCTAGATGTACGCTATCTTATTTCTCTTTATCAACCGTTTCGATGTCTTGCGCGCTTGCCAATGCCGTCCCTGCTGCTTCGCGTGAGCTTAAGTTGACCGATTGTTGTTGTTGTTGTACAGTCGATCGTCATGCGCGACCGTGACACTGGTCGTTCTCGTGGATTCGGATTTGTTACATACAGCACTGCTGATGAGGCCAACGCTGCCATCGGAGGACTGAATGAGCAGGAGCTTGATGGACGTCGCATTAAGGTCAACCTCGCTAACGCCCGCGGTGGAGGAGGAGGTGGAGGAGGAGGTATGTTCCTGATCTATGTGGCCGTGTCTCGCTTCTGACAGATCGCTCTTACTTGCAGGAGGATACGGTGGAGGAGGAGGTGGAGGTTACGGCGGAGGAGGTATGTCCGGCTCCTTGACGTTAAGAGGCATCGTTGGCTGATCGGCAGATTCAGGAGGGGGCTACCAAGGAGGAGGAGGGTACCAGGGTGGTGGAGGTTCCGGTGGCTACGGCGGCGGAGGCTACTCTGGTGGAGGAGGTTACCAGGGTGGCGGAGGCTACCAAGGCGGCGGAGGCTACACCAGCGGTGGTGGAGGAGGATACGGATCCGGCCAAGGTTTGTCGTCCATCTCTTCATACAGACATATACTTACGCCTCAATTCCCAGGAGCATACTAATCGCGTCGCGCACTTCAAAACGATCCGGAGTGACAGACATGCTTCTCATCCGCTGGGCTCCATTGCTGCGATTTCTCTTGTTCCATGTCCTTGAAATTATCGTCTTGATCAGTGTATGTACCAATTGTACTAGTATGCCCATACAAGTTTCGTCCGACCCTGCACTTTGCATCCACGCCCACGGCCAATCGATAACACTTGATGGATTCTATTGAATATGTAGCTGATCAAAGTGAGATATTGCTCTAACATCGCAGGACTGCGTGTTGCCGAGCGATGGACGGAAGGGGTTGACTGGGCAGGGTCTGGTCCCAGTCGCGTTCTCACGACACACGCGCTACGTGTGACCGCATGATTCAGTGACAGTAACAGTGACATGTATTTGTTTCCATTTGTGGCGAGTAAGCAGGTACAAAGAGAACAGCCCTTTCTTTCGGTTCGCGTTTCTTTATCCATCCCCACTCTGCTTTCGCCACTCCCTGCAACTGCCGGGCTCTCTGCCCGCCGCGTCTCCCAACCTTCAACCACGATCATCCAACCTCAATGCCCCTTCTAAGAGGGCGGAAGCCCTCGCCCAGTCCAAAGATGCCACCAGTTCCCATCAACATGCCCACCCACCATATCCCGTCATCCCATCCTTTCATCATCCCCCTTCCCATAGATCCCGAGATGTTCGTGCAGGACGTCGTCGACGGCAAGATTCCCCGTCCCTGTAATTCATGGATTCTTTTCCGCCGCGAAGTCACGCGCAACTGGCCCTCGTGGATGGGCCCCCTCCCCGCGCAGGGCAAGGTGTCGGGCATAACAAAGGAACTATGGGACTCCTTACCCATAGAGAACCGCCAGCTCTGGGACGACCTCGCTGAGCAAATCAAAGCCCTCCACAAGCTGAGGTTTCCGGACTACAAGTTCAAGCCTATGAAGCGCGAGGAGAAGGAGCGCCTCGTCGAGGCCAAGAAGCAGGCCGCCGCCGAGAAGAAGGAGCAGGCTCGCCTCGCCAAGCTCAACAAGTCGAACGCCGCCGCCTCCCGCGGCCCTGTTTCCGTCGCCCATTCCACGCGCGCTCAGCCGTACTACTTCCCAGCGACCCATTTCTCCCAGTTCCACCCCGCTGGCGTATCCCCTGCCATGTCGTATGCTTCGTTGGCCGATGACGAAGAAGCGCACCCCACCGCGGCTTCCAGCTCTGCGTCTCCAGCTGCTGAGAGTCCATTCCCGAAAACCCCCCTCACTCAGCCGACCTCGCCCCTTCCTTACCCCTTTGAGCAATTCCAGGTCGCTGAAAAGGCCGCGGATGCTGTTGCCACCAGTGCCCCCGAGACTGAGGCCGTCGAGTTCTTTGACACGGAGGCCGCCGCCGGCATCTACCAGGCCTGGGAAGGTGTCGATATCCCCGCGTCAACATCCACCGAACAGCCTGCTGAGGAGTACAACTACAACGGTATGAGCATCGAGGAATTGACCGCGGTATGTTTTGGAAACATCTATCAGTTAATTGTTGCTGATTTCTTTTGCGTAGCAATCGATGTTGTTCACTGTTCCTCCTCCCACTTTCAACGCTGTCGACAATTGGCTCGTTACCGAGAACGCGACTACCTTTGACAGCCAGGTTGACTTCATGAACAACAACGTTGATTTCCAAGCTTTCGAGCTGAACAATTTCCCGGACCTCAACACTAACAAGCCTGGCCCGCTTGACGTGTACCTCGGGCCTCTGTCTCCCAGTCTTGACCCTGCCCTTCTGCTCGCCACGGAAGTTTCTGGCAACAACTTAGGGTCTTTCTACGCGCTCGACCAAATACCGGCTGCCCCGAACGACGGCGACTTCAACAACAACAACGACTTCATCATGTCGTTGTTCGCCAATATCTTTGATGGCCAACAGTACCAGGCTGAGCAGACGTATTTGGCCCAGCCGTACCAGCTCCAACAGCCGTATCAGACCCAGGAGCAGATGCAGCCGATGTTTAACCAGGACATCTTCGGCGGGGATCAGTCGTTGAAGAACATGGCGCTTCAGCCAGTCGAGAACACCGCCGTCGACTACTCGGCGCAGTCGTATACCCCGGCCGTCGAGTTCACTTCGACCAGTGCTTACGCTCCTCCCGCTGGCGCCTCGAACTCTGGATTCCGCAGGGCCGGTGGCAGCTACAAGAAAGATCTCCACTACCAATCGTCGATGTCCGATCTTGAACTTTGAACGGCGCGTCCGCCGTTCTCTCTGGCGACACCTCTCTACATGCCATCTCCACTCGTTCGTAGCTCTGGCAGCTCCGAAGAATGAACGCCCCACGCTGAATATTCACGAACATTATGAATATGTTATGCCGTCTGTGTTTAATGCTCTCCTGTTTTCCATATCTGTGGCTTTTTGCTTATGCGCTTTGCTTCCCATCTAAATACTGCTTCCTCGTTGTCCTGCTTAAATACTGCGTCTCCGTTCCTCGCTTTTCTCGCTCTCAATCTTGTGCTACCTTGCCCATATACCACGAACTACGTGATAACCCAATAACCCCTCTCCTATCCCGTTTTGCTTTTCAGAAAAAACTGCTCTATCACTTCCCTTCCGTACCCCATGTCTCCGTCTTGCTATACTGTTTCGCCGTCCGCCATCCAAGCCACCACTATCCGCCCCTCGAATTGTTTTCGTCGACCTGCTGGGCCAGCGTCAGACATGCCATCCCTCCCATCCGCAAATCCCTGTTTCGCTATGATGTTACGTTGTCCACAAGATCGCGCCCCGCTGCCCCTCGTCACGCTGTCATCACTATACATGTTCGAATGTTGTTCAGTAGTTACTCTATCCTGGCTATTGCCCAATATCTATCACTATAGTCGCATACCACCACCACCACAAATGTATTACCAGTAGTACTACCCTGCCTCGCAAAAAAAAATGGACACGAGTTCTTTCCGCTGAATCTGGATCTGAGTGATTATCGTACATAGGGTGAGGCATTTTTTCATCCGGCGCTGCTTCTGCTTCTCCGCTCTCCGATAAAAAATATTAAATCATCTGCTTGCGCCTATATCGAGCGTATCGCTGATGATCATCTGCGCAGGCGACGCGGCAAGGCGTCTTTTCGCGCAGGCACCGCAGGGGGTGCGCCTGCAGGCGCCGCGGCGCGTCCCATATCGGGCGGACAATGGCTCCCCCACGGGAGGCTCCCACGGGGACAATGGCGGGCGCTGCGCGCGTGGGCTTCGAATGCGGGCGGCGTGGGTGCGGCGCTCCCAGGGCCTGCCTCGAGGCGGGCGTGTGTACGGCACCCCGCGAGAGCAAGAGATTCGATTCAAGGCGCCGCGCCCCCGCACGCACAGCACTTGCCGGGCGGGCGGTGCAAATTAAAAAAGGACGGCCGATCGGAAGGAAGTTGTGGGCTAGATTCCGCAGTCACTGCCGGGACCCAACAGTTTTTCCGAGAGAAAAACGCATTCAAAACGGAATGATTTTGGTTTAAATTGTGTGAATTGAAAAATGATATTTATTATGTACCATTTTTCAATCTACACAATTTAAACCAAAATAACTCCGTTTTTGTTGCATTTTTCTATAGGAACAATTGYTGGCTCCCAGCTATGGGTCGGTATCTAGGGCCAAAAATACMCTTGATTATCTGCCCACAGCTGGGAGCCAACAATTGTTCTTAATGAAAAATGCATAAAAAATCCGTTTATTTTGGTTTAAAATGTGCGAATTGAAAAATGATACATRGTAGAATACAATTTTTCAATGTTCACTACGAAAACCAAAATAACCCATTTTGAATGCGTTTTTCACCCCGAAAAACTGTTGGCTCCCGGCAGTGAGTGGCTAATTAAAGATATGGCCGTATTTTTTTATATGTATGTAGATACGAGCGGCGCAGATGAAGGTATGTATGTTCTTGGAGGCCCCTGGATTAGTAGTGGAAGGAAGGAAGGAGCGGTGCGCAGGGCTTTTAGCCGGGTGGGAGGAGGCTCGCGTCGACGGCGGCGCCCTCCTCCTCGACGACGTGGTCCTCCTCGCCCGTTTTGATGGGCGTGCGCGGCATCGCCATGAGACCTGCAGGGGCGAGCGTCAGCAACAGAGCGCGCGGGGGAGAGAGCAGGCAGCGCACCGGTGCGCGCGGCCTCGAGGATGCCGAACGGCTTGAGAAGGCTGAGGAACGCCTCGACGCGCGCGGTCTTCGCGGTGAGCTCGACGATGACGCTGTGCTCGCTGACGTCGACGATCTTCGCGCCGAACTGCGACGCGAGGACGGAGATCGAGTGCAGGTGCTGGTGCTTCACGCGCAGGGCCTGCGACGGGGTGAGCGGCGCGGGCGCGGGCGTGGCGGCGTCGCCGCCGCTCGTCGCGAAGTGGTGTGCGAGCGTCGTCTCGCGCTCCATCTTCTCGCCCGCGCGGCGCGGCGCGTGCGACGGGCCGCCGACGAGCTGCTCGTCGACGTACTCGGAGCCGAGGATGGACACCTTGGTGAGGAGCAGCTCGCGCGAGATCACCTTCGTCTCCGTGTAGTCGAGCACGGCCCACACGGGCACCTGCGGGCATTTCAGTCAGCGGGGGGTCAGCGCGCGAGAGGGGGGGGGGACGCACGAGGTCTTCGAGCTGGCGGCGCGCCTGCTCGACGACGCCGTCCTGGCCGCTGAGCACGATGCACATGCGGCTGAGGTCGCGGATCTCGGTGCGGCACACGACGAGCGAGTCGATGTTGAACCCGCGCCCGGCGAGGATGCCGGACACGCGCGAGAGCACGCCGGGCTCGTTCTGCACGAGGCAGTTGAGGATGTGCCTGCGACGGTGAGCGGGGCGCGCGGGGGCGGGCGGCGGGGGCGCTTACTTTTTGAACGGCTGGAGGCTCGGCGGCGGGGTGTTGTAGAGGATGTTCGTGACGGCCTCCTCGGCGGAGCGCGGGCGCGGGAGGTCGGTCTCGGGCAGCGGCGGGGGGCGCGTGCGCTGCGTGCGCTTGTAGTCGAGGGCGGACGTGGAGTCGTCGATGGGCTTCGGCGGCTGCGGGGGCCGCTGTGCGCCGTTCTCCGCGGAGCGCGCGGCGGCGGCGGCGGAGAAGAGGCGGCGGGCGGCGGGGAGGGCGCGGGTGCGCAGGAGGGCAGACATGGCGGATGCTCGACAACCTGAACGGCTCTGACTCGGCCTCAAATTTCGTACATTTCCTATTTAGGTAATACTACCGCGCCTGGCGCAGCACCTCGCGCGCGAGCTCGACGTACTCCGCGGCGCCCGAGATGTCCGTGCCCTCCGTCTCCGACACCTTCTCCCAGTGCGACAGCCCGCTCTCCACCAGCGTCCACGCCTCCTCCTCCGTCCGCTCGTTCACGTATCGGACATACTCGGCCTCCTGCCACCCGTGCAGCTTGTGCGGCAGCGGGATCGGCGACCGAACCAGAACGTGATGCAGCACTATCAGCGGCGGCAGCCCGGCCGTGCGCCCCTTCTGCGCCAGCTCCCTGTTCTCGAGGAAAAACAGCGGCCTATCCTGGTGTCAGCTGCGCCCCGGTTCATAAATAAATCGCCCGCACCGCATCGCCCGCAGCGCGCGGTATTCGTCCCCGATCGACTCCAGGTCCCCGCCGCGCTTGTTCAGCGTGCTGTCCACCATGAACGCGTTCAGCGCAAACTCGAGCCCCGTCATGTCGCTCGCCATCTGCAGCTTCCCGCTCTCCCCCAGCGGGCACGCGATCGAGATGTGCAGCACGAACGTCCGGATCACATAGCGCACAATCCCTGTTATCCTGAAATGGCGTCAGCGATCGCCACGCGCATCGCGTCCCGGCACGGCTCACCACGTCCGCCCATAGTCGCCCACACTGTAGCGGTTGATGATCTCCGACTTTATGAACGTCAGCTTCTCGGTCAGCTCCTTGATGTACAGACTAGATCCACCCATCCCCGCGTTAGAGTCAAGTGGCTTTGCGAAATCGATCCGGTGGAGTTTGGCGATGATGGCGCTCAGTTCGCGGCGGATGGCGACCGTCAGTGGATCCATGATGCGCTCGAAGAATTGATACGTGTTCTATGATGGTTGAGACAATGGGTACCGAGTCTTCCATAAACCAGCTCACCTGGATACTGGGCTGCAACGTAGCAAACACATTCGCCGTATATTCCTCTTTGAGCGCAACAAGTCGCGCCCACATCTGGTACAAAAAGTTTGCCAAATTCGCATTCGAGATCTGCTGAGGCGTAGCCACGCCTCCAGCCAGCGAAGTAGCAGCGCGTTCTCTCGATAGCTATTACAATCCAGTTAGACGGCCGATAAACAAAAATTCAATGTTCAACTCACCAAATTCTCAAGTCTCTTCAGGATATTGTCCAGGCAAGTAGCCGTGTTTTTAGCAACGGCTCTAACCAGCAGCGGGTCAAACCGCGCCGCATCAAGCTCATTGACCACAATGCGCGCGACGTTGATGCCCTCGTTTGCCCCAGGCGGCACGCGCGCCCCGCCAACGGCTTCGTTGATCTTGTTCGTAGACCGGGAAAGGTACTGCGCCTCGACCGCCGACAGCGAGCGGAGGAGTAGGATGGTCTCGGTGCTGCGAATATCACTGTGAGCGTTGTGCAGGGCTGCAGGGGACTAACGCACCTCTGATGGGTGTCGCTGTAGACTGTGTCTGTGTGCACCGCTATTTTGGCGAAGAAGTCCTGGAATAGACGGAGAAGGCGCGGATAGCCTGTCGAGAGGGTTTGCTGGAGGAACGACGATCCTGCAATGCATTTCAGTGAGATGTATCACTGATGATGAGGGAGGAAGCGACCTTTTGATGAATCTTGGAAATGTTTTTGAAGGGAACGACTTAGGGACATCCAGAAAGTAGTGCTGGGGTTGTTCTCCAGAACCTTGAGACATAGTTCAGGATACAGGGCATCATCGTATAATTTGTGAACTGGCTGACCTTCATTGCCTCATCCAAGAACACAACATGCGTCGTCGCGTCTTTCTTCATCTTGAGCACTTTCTCCAGCGCGTACACCTTGCATCCATGATCATCAGCGCCGTGTCCCACAGGAATCAATCAGGGCCATCTACCTTGATGCAGCAATCTGCCATCTCCTGGAACATGACCTCCAGCCGCGACCAAAGCGCAGCAGACCACTGCGGTGCAGTCACATTGGTCGGCTCGGTCCGCACACGCGATCTGTACGACTGTGGTGTGCCGGGCGAGTTGACTGGCGGCTCTGCAGGCCAGATCAGATGCAGCCCAGCAGTGCGACGACGGGCGTACCTCTGGTAGCGGCGTCCTTGGAGATCTTATTCAGGTCGAACGTGCCGCGTATCCGCTCCTCCACGGCCTGGGATAGATCCAGCAGCAGACTTTGCACGAGAGTGGGCAGGACGCCGAGATTGTACGCCGTCTGCAGCGATGAGGCCAAAAGCGTCTGGTTCTATAAAAAGACGGACAGTTGGAATGGGCCTCCTGCAGAATTTTCACAGCGTACATACCAGGGAGGCGAGGCCGCTGAGGACCATGTTCTCCATCTCCGTCGTGATGATCCCGCGCGCATCGTTGATGAACGACTCGTATGATTCCACCACCCTGATGGAGCGGATGGATATGGACGCGCCGTCCGGCGACGAGACCGTCTGCCCATTCTCGTCCTGGCTTTCAGCGGCGTTCAGCAGGCTCCCTACACGCAATATTCAGGCTGGATGTCAGCAGCGGCTTCACCGAACGCACCAAGCTCCGCGATGCTCAGCGCCGCCTTGGCGATCGCGCGCTCCTTCTCGTTCTCGATGTCCTTCCCATGGAGCACCGTCGCCGTCGCCAGCTCCTCCGCCGGGCCCCTGTCCGCGCCCTTGATGCCCTGCACCTCGTTCATCTGCACCTGCAGCCGCCGCGCGAGGATGACGAAGCGCGACGTGCGCCGCAGCACGTCGGACGCCTGCTGGAAGCGCTGCAGGCGCGCGACGAGCGTCTGCAGCGTCTCGTACGGCACGTGGACCTTGACGCGCAGTCTGTCGGTGGGTGTCAGCAGGCGTGTGCGGCGGGCAGACGGGGGGTGGGCACCTACTTCTCGACGGATGCGTCCAAGTCGCCTAGGCCGGCGCGCACGGACACAAGGGCGCCGGACAGCGCGTTGGCGTTCGAGGCTTGCGTCAGGAGGTCCTCGTGGTGCGCCGTGACCTGCACGACGACAGCGCGTCAGCCCTGCACGACCAGCGGGCGCCGCGCGACGTACCAGGTTCCTGATCTGCTTCGCGACGTCGTCGATGCCGAAGGTCAGCTTCGAGATCGCGACGGATATGTCCTCCTTCGCGGCGGAGTCCTGGTTCGCGCCCTTCGCGTGCGGCGCCCCGCGCGGCGGCGCTTTGGAGGCGTCGGCGGCGGGGTAGGTGTCGGTGGCGAGGATCGCATTGGCGTACTCGTTCGGGTCGAAGCCGGGGCTGGCGAAGGCGGAGTAGTCTGTGGGTGGGCCGCACGTCAGAATGCGCACGAGCGGGGGCAGCGAAGAGGCCAACCAGCCATACCGGGCGTGCAGCTCGTCACTGGCAGGGGAGCAGCGCACGGGCACCGCCACGCCACGCCGCGTACTGAATGTCCGCTGATGTCATGCTATTTCGGCCCTGATGGGGTGCCGCAGTGCGCCTGCCGCCTGCAGGGCTGCCCTTTGAAAGTCCGTTTCCCTCCACAGACCGCCATGGCGTACTCCTACTACCAGCAGACCTCCCCGGGCTGGGGCACGAGCCAGGTATCCGTCCCGCCGCCCGCTCCCCGCGCTGCGCCCCTATCTCACGCATGTCGCGCAGTACCAGTTCGGGCCACCGCCGCCGCTCAATTTCCAGCCACAGCCTTCCTGTACGTCGCGATCAGCCTTCGATTGTCGCCCACTGATGTAGTTCGGCGGCCGCCGTGCAGGGGGCGGGTCTGAGTTCTATCGCGCGCACGCAGCGAATGCCGATCCGTGAGCGGCCCATGATCCGGCGCCTCGTCGCTGTGCTGAGAAGCCTTCGAATGTTAGGTATCTCTTCGACCATGCGTGGGGTCGGGTGAGAGAGTATGGCGGTGCCCCTGCCGGCGGGATGGGCGTCTCTTTGGACGAAGCACGTCATTGGCACAGGCGTGCGTACGGTCCTCAGGTGTGCCACCCAATATCTCGGATGGAAGCAAGCGCTCAGTAATGGCTGTCCTTTTAGAACGAAATTGCCTATCTGGCGCCCGAGGAACTGGGCCATGCTGCTGCCTACGAGGCGTACAGGTCGTGGATCTATAACAAACATTTATACGAGCCTCTCAGCGGGGACATCGAGCGGCAACGAGAAGCCCTAACAGGCCTTGCGGTCGCTGAAGGTATCTACCTCTCGTTTCTGCCGCTTAAACCGCGCTAACAGACGAATATCAATCAGCCACCCGAGTACTGCAGTACTCGACTCATTCGATGGATCAGTACGCGCGGATCGCCGCTACCGAGGCGGCTGCGCACACCGCAAACTATATATTCTATCAGGTGTGCACCTTACGCCACCCAGATACCCGCATACTTGGCCCCTGACACGCAGTCCGACAGTCTCGCGAACACGACTACCGCTCGCGCTCGCGCTTCCGCTCGGGGATCGACGACCCATACGCCCGGGACGACGAGCTCTTATACCCTGGCAGCGCATACGGCGGCCACGCGCGCTCGCGCTCGCGGCACGCACGGTCGCTCTCGCGGCACCACTCGCACTCCTTCTCGCAGCCCGGCGGCCTCGTCATCCCGCCGTACGCGGGCCACGGGTACCCCTCCTCCTCGATGAGCGCGCTGCCGCAGGTCGGGTACCCCGGCGTCCCCGGGCAGCTCTACGGCGGCGGCGGCGGCGGCTACGGCGCGAGCCAGGTGCCCGTCCCCATGTACGGCGCGCCCATGTCCGCCGGGCTCTCTGCCGGGTCGGCATACGGGGGCATGGGCATCAGCCCCACCTACAACACGGGCATGGTCCCCGGCGTGGCGGCGTCCTACGGCGGCGGTGGCTCCGCCTACGGCGGGGGGTCGAACTACGGCGGGTCGAGCTACGGCGGGTCCGCGATGGGGGCGATGTACCCGCGCACGCGGAGCAACTCGTTCACCGCGTACCCCGCGCAGAGCGGGCCGTACAATCCGCAGCCGACGCCGTACATGGGCAGCGCGATGAGCATCGGGAGCACGATGAGCATGCCCGTCGGGATGCCCGCGCAGGGCGGGCAGACGATCATCATCAAGGGCCGGAAGCACAAGCACAAGCGCTCGCACAGCTCCGACCGCGACTTCGACGACTCGCGCTCGCACCACTCGTCGCGCTACTAGTTTTATCTGACGCCAATCTAACGCCACGATCTGCTACGAAGGTGTACTATAGTTTGTACCATCGCATTCCGGACTCTGGGCTGGTGTACTTATACAAGGTGTAAAGTCCCGATATGTTCTTCCGCTGTATTTACGTACTTATCTTGCGAGCTTACCACCCGGTTTGAACAGGGTGGATTATGTAGAAGGCCCTGGACGGTCATTGGAGATGGATTTGTGTCTAGTTTCGACTCCCGTAGGTCTAGCCATAGGGAAGTCTGCCAGGCACGAGAGCTATTGCAGTCAAACTTTGCCATGTAGTAATATATTGGATCTTTCTTGCATCTTTCGTTCGCCTCGCTGAAATTTGTTACTTCTTCGGGTGCTTTTTATGGACGAGTGGCAGCTGTAGGTAGTATTTTTATACGCAGCATAAGCGCCGTCTTTGATCCTTTGACTTCAATCTTTGTTTGCTCCAAACTTACTTGCCTCGAAATTCCTAGGAAAACGATGAATGTATACAATAATGTTAATGAAGGGACCTTCTGCTGCATTAATATATTGTTAAGTCCCCCGCTCGAGTTTTCTACTAGAAAAAATTATCTCGCATTTGAGGTCCAAAGACAATCAAAAGACGATTAAATTCCTTCGATCAACGCGAGTCGGCGCTTAAATAGGGGCACGCCGTTTTGCAATTTGGCTCCGATACCGTGACTCTCTTGAACTGATACTGCCATGCGTCCTGCAGCTGTCCCGGTTTGCAATGAGCGTACGACGCGCGTTGGCTCTCGACTGCGGCATTGGAGTTCGTAAAGATTGTCCAACCCATCTTGTGAACTCGGCAAATTCTAGGCAGGAGGATTCTCCCGTCCTGGTCCTCTCATAACCCTAGTCTCTTCGAGGCCCAGCGACTTTCTTACCGAGCAGGCCGCTGCTCCATCGCACACGGCTTGGCCCCTCTTCACAGCTCTTCACCCACAGAATTTTGTTTGCGATCAACAGAAATCAGCGAGGGCTGTGCACATCATCCCGGCACCTGCGACGTTGCTTTGTTTGAGCATGTTCTCACGCACTAGCGAGGTATATAAACCTCCTCCGTGCGCGGTTGATGTCCGCATAGGCTGGTCCTAACCCACTGCTCCAACACACCGCTATATTCTCCGCAATACCAGAGTTGATCTCTGCAAACGTATCTCTTTAAATTTACACGTGAACATCCCACCTACGAACATAATGTCCCGAGTCGCTAGCCGTACTTTCTGCTGCTGCATTCCCGTCAGAGCTGGTGTGGTTGTGAGTTTTCTATTTCTTTGTATATCTGAGTATGAGTAGCTCAAGTTGGAACGATCAGCTTATTTCCCTGCTTGGTCTGGCTGGAGGAGGAGTCATCGCTGCCGGAGGGATAATCAACGTCAAACACGCTCGTACGTGGCCGCTCGTGGTTACCATGCTGCGCCAACACTAAAATATCTCATGCGCTCTCAGACGGAAGCAAGGCTGCTGCCATTGCCCAAATTGTGATCTATCTTATCCTGGCAATAGTATCTCTATTTGGGTAAATAATTTTTATCCCCCGTACCAGGAGCGTTACCAACGTGTATGTCAATAGGTTCATCGGTGCCGTTACCAGGCGGCTTGGATTCATCCGGGCTTACCTATCCCTGCTCACCGTCCACCTGCTCGTCAGCTTGGGCTTGGGCATCTTCGCCATCATCCGTAACTTCAAGGACGCGCCGAAGTACTATGCCGACTGCATCTTGGACCCGAGCGGCGTCCCCTCGACGCAAGCAAGTGTCATCAACACCTGCACAAACGGCACCACCCTCCTCAAAGGCTTGATGATTGCTGTGTTCGTGACTATCTGGTTGCTCGAGACCTGTACGTGTCCACTTCACATTTCACGGCGCTGTGCACCGCTGACACCGGGTCTTATCAATCTAGGGGCATGTTTCATTGTGGGAAACTATAGCAAGCAGCTTGCTGAGGAAGATCGCGAGAACTTGATCAAGGACACGGAGTCGTGGTAAATTGTAGATCTTGTAGTTTCCACCACTTCGTTAGTTCAATCCGATTTATACCTCAGCAAAGTTTTGGTTGTTCCGAGGTGAATGTGCGATTATCGGCTGTGCGTAGGTGACATGGATGAGAGTCAGCTTAAGCGGATGACAGTGCTTCCTTGGCACTTCCTCACGAAGAAGTTCTAAGATGTTTGGCGCTTTCTGCAGATTTTTCTTTGTCAATCTCACTGAAATGACTGAGTCGTAGCCTCTAACAAGTGCATAGATTTTTTCAGGTTTCTTCCCTGCTGTTCTGCTTAATAGCCCGACGCCGACGCGTTCGCTGATCCTAATTTATTATGTAAGCGGCGTGAAATGAAGGTTACCCTGCGTCCGTCCTTGAACTCTCCCTCCACTTGACCGCTACCTCTATACCAAGTGCACTTGCAAATCCCGACTCTTTTTACCCCCTACATAAGCTTCTCAAGATGTCGGGACCTGCAGCGTCAGTTGGTGCCTCTAAATTTCAAGCTTTCATGAACCATCCCGCCGGTTAGCCATCACGAAACTTAATGTCGTTCGATGCAATATGATGGCTCACCGAGGCAATAATCCAGGACCCAAAACTGTGTTTTTCTGGGCGCCGTTGATGAAATGGTGCTTGGTGGCTGCGGGACTGAAGGACCTAAGCCGTCCGGCTGATAAATTGAGCACGTCGCAGAACCTTGGTGAGTTTTGACGCGTGCGTTGCTTTGGAGTCTTTGACCGGGCTGCTGACTGTTCGTACAAGCCCTCACGGCAACTGGCTTTATTTGGGTGCGCTACTCGCTGGTTATTACGCCTGTGAACTATAGTCTGGCAGCGGTATGTCCAGCTGTCTTCGGACAAGTCATTTACACCGTTGACACATTCTTTCGCTTCTTAGGTCAACTTCTTCGTTGGTCTCTCTGGTTTGACACAATTGGGCCGAATTGCTCAGTGCGTATTCTTCTCCGAATCAAGGCAGGAAATTGACTCCAATTGACTCTCCAGCTACCGATCCACCCACCCCGAAGCGGCGAAGAGCTCATAAAAGTAACTACGTTATCCGTCGTCGATGTCTAATCATTAGAATGGGCATCAATATCATTGCAGTATAAAGTACAGGTTGAGTAGAAGAGGAAGTGGGTGGGTGGGTGTAAGAATGGGTGATGATCATCGTGTTTTACTTGTTTTCCCCTTCGCTTTGGATTTCGGCGATGACCGAGAGTACGTCGTAGAGTCGTCATCATTGGATTTGCCCCCCGTATCTCCAACGATGCTCTTCAACGCCCCCAACCAACTTCCTCCAAACATGTTCCCCGCCGCATCGACGATTTGTGAAATTATCTGTTGTGCGTCTTTGTTACCCGTTCCATCTTGATACTGCCAATCCTTATGGCGGTCAAATGACTCCCAAGGCTTGGGGCGCTTCGCGTTGGATTTCTTATTGCGACTGCTTGTAGACCGAGTGGCTTTCATGTTCCTAGGGTCCTCGAGAAGACTCCAGAGAAGACCCCCGACGTCAGGAATGCCACCTTGGTTTGCAAGTGCATCTCCACCCGCAGTGCCCAACAAGTAACCCAACCCGCCGATCAAAACACCGAACAGTGTGCCCCATTTCATGAACCAAAAACTAATCCGTAGTAGCCAGCTGGTCGTGCGGTAGAAACTTGATATGGCAAGATATGCAGTAAATATTGTGATGAGTGGCGGTAGGATCGTCTGGACATTCCAGTCCTCGGGTGCATTGGCCAAGAACGAATTACTTAGTTTGAGGAGCGCGAAAACAGCTGCTAGGGAGTGCGATACCAATTTGACGAGGAGCGAATAGAGCGGTGGTGGAAGAATA
The DNA here is from genome assembly GCA_000827495.1 of Hypholoma sublateritium FD-334 SS-4. Classification (NCBI taxonomy): domain Eukaryota; kingdom Fungi; phylum Basidiomycota; class Agaricomycetes; order Agaricales; family Strophariaceae; genus Hypholoma; species Hypholoma sublateritium. The sequence continues at coordinate 424,192 of KN817523.1, read as the reverse complement.
CTGGAGAGATATTCGAGGAGGGGATCAAGAAGGGCTGGCAGGACTCCAGGTGCTGGGTTCGCCATAGTCGGTTGTGGCAGAGGCGGAAGACCCGTCCATATGGATTGGATCAATTATGAATCAACGTGTCGCAAGCGAGCTGCCACTGCCACCGAGCAGTGCAGCTCGCACCAGTTCGTTAGTTACAGTTTGATCCTCGGGTTGTGTGACATTCGTAACGGGAAATAATACAACTGATGAATGCTCTGAAGTAAGCAAAAGTAAGACAAAAATTGGGGTTCATTTCGTTCTGAGCCAATCGGACACAGTCGGCTGTGGCATTTGCCGTGACATGTCCCTGAAAGGAATTATATCAATCTCATTAAACACCCACGAAGATGCCAAACAGGTGACAACAACCTTGCATATAAGGGTCCTACTTCTGCTACTTCATCTCAATCAAACTCTCCCTCCAAACGAAACCGTCGCGTTTTTATATACTCCCCCTTCCTGCCCTTCAAAATAGTTCATCATGGCTATGAAGCGTAAACTTGAGGTGGACTCCGACGATATTTCGCACTCCGTATGTCCTCTGTACAATGAGCGCTCAAGGGCGCTACTGACTGCTGGCCGCCCATAGCAACCTAAACAACTCAAACTCATTCCTTTCCCCAACATTGAACTCGATAGCGATGTTCTCATGTCAGACGCTGAGCCAGACTATGTTCCTGGGATGTTCCACACTCGACACCAGTCCAACGCCAGCTCAGTTGGCTCGAACGCCTCAGACTCGCCTGTCGGGACTTCACGTAAGTTACCGGTTATGGGAATGTCCTCTAATTTTGTTTCAACGCTAATGGGTCTTGTAGATTATCCGACTTTCGACCTCTACCCCCTTCCATTTTTCAGCAACTCTGGCTTGGTGGATCCTGATTCTCACAACTACTCATACTATTCCCGTCAATCTTCCAACTCTCAGATCGGATTAATGCAACCCGTGAACGGATTCGTGCACCACAGGTGAGCTCCTTCGGTCATTATACCCAGTTCATCTTGACAATTTTTCTATCCGCGTCCGTAGTTCGAGCTGCACTCAAATCCCAAAACTAAAAATCGCCTGCGCCTCCGGTATCAATGGTCAACGCACTATGTGGAGCCATTGCGAGCAATGCGGCGCAATTTCTATGGTAGAAAGCGACTAAAATCACGTACTGACCTTTCCTCTAGCTCAGCAGAATGTCTTTGTTTTTTTTGTGGTCTCTGGTTTCTTGCTCTCATCTTCCTCCGTCTCATTATGTGCTATCATTATTCTTGCTCTACCATTGCAATGCTCCTGCCAACAACCTAACGTTTCGCCACGACTGGGCGCCCTTTCTGCTTTCGCCGACGCAGCCATAGACAACCTCGATCTTCGACCATCGCCACCACGACACCATATCAGCATATATTCGCCTGCGACAACCGCCAAAAGCGATCTCCTGTCTTGCGGTCAATGTGTCTCCAGTCGTATTTCGTTCGACCAACAATGCTTCCGTATAAAACTGCTACGTTCATATTTGTTATCGTGTATTATATTGATGTCGCCGCGAATGTTGTACGCTGAACCGTCTTCTGAAAACAAATAAGTAAATGTGGGCTTGAATGCGAGTTTAACTCAAGCTTCGACCCCATCCGTGTATCCCAGCTCTAATAATAAGTTCCTCTAATCTTCTGACCAGTGGCCTCATGACATAGTCTCCGCAACGAGGCTGCCGAAGGGCGATATGTTGGGAAGATTCCTACCTTGGTTATACTTAATTTCTATGCGGCGCTAGTATCTGCGGGGGAGTTGATCCAGGTGGGGTTAAATGCTCCCGTAACCGTAGAAAGTTCCCACGAAGGTATAGACAGAAAAGGACAATATAATGATGCAATGTTTTGGCATCCTTTACTTTGTGTTCACTTTGCTACTGTCTCTGTGGCTCATCTGTGGAATCTCCTTCAAATTCAACACAACTACCTAGGTACTTGTTCCAAGACACAGCGTGTCCATTCATTCACTCCTTTAGTTTTCTTCACCGACTTGTTCTCTACATGCCTACGTTCACGGAACAGATCCAGAGGAGCTCCACCTGCCGATCCCCGACCACTTGTTCATATCATCAGTGCATCAAGCTTCTTGCACTGAATTCTCTGCGCTTAACAATAAATCACACTGTCTTGAGAAGATTATAGGACCCCCCAGGTATATAAGACCGCAACATGGTCACGCGAATAGTTCAGCATCGATTCCTTACATTTACTGGACATCCTTCCTCTAATGTCTGCCCACGGAGATTCCGAGAAATCCAGCCAAGAATTCAAATCGGAAGTCGTCAATGTTACCCAGGCCGATAACGTTAACGCAAAGTAAGACGACCCATTGCTCTGACCCCAAAGTCAATCTCTGAGATGGTTCCAGGATACAGAATCCCCTCCATGGGATCCCTCACGACGAACTTCTGCGACAGGTCGAAGCCTTTGCGGAAGAATATGAAATGATGGACATCTTGGCCTACCTGCGCAAAGGAGCACTTCTCGCTCAAAACCCTGGTGCGGTGGAAGACATCCCAGAGCTGGACGACAGTGATCGGGAGGTGATACGGCGCGAGAAGACCCGTATGTGTGCTCATTTATTCCGCAAGAAACGGGCTGACCATTTTTACGATGCCTCATAGACAAGTGGAACCAACCTGCAGCTTTATACTTCACGGTTATCTTGTGTTCCCTTGCGGCGGCAGTGCAGTAAATTTATCCCTTCGCATGGTTCCGTGTGCGTCGATGCTAATAATATGCACTGTTCATAGAGGCTGGGATCAGACAGGCTCCAACGGCGCAAACCTTTCGTTTCCACAAGACTTGAATGTCGACTTTAGCAACGGTGGACCCAATGCCAGCAGAAATCAATGGATTGTTGGTCTCATTAATTCTGCGTATGTTATATGTCGGAGCTATGTATCCTACAGAATCTGACTTTATTCTCACTATAGCCCATACGTTTCATCTTGTTTAATCGGCTGCTGGCTCTCTGATCCTTTGAATAATCGGTTCGGGCGTCGCGGGACCATTTTCTTCGCTGCGATCTTCTGTATCTTTACTGTGATAGGCTCCGGGTTTGCTCAAACCTGGCCACAGCTCTTGGTATGAAATATTCCCGTGGAATAAAGAGCCCACACTCATGGATAACCATACTTTAGGTATGCCGGCTACTCCTTGGTCTTGGTATGGGCGCTAAAGCGAGCACGGTACCGATATACGCGGCGGAAAACACACCCGCATCCATCCGTGGTGGCCTCGTTATGTCGTGGCAAATGTGGGTGCGTACTTGAACTTTTTTGCATTTCCTTCCGTACTATTTTTTGACTTCGTTCCCATGATTAGACAGCCTTTGGGATCTTCTTGGGCTTTTCCGCCAACCTTGCCCTTTATCAAATTGGGGCTATTGCTTGGCGGCTTCAGCTTGGCTCCGCCTTCCTTCCAGCAGTGCCGTTAGCTCTAGGGGTTTACTTTTGTCCTGGTGGGCCTCTTCCATGAACTAAATAGTACAACGAGTAATTCGACACTTATTAACACGTCTTCTCCAGAATCTCCCCGATGGCTGATGAAGAAGGGCCGTTACACAGAAGCTTACGACTCATTCAAACGCCTGAGGAACTCAGAATTACAAGCTGCACGCGATCTGTATTACATCCACAGGCAATTGCAAGCGGAGTCACTCATTGGAAAGAACTCTACATATGTCACCCGCTTCATCGAGCTCTTCACCGTACCGCGCATTCGTCGTGCTACGCTGGCTAGTTTCGTAGTCATGATTGCCCAACAAATGTGCGGAATCAACATCATTGCCTTCTACTCTTCGACCATCTTTGTTAACGCAAACTACTCAACCCGCTCCGCGCTATTGGCTTCATTTGGATTTGGGCTGGTGAATTGGCTGTTTGCGCTGCCTGCCGTTTGGGTGAGTCTAGTTGTAGGCAAATCGCACAACAAATTAATTAGTTGCTTTGTAGACAATCGACACATTCGGTCGAAGAAACCTTCTATTGTTCACATTCCCGAACATGGCATGGACATTACTGGCCGCCGGATTCTGCTTCTTCATTGACCACCAGAAAACTGAAGTGGCCCTCGTCTCGCTGTTCATATTCTTGTTCGCTGGTGCGCTTCATCATATATTTATGTGGATGAACATGATTGTTGATTGCACTTAAAGCTTTCTATTCTCCGGGTGAAGGTCCTGTGCCCTTTACATATTCCGCTGAAGTGTTCCCTTTGACCCATCGTGAAATGGGAATGTGGGTCATTCTTTTGATTCTGAGGTCTCATGACTCAAACTGCTGTTCCAAGGTCGTTTGCCGTTGCCACCAATTTGTTCTGGGCGTCAGTTCTATCTTTGACGTTCCCTCGAATCCTTGGATCATTTGGATCTGTGGGAGGTAGGTTAGATACTTTTCAGGTGGCCTTCTATCACTTAATGGACAAACCCAGCCTTCGGATTTTACGCCGGTCTGAATGTCGTCGCTTTTGTGATGATATTCTTTTTGTTACCAGGTAAAATCTTTGGCCGTCGTTCACCCTCAAATTATAAACTTATTCCTTACTCAGAAACTAAGCAACGTACTCTTGAGGTTCCTCTATCTCTGTTTTCAATCTTGGTGGCATGGGACTGACAGTATGCACTCGTAGGAACTCGACTATGTCTTTGCCGTTCCAACTTCGAAGCACATCAGCTATCAGGCAAAGGTTTACTTGCCTTATTTCATCAAGAGGTGGATATTATTCCGCAAGGATACGGTCTTGGAGCCTCTGTACAATTTCGAGGAGGTCGAGTCCGTAACCGTGTTCGAGAAGGGAGCGGGCCATTAGATTCCTTTTGAGATTCCACTATGCAAACTATTGGCCAACTCCTCAGCGACACCTAGCGCTCGCCTCGGATTAAACAAACGTGTATGTAGTAAATGTATTTGTATAGTTTACACTCCACTGGCATATGGTTCGCCACCGTAGAGTATAAACAATGATTAAATTTTTAAAAGGTATTAAATGTAACTGGAATGCTTTTGGGATGCTTTTTCTGGAAGATATGGTTGCTGGTTCCCTATTTAGCTAGACATTTTAGATTGATTTGGATGTTAAAGCGAAGTAAAAGGGAACTTGAAGGTAGAAGGACGCAGATTACGTAAGGCTATTGATGTTGGATCGTTTTGAACGCACTTGGATTGGCGGCGTCACGTCGCCGACAGAGGATGTCGGAAACCTCACTCCCTTTCCTCTGCCTTATCTCCCACAACCTCGCTTGCTGGATATTCTCTTTCGCGCATCAAGGCCGCATAGACAAACACCTTGAAGACCTCTTTGCGTAGGGTCAATACCCGAATATGTCCCAAACAACACTGTTACAGTATGAAGCGCCGTGTAAGGACCCCTGTTCTCTGATTTCGTGTGATGCTTATGGTTTGGGTTGTAGGGCCTGTCCATAGTTTGGATTGGTGTAAATCGTCAGCTCCTGGCCAACAATTACGCCCCCGATCTGCATTTCGCCTTGGTGTTGCCTCGTTTACGGAGAACTATCAAAATCAAATCGCGGTAGTAGGCCTGCAAGATGAGCGCGTCCTTGTGGAAGACGATTTTACGGATTATCCAGACTTCGTTACGCTTTGTGAAGCGTATCATGGTTATCCAGCCACGAGTTTGCAATGGCAGCCTGCATCCGCTCAAAGTTACGGGTGGTCACAGAAATCTCCGTCTACGGAACTGCTGGCTACAACGGGAGATGCATTGAGGATATGGGAGTATAGTGGCGATGGACCGGCTACGTCTTCAAGTTACGCCGGCAGGCAGCCCCCAGTCTCATCCGGGCATAGTTTGACAATGAAGACCGCTCTTTCTGGGGTGTGTATATGACCATTGTACGCGATATTATCGTCATTTAACTCCACCCAGCAGTCCAAGGTACAAACCCAGTCCGCCGGAGCTCCTTTAACGAACTTCTCCTGGAATGAAAAGTCTCCCAACCTCATTGTCACTGCGTCCATCGACACAACCTGTACTGTATGGAATATCGACACTCAAACGGCTATGACGCAGCTGATAGCTCATGATCGCGAAGTGTACGATGTCGCTTGGCTCCCAGGATCCACCGACATATTTGTCTCCGTAGGGGCAGACGGAAGCCTCCGTGCCTTCGACCTTCGTAGTCTCGAGCATTCGACCATCCTTTATGAAACTCCTGCGCCCAAGAACGTACCGCCGCCGTCTGCTAATCCATCCACCTCTGCACGACCACCGACGTCACCGTTACTGCGCATTGCCTTCAACCCGTCTGATTCAAACTATATGTCCACGTTTCATATGGATGGTTCTGATGTCCAAATCCTGGACATGCGTAGTCCAGGTCAACCTGTTATTGAGCTGAAAGGCCATCAGGGTCCTATCAATGCTCTAGGGTGGGGTTCAGCAGAACATCCTCTGCTCGCGACTGCAGGTAATTGTTCATCTCATTTTCCCGCATCCTGGTTCTTATAACTGAAGATATATTCAGGGGATGATTGCCAAGTTCTGCTCTGGGACCTCGCTAATTATACCCAAGGAGCAGCATCCCCACGAAGTGCAGGATCGCGATTGAACTCCCCTCGCCCAGATGCAAAAAAGCGGATCGTGAATGAGCCCGTAATGGCCTACACGGCTCCTAGTCAAATCACGAATCTGGCCTGGTCACCCCAAATCCCTGGGATGACTATGAACACTGGATACTCGACTGCGACCGGGGAATGGCTTGCAATAGCATCAGGAAAGACCATAAAGGCATTGAAAGTCTAATGTTCACAGAACATCCTTACCAGAATCCAGTACTCTGCGAATTCTATATGATCGTCGCGTATATTGTCCACAGTCACGTAGAAGCAGACCGAGGGCGCGACTGCTTTACACACCAGACGCTGGCCGCTGATGCATATGTAGCGTCTCCATAACATCTGCAAAGCAATTGTCAAACATACCAATATCAGACTCTACTGCGATGTTCATCCCAAGACACTAAGCATCTTGAAAGAGAAGTTCTTCAAAGTCATTGGTGTATCTTGTGTTCAAATGGTCGTCTCTGAGGCAGCCGGTGTTTACATTCACAAATCAAGCGGAAATTTAGGTTTCCATTTGCTTGCTTGGCTCAACTTTGGCTAATCAGATTTCCGTCAAAATTTCTTATGTGAGTAGGTTCATCGCGCATACAGCTACTCAATATTTTTTCTCCCCTCTATCGCATTGCAGGTAATTATTGCCTAAACGCCGCTCCTCATCCAGTACTTATCAGTCACACGACTTTCCGTATCGACTATTGGGTGCCTTGTTCTTGAGGCTGGTTGGAGGCGGTAGGCCAAGATAAGTAGACCTTGAATGGTCATTGGCCGTCCAAAACCTCAGGTACACTGTGTAAGTGTTAGTATTTTGGTATCGTTATCGTTCATCTCCAGGCGATATCAGAAAATCGACTCCATTTTCAGGTGCTCTACCTATGGCCAAGAAACTATTGCTTGTTAAAAGCTAATGACACAGACCTTTTAAAGCCGCCAGTGAAACAAAGTTGTGTGTATAACCAGCGTATGGCAACCAAATACTACAAAAATGGCAACGCGTGATGGTATTCAATATTCAATGAGCATTGTGAACGCGCTCCTACAATTTTGTACTCAGCACTACACCAGTTCACACTCTGCATTGTGCAAGCCTCGGCATGAACCAAGCATCAACTCCTCATTCTCAATACACTCATTGCCTGTTGCGCAGCCTCAGGTAGCCTCCTGTGGCGGTTTAACTTGCTAATCTTTGCATACCCAGTTTACCCCCGAATTCCAAAATGAACTTGGATCTCCATTGATTTTTTGATCGTAATGCCAAGCCCGCGAGTACGCATGGCGCAGTTTTTTTTATCCGTAAATTATTGCAACTAACCGCTTCATCTCCTCGTCTTCCAGCACACCTAGCGTGTTTTCAAGACCATTAATGTGCGTGTTTTACATCATAATTTTAGGATGGATGTCTCAGTGGTCATGCGCCGAGACTCGAGGGGTTGCGTCCGATGATCGAGCCAACGACGCTTCCACTTGATCTCCTTGACTTGCAAATGTCAAGGCGCCCAAAATTATCTGGGCCCTCCCGATTTCTGATACAATCATCGCTGTTGGCTGATATGGGGCGATATGCTATCGGGCAATTGGCAGCATGTGCTGCGTAAACACCAGCCTGCTCCTCGAAACCTGAACCTGAGCATGCGTATCTTTGATATGCAACCCTCATGGTTGCCGGTTTGTTCAAGCATTTAATGAACGACTTCTTGTGCTCGAAGCTTGTGCTCGAAGCTTTCAGCCCATATCCTTCCATACTAACGTTCCTTGTTAGTGTTGGCGCAAATGGCCTCCATCGCTGAACACGGCCAATCTGCGGTCAAGCGCACAACGTCCCAGTCCTCGGGCTCGTCCTTGAAAGAGAAGGATGTTTCCGAGCCCGCTGTGTATCTATCCAAGGACCCAGAATCTGACGAGAAAAGCGGAGAGGAATCGAAGAGCAAATACCGCCCATTTATACTTGGGGGGTTGGCATTGCTCATTCTCGGTTGGTGGGTCAGTGCGACGATCTTAAAGGCGACGCGGCATCGGTGGTACGCATTGGAAATCCTCTTTTCGGTTCTTCAGTATGAAAGTTTCCTTGCTTAGGATCGTCCAAACTCTGTTCGCATGGTTCTTCATTTTGTAAGTACCCTTCCGTCGAAGTGTCATGGGTCCATATTAATGTTATAACTCACTTCAGGCTCATCGTTTTCCAATACGTTCCAACCACCATCCTCACAAAACCAATTGAAGCTGTTTGGGTGCCTTTGGTGGAACGTCCATGGTATACTCTGGGATACCGAATTCGGTTGGCAATTGGTTGGCTCTGTCTTTTGGCAATCATTTTTGGATCGGCCTTTGGATTCGAGCTCAAAGATGTTAGTACTGTTCTGACTTGTCATTCCTCAATTGTTTCCTGACATTTATTCGTTCGAAGGGTGCAAAGTACACTGACCGTGTCATTTCTATTGCTGGTATCCTTATCTTCCAAACCTGCCTCTGGGCATCGTCGAAGCATCGAAACCATATCCCATGGTCAGTCTGAACAATATGTCGGTAGCCAATATGTGCTGATTAAGAGCGACAGGCCCACCGTTATTGTTGGCCTTTTCCTTCAACAAGTCATCGCTCTTTTCGTCTTGAAATCAGGCGCAGGATTTTCAGTCTTCAAGTGGATCGCTACCTTGGCCAGTGACTTCCTTGGTCAATCCCAGGCAGGAGCAGTTTTCTTCTTCGACCAGGATACCTATGACAAGCATTGGTTCTTCGTTGGCACTGTGAGTCTTAGGTTGTCTTCAATAAATGTTGTTTCTAAATCGTCGTATAGCTTGCTTCGATCATCTTTTTCATTGCGTTTGTCGAGATGATGTATTACCTCGGCGTTATGCAATGGGTCATTGGTAAATTGTAAGTGTCCGTCTTGTTCAGGCTCGAATTTTGCTCTAAGATGAATTATAGTGCCTGGCTCTTCTTGAAACTCTTGAACGTCTCTGGTGCGGAGGCTGTTGTTGCAGCAGCATCACCTTGGGTTGGTCAAGGAGAATCTGCTTGCCTTGTGCGCCCATACGTTGATTTGATGACTGAATCTGAGCTCCGTATGCCCTTCATGTCGTCGTCATCTTGGGCTTTGGTACTCATGTCAATTCCTACGTAGATGTTGCCATGACCTCGGGGTTTTCCACTATTGCTGGGTCGGTACTGGCAGCATATATCACCTTGGGCATTCCTGCAACAACCCTAGTCACTTCTTCAGTCATGAGTATCCCTGCGTCTATATCTATCAGCAAATTGCGCAGCCCGGAGATGGACGAGCCTGTTACTCGTGGAAGCATAACCGTTGATCGAGGCACCCAGAAAGAAAAGGATGCTTCTGTGCGTTCTAAACTGCTCCAAAATGCTAATTTCTAATTATGATTTTTTTTTGCTCCAGGTGAATGCCCTTCATGCGTTCAGTAAAGGTGCACTCTTTGGTTTAATTGTCGCCGGTCAGATCTTGTAAGCAACAATTTACCCCTATTACCTTTACCTACTAAACAGGACCGTGTTACAGGACGAATGTATTGACGGTTCTTTCGCTCGTCGCTATGTAAGTTCATCCACGTTGCTGCAAATTAACTTATCTCATTGTAACTTCTCAATGTAGGATCAATGGTCTCCTTACTTGGATCGGACATGGCTTTGGAATTCACCAACTCACCCTGCAGCTCATCATCGGCTATATCTTCTATCCAATTACCTTCTTCTTGGCTGTACCCCGCTCCGAAATCCTCACGGTTTCAAAGCTTTTCGCCACCAAATTGGTCGCCAATGAATTTTCAGCGTACCTTGAACTCACTGAGCTGCAGGCCGCTGGCGGTATCTCTACTCGCGCTTTCACTATCGCGTCTTACGGACTTTGCGGATTTGCCAATCTTGGCTCGTTGGGTATTCAAATCGGTGTGCTCAGCGCTTTGGGACCCACAAGGGCTAAGATCATCGCCCGGATTGCCCTTTCCGCTATGATATGTGGTTTCCTCTCCACTCTCCAGACGGCTGGTATTGTGTAAGTTCAAACCTCCACATTCATGGATTTACCGTGCTGACTTTACATGAAGGGGAATGCTGCTATAATGCGCCGATTCGAAGATGACGATTGCCCATAATTCTGCTGTCGGTTAGAAGCTATCAATTAGCACATACTCCTTTAGTTATTACGCTTTTTTGTATTTTCAGTGAACGTTTTGTAAGCCCTTATTAGTTAATTGCATGCAAAATTTATGAATATGATCCCCCTTATCGACCTGCGGAAATTTCAGAGCGCTAGAAAATCATAAATTTCATTATTGAAATTCAACAACTCTTCTGTGGTCATATATTGTAGCTCTTGTTCATCATGGACTTTCGCATCGTGGATTTCGTCCGTCACGGTGGAGATGTCTGTCATTGGCCATTACTCAGAGTAACATGCCGCTATGGAAGTGGAGTGAGCTGACATAAAAAATGAAAATCGTAGGACTTACACGATGCCTGCGGTTTGCAACGTAGACAGGAATCCACAGATCATGGCGGAGAACGCAATCCGGGCGATCACTTTGCTGCGCGATGGTGCCAATGCACTAAGGACTCCTATCTGGATTCCGAGAGAACCGAGGTTGGCAAACCCGCAGAGGCCGTAGGTAGTGATCGTATAAGCACGGAGCGACAAGGGATGGGCGCTCGTCATCATGAACGTCTGCAAACTAGAATAAGCGGCGAATTCATTTGCGACCAGTTTCGTGGCGAAGTATTCGGAAACCGTAAGAATCTCGGCGCGTGGTACGCCCAAGAAGAACGTGACGGGATAGAACACATAGCGGAGCATGAGCTGGAGGGTGAGGTGGTGGATTCCGAAACCTTGTCCTATCCAAGTGAGGAGTCCGTTGATCCTATGAAAATGATAGGTGTTAGTGCCCACTGTCGCTCAACCATATCCATGTTTCCGTTTCCTTACATCGCAACAAGTGATAAAACGGTCAAAACGTTGCAAAGAATTTGTCCAGCTACAACGAGACCGAAGAGAGCACCCTGGCTGAACGCATGCAAAGCGTTTGCCTTTGAGTATTATCAGTGTTTGAGATATTGATACAATCCAGTATGACTTACAGGCTGATCTTCGAGGCCACGATCGACAGTGATGCGCCCCCGAGTAACTGGTTCTTCCAGCTCAGGGATTCTGAGCTTGCTGATTGCCATTGAAGCTGGGATACTCATAACAGAGGAAGTAACCAGATTCGTTGCGGGAACGCCAAGGTTGATGTAGGCGGCCAACACGGATCCCGCGATAGTCGAAAATCCAGACGTCATTGTCAAATCTGTCCAAAATAAATTAGGCTTGAAGAATTGAGGTCAACTCGAAAATGAAAACGGACGAAGTTCGGATTCGGTCATCACTGTTAATGTATTGTTAGAACTTGCGTTGGGTGTTCGTGATACTGACTCACAATCAACATAAGGTCGAACAAGACAAGCAGACTCTCCTATGAACGTGCAATACAATTATTTAGATACCACATGCCATTTGCATATGATAGGCCGACTCACCTTGACCAACCCACGGGGAAGCAGCCGCCACAACAGCCTCAACACCAGAAACGTTCATGATTTTAAAGAAAAACCACGCGCTAAAATCCAGGATTATAAAGAAGGCCTCTGCTTCAGACATGAATATTACATACAAGTTTTTGATGACCCATTGCATGACGCCGAGGTAATATAGCATCTGGATGAAGGCGATGAAGAATATGATCGAGGCGAGCTACAACATGTTCTCGTGAGATCCGGACTTCATATATTAATTGAATTGAAGACGTACAGTATTGACAAAGAACCAGTGTTTTGCGATGGTATCGGCGTCGAAGAAGAATTCCGCGCCAGCCAAGGCTTGATTAAGGAAGTCGCTGGCAAGGGTAGCGATCCACTTGAAGATTGAAAAACCGGCGCCAGACTTCAAAACGAACAATGCTATAACTTGTTGGAGGAAAAGACCAACGATGACGGTCGGCCTAGCAAGTCGCTTGAGAAAGTCGCTGGTGCATGCGTGGTAAATCATACTCACCATGGTACATGGCTACGATGTTTGGACGTTAGCCAGAACCCAAACTGGAAAACGAAGAGGCCCAAAACGTTGATGGCACGGTCACCAAAAGTAGTATTCTGTAGTGACGTACATTAGGAACATTACGACGAGAAAAAATCAACGTACTGGTTGCAATTTGAAGCCAAACGCAGACCCAAAAACAATACCTAGCAAGCAAAGCCAGCCAATCGCCAGGCGAGTCCTATATGGCAATTTGTACCAGGGTTCTTGAACAGCAGGTATCCAAACTGCAGCTATCGGGTCTGCGATAACTCTGTTGGGGATAAACCGGAAAGCGATGATGCTGTCGAAAGTAGACGCTGATAGTCAAGTAAAGTTGGCTGTAGAGGTAGAAAGTTGGCTTACAGAATAAATGCCCATGCAAAGAGGGTTTGAACAACCCTAAGTCATTCAAATTCAAATTCGGGTAAAACATACAAATGACTAAGCGCACCATCTATGCCTCGTATTCTTCATGATCGTGGAGCTAATCCACCAGGCAAGAATGAGCAAAGCTAAACTCGCAAGAATGTATGGGCGAAGTCGGGTGTAGAGCGTCGACGTTGGAACGTCATCGAGAGAGCCTTCCTTGTGAACGTCTTGATGCACAGATTTTTCTTCGTCTATGGACGACTCGCTCTTCTTATTCTCCGTGAAGCGTTGCACGACACCCGCAGATTCCATTCTGGGGAAGAGAAAAGGCGCAAAGATAGACGACTTGTGGAAGAGGGCAGAAGCGACTTGACCGGAGATATCCCTATGTTCCTTTTAAGCATAACGCAAGCTCTTCCTCGAGGGGCCGGGAGCCAAGGCTTGCTCAAATCGACCATATGGTGTCCATCGTTCTATAAATATACTTTGTGGCACACGCCGAGTTCGTTGGATATTGTCAAATTCACCGTAGTGGTATGCTAGTGTTTTGGTGAACATACCAGCTTAAATAAGTCAATCTACATCGAGCTGGATGTGAGCGAACACTGAGCGCCGGGCTTGCAGAGTACGATTGATCTCTTGGAGGAGAGTGCTCGCTGAATTAAATCCTTATATAGGTTAACCTTGAAAAATTGAAAGCTTGAAGCTTGGGCTCTATGATAACAGCAATCTATTGCATGATATGAGCTCGCCTGCGTGTCTTCATCATTTTCATTCCTCTTCATGTGGCACTGTCCCATGGATCTTCGCATGTCGAAACTTGACAGGAGAAGCACAAGCTCACCAATCGCAACGCCCTTTGAAAGATAAGCTATAAATAGTTTTCGTAGGTTGTTTTTGTGATTTTGATTATGAGTCCGGAAAAGCGCTTTGTTGGATAGAGAGGGTTGGATACATGTAGGGAACGACTGATTTTCCAGATCACATATTGTATGAAGTATAACGGCCTGAAAAAAGGCCTCCTCAAATGTGAATATGGGATGATTTTTTGCTCGAGCTAGCAAAGGTCAATCAGTTTGTGAATGTACGAGATGTAACATGTCACGGTAACTGCACATACCGGGGTCTGCGGCCAATGGACTTTCGAATGGAGATATTTACTTTCATGTGTTCTCAGAGCTTCTCAACCTTTTAGTCGTTCCTTGAGATTGAAACCGCAACATGGTTTTCGTGCCTCAGCGGATGTTCTCGTATTCCGGAGTAGCGTGCTTGTTCTACGGATAGCACTGAGTGGCATGGACAGGTAGGGAGACACGGACTCGGAGGTGGGGCATATGCCCAGTGTGCGATCGTTGCGGGTTGAAAAGACAAGCAAGGAATAGGGACAAGTATTACTTTTATTGCAGTCCTGACCTGACCAGATTGTTATTTGCACGTCAAATAATCAGAGCCGTTTCGTCGAAGCTCAAGCAGGGCTCACGCTCGGTGCAAGCTCGGTGTTTATCGACGACTCGATTTACGCGGACTCGAACTCTTTGAGAACCGCACGTGGCGGCACAGCCCGGAACCCGGAAGCCGGGGACCGGCGCCTAACGCGGCACCTCCGACCGGGCGCAGCTTGTTTATAACCAAATCATCTGTTGAAAGCAACAGGCATAACGCGACTTCCACTCTACCAGCCTGAGCCTTTCAACTGGCATATTATACGCCCCGAAAGACCATATTATTGACAGAAACGTCATGAGGCTATTCTCTCCGTTACTGCTACTGGGCTGCACGCGAGGAGTTATGTTGGCCACTGCGCAGTTTCCTCGCCCCCTTGTACTCTGGCACGGCCTTGGTCTGTTGAACTTGAATACCGCAGCTGTCCGATGAACTTATAATCCAGATGATATGTAGGTGATTCGCACTCCTCTCCCGGTATGCTCGACTTTGCGGCGAGGATCAAAGAAATTCACCCTGGAATATATGTACACTCTGTCTTCATAGAGGAAGACTTAGGCAAGGACAGACAGGCGGGATTCGTAAGTGCTAGCTATTGAAATTTAGGCTTTTCAATTCATATCTTGCATAGTATGGAAATGCTAATGACCAAATTGATTTTGTTGCATCGCAACTCGCCGCAATTCCTGAACTGTCAAATGGTTTCGACGCTATAGGGCTGTCCCAGGGTAAATAATGCACTCCAGTGTGATTCATGCTTTGTTGAAGCTTAGTGCTACAGGTGGCCAATTCCTACGTGCCTACGTAGAGCGATATAATTTACCACCAGTCAACAATCTCATCACTTTTGGCTCGCAGCATATGGGCATTTCAGACATCCCAGGATGTAGCCGCTATGACTTTGTCTGTCAGGCTGCTCGCAGCGCTGCTAAACAGGCTATATATAGTGAATGGGCCCAGAAAAATATCATTCAGGTAAGCACCGTGATGCTTTTGATTTGGCAGTGAATTGATACATCCGTTTATATAGGCCCAGTATTATCGTGACCCAGCAAAGATAGATGTCTATTTGGAAGTAAACGAGTTTTTGGCTTCAATCAACAACGAAGTTCCGGCTTTGCGAAACATTACTTATACGAAAAATCTAGCATCTCTGGCGAAACTTGTTCTCGTCATTTTCACCGAAGACAAGACAGTGGTCCCGAAGGAGAGCTCATGGTTTGGAGCAGAAGCGGTCGACGACGATATCTTTCTGTCACAGCCTGATAACCAAGCCACATTGAAGCAAAGACTTGCGTCCGAGCCCGACCGCGCTATTATCCCCATGAGGCTTCAACCTTTATATCTTGAGGACTGGATTGGATTGCGGCAACTGGATAAGCGGGGTGATATTGTGTTCGAGACATGTAAAGGAGAACATATGCAGATGGGCGATTGCTGGGAAAACTTGGTCAAAAAGTTTGTAGGTGGGCACACTTAGAGTTTTCTCCAAGTTTCGTCTTGCCAGTTTCGTCTACAATGTAAATAGGTTGTACTTATCCTATACTGGTATTCTTTGAGCATATTCAATAATTCACGAGTGTTTGCTTCCCTACGCGACAAAGGAAAGCGCTGGGCCTGTGGTTGTCTGTGGCTTTTGCCAATTAAAAATATAGGACACCCAAATCACGACGCGTCTCATACAAGTCATGTGCTTATCACGTGTTGGCTGCATTGTTTAATTCGACTTGTCTCTCCCAACGCCGACGGCGGAATTTATTGCGGACCCCTCCATCAAGCTTGCCTGTGTTTTGTTCAGGTTGTTGTATGGCCCGCTAGACTTTTCCTCGGAACGCGTTACCTTCTTCCTCGACTTACTGCGATACACACTCCATTCGACATGAGTTATACTATCTCTATTCCGCCACGACTCCGTGTGGCCCGAAGCTCTTCTTTTAACTACGACCGCAGCGTTAGCCAAATTGCGACTGCGACAGAGGGTGGTCCATCACACCTTCCAGAACTCTCACAACTCGTTGACTTGAATTTGGATGATATGTCGGCCTCGGGAAGGAGCGAGCAGCCTAGCACATCCACCGTCGCACCTCCGGCTGCCACCAACCGCTCCGAAAATACGGCTCAACAACTTCGCTCATTGATTTCCCGCCTTGAACCTAAGGACCCACCACCCAGAATCAACTCACCAGAATATTTTTCTGAACGCGAGTCCGACTATGACATGGATCTAACGGAACCAGCCAATAACGCACCCAGTATGGTTCAGGAAAGTGTGAAGGACATATTTTCCAAAGCGCGACGCGACCCGGGAGACACGCCACAGAAGTCACGATTTAAATCTGTCAGCGACGATGCAAGTGACATACACACCAACTCACTCTTGATCAGCGAGCGGAAAGGAAAGCGACATAATGTGAACGACGATGAGACAGAGAGCCCTCACGGTGAGTTATTGTTTGATTTTTCTCGGATAATCTTCTCATGCATGCGATATGTCATAGTCAACTCCGAGCGACCGGCTACTCGTTTTAAACCTTCGCCACAGCCAGTCACTGCCGAGTTTTTGCGCGAACGTTTTAGTCAATCCCGCATTCTTGCCGAAGTGGATGAGGATGAATCTCTTCGTGAGCATCAATAGATCTCATACTTGTTGATACCGTTAACTATTATGTAGGGGATCTAAGTCATAATGCGGGAGCAACATCAGGGGAAATGAGCTCCTTCCAGACTAATCTTCCTGTAGCAACCAGTACTCCTCAACAATCGTTGAGAATGTCCTTCAATTCACAATTTCAATCAAGTTAGTTGGACCATTTTCTTTACTGTAAAAGTTGCTCATAAAACATAGATTTACTTGACCAAGACGCCGACATGCAACATGCATTCAATGATCTGGTCAGTGACGAGGAAACCTCTCCCAATCGATCCGGTCAGTACATTACCGCAACGTATCATCAATACCTTTTAATGAGGCCTGTTCAGCGTCCCCTCCCCATACCTTGCGTAAGCAAGCATCGACACGACCAGAAATTCTGACCCCAGCCACCTCCAATCTCATGGAAGACACAAGCAAGACACCTATGGCACCTCGCGGCTCACAATATTCTTGTAAGATCGACATCATGATCGCTTACTCTTTCCATATTTATTTTATGGACAGCTTCTAATAGATTTGATTATGGTCGCAAATTGAACGTAGAGTCTTTCGACGAAGCGACATCGCGCCGCGACAACATAAACTCCTCCCGTGGTCAATATATATCTGCACCATCTAGTAATTCAGTGTCTCTGTTGGATATTGGTTCCAGTAGGAATGTGCCGGCACGCACACCCCTTCCCCCTTCTCCACAAACCATGGATATGCATTATCATCGATCACATCGAGGTTCTCCTTTTCCCACTGGGGGCCACGATTCTGATACAGATGGTGATTTCCCCGAATCAGAACAAACAGGGAAACCTCCAACTTGGCAAACATCACCTCTAGTACGGTCTCGATCCACTTCACCTCTCCAACCTACTCAAGTTCATTCAAATGCCGATCGTTCTTATACTTCGCATTACTCGGAACAAGAACGACGGGGAAGTCAACAATCAATATCTCGGGATGATTCCCTCGGTCATCCTGCAACAGCAGAGGAGCAAGACATTGAACATCATCGATCGTCATCATCATTTGCGAAGTCGTCTCGGGAGCCGACTTACAATGCAAGGCGCACATCGTCGCTGCAAACCATCGACAACACGTACCATCACGCTGACCCAAGTCTGCAACGTACATCAAGAGAACCCTCCCCTCTTCTCTCTCCACCGCTTTCTCCACCGAAGAACACCTCAACCACTCCGCCATCTACTTCCAAAAAAGTGAAACCCAAAACATCTTCATCAACTCAGAGGCTTGCGTTGCATTCTGCGTTGAATTCGTCAGAATATGGGGAAACAACCCGGCCCTCGGGAACTCGTAGTAGAGAAAGCCATGCCTCGCACTCTGATGAAGACTACCGTCCAGAATCTCCATCACGCAGGACACCACGGCCCTCGAATGCCCAAAACGCACCTGGCGAATTAATCGAAGAACATAAATCTCCTTCGAAATCACTTGAAATCGATCGCTCGACCCCATCGTCGCGGCAGAATGTACGTACCTCTCGAATGCGATTCCGCCCACTTTCTCCTGTGGACGATCTCCCCGAGCTTCCAACGCCCTCATCGGATGATGAACCTGGACGCAAGTCTTGGAATGCTGCTGCAACACCAGTGGTCAACGGTCGCCAGGAACACAGTTCGCTCCCAACTCCTCGGCCACCGGGGGGGTGGCTTCAAACACCAATGGCTCCACGAAACGCGCCCAACGTTAATGAAAGTGCTAGAAAACCACCCGTGGCGCTGGATGACGACACTGAAGGAGACAACGAAATCTGTGCACCAGAGACACCTGCAAAGACCTTGGGGTCAGCCGAAGAGCGATATACGACTAAGACGCCCAGGCCTCCTGGAGGCTGGCAGACACCTGCACCACCAACTCCGAGGGCTCGTTTCCAACCTCCGTCAGCAAGTGCGGAAGACGTACAAGCACAGGGCCTTCTCACGCCCGTTTCTTCGATATCGAAGGGTTCGTTATACGATCCTAAAACACCATACGTTCCAGGGGGTTGGACTGCAACTCCTGCAGCGCGGAAATCTGTGATGAAAGTCAGGTTTAACCAGGAGACACAAATTTCTTCGACCGAAAATACTTCGCCGCCAGGTATGCAAAATGGTGAACATCCTCGAAAACACGCGGAAAATGGCGACCTTGATGTACGATTGTCGTCGTCGCGCAGTCCTCATAGAGTCCAGACACCCAGTATCAGGATTATGGATGCTTTCGGAAGAGAACAAATTGATGACAGCATGGCGGGCTCCGTGGATCCCACTGCTCGAACAAGCCAACAAGCCGAAGATGAGGTCAAGGACGACGATGAGGATTTACCAAATCTAAGTCGTAGGGAACTGTTATCGCGCATTCGTCGGGGTTTAGACGATCTTGTTGAAAATGTGGACGAGATCGAGAGGTGAGTTTTTCAAAACAAAAAAAAGTTGGATAAATGCTTGTCTCAGTCGTTGACCTTTTTACCAGGGGTAACGAAGCGCAAGTTAATGATCAAGCTAGGGTGGAACAACTGCATGCCCTGTCAAAACAGGCCCGAAAGAACAGGGAACGGTTACTAAATAACACTGCAAACGTACAAGTCAGATACGAACACTTATCTGACAGTGACATAGTAAGTTGCTTTCTTCTATCTTATCATCTCAAATCTGAAGAATTAATGTTCCAGCTCTCCGGCAAGGTTGCATATCTGCGAAACAAGCAATTTTATGCTATCGCGATATTAATACAAATATTTTTTGTGTTGTTTATGTATCGGTAAGCCCTCATATTTTGGCTGAATCATTGCATATTGACCCTCTTGTAGGTTATCGGTCATTCGCGCTAAATCGCTGTTTTTGAATAGCTACTTCGATCCATACAACCCAGAACTCTATTTATACATATTTAAGCACGACACATCTTTTCGGCTCATAAACGCAGATTTTTCAAGGACGACGCAGCAATCTATAGGGCAGACACTGTTAAAAGAGGGAGCACGAGCGTGGTTTTGTTGTCTTCACTTTCTGGGTGATGTCTATTCATATTTTGGGGCAATATGGGCAGGCGACGCGGTTATGCCAGCCACGACATGGTCCCCTACGTAGTAACATCTCTTTCTTCTTGCATGCAATTGTACAATTCCACGAGCAACTTATCATTTTCGCCTTTCCGGGGTACTGTACTTTAGGCATCAGACACTTACTGTGTATGAATATTGAATGTGGTGAAGGGGATGATGATCTTATCGCTGAGATACATAAAGGTGCTGCTTAAAGCTTAACTTGAAAGCGTTTAATAAATGCTCAGCAGTGCGCGTCCATGCCACATAGCTTAATCCTATTAAATATATTCAAGACCAGCCACATGAAATAATGTCCAAGAAAATCCCAAATTTTCTAGCCGCGTTGTCGAAGACACCAAGCTTGGCAGCTTCGCTAATGATTACGTCATATATAAATTTTCTCTGCTTCAACATTGCTGTGGAGTACCGGTTAACATTTACTCCGACATATTCTCCCGAAGCAGCTGCGATGGTGGGGTACATATGCAAATCTCGCTCCAGTACAGTAACGATACCCACCTTTGAACACTCGGGAGCCCCTAATACATCCCCCGTACACGTTGGCCAAAACAACCTCTTCTGCGCGGACGCCATCAATGCCTACCGACAAGGTTGAAGGGCCAGCCATTTCTTACAAGCAAGGGAAGAAACATCCGAGGAAAGAAGAGTTCAATCCCCCGCCCTCTTTACAAACCGAAAGAAAACCCAGCGATTCTGGTTCCGACACGAATTCAGCAACTACTACAGATACATCGGATGAATTCAATTGGTCTGAGGAGGACTCAACCGACGCCGTCAATCAGGAAAGAGTACGAGCCAAGCGGGGTCGGCGGGTATGGCTGGCTTTCATGAAATTGGCACGCCCTGTCCGTGTTTTTCTAGTCTGCCTATTGGGCGTCGCCATTTCCATCACACCTCTGGTGGTGGTAAACGTTCGCTTCAATGACAGCTTCGCAAAGATGCAAGTTCATGTCTGGTCGTTCTGGGTTGCCCTTATATGGTCTACTGCTTGCGCAACATATATCTTGGTGGATTTCATCCCTCATCTTGTTATATTGATAACAACTCTCTTCGGTGGGACCACAGAACGCTTGAAGATTCAGGTCGATGTATGTTCATTCGATATCTAGTGTTTACATCCCAGTCTACTGACCTTTCTTATGACAGGTAACTTGGGCAGTGAAAGCCTGGCTGAAACTGCTTCTAGATGTGACCTGGACATGGATTGCTCTTAGTGTCCTTCGCACCGTATACAATCCTCCCGGAACTTATTGGACCGTCGTCAACAGAGTCATGCAGGTAAGTAAAGCAATCTATTACTGTTATCAGTTACTGAAATCGATATATTAAGGCACTCTTCTCTGCTTCGGTGGTTCTGTTTATAGAAAAGCTATTTCTGCAGTTTATTGCAATCAACTTTCATGAAAAAGCACTGGCCGACCGCCTTGCCGAAAATAGACTGGGCCTCAAGGCGTTGGACCGGCTTTCGAACGCACATTCTCCTGTTACAACAAAGAGGGTACCTTACACGAAACGAGGGCACAAACCTGCCAACTCTTCCGTCGGATTTTTCGACCTCCCTGCCGAGTCGTTCCCCAACTCAAGTACACCGGAAACCACTCCTGAAACACAACCTGCGCATATGACTCAAGGCATTTCTCCGCAATCGAATAGACTGCCGAAGAGGAAAAAGAAGGCGATGACCAGCGTAATTGTTGATCAAGTATGTCCATGTTCTCCTTTTCTTTCGTCATAGTAATCAATCTGAAATGAAGGTTGGCGGTGCTATTGGACAAATCACTTTAAAAAATTCAAAATTCCATAAAGAAGGAGATTTCGGTGGCCTACACTCCGCAAGGAGGCTCGCCCGAAAGCTGTTCAGTGCGCTTGGTGGTATCAATCCTCCAAGATCCCATCTCGTCGTTGAAGGTGCCCCTACTGCTCCTTATCTACTCCAAGTAATTAACCAGTGTTTCAAGACTTTTATCCCTATTTCCGCAGTACTGTTGACGCGGTGAGTTGATTTATTACCGGATCAAACGCAATTCCTTATTTTTCATTAGCATGATGCTTTCAATTTGTTCGATAAAGACGGCAATGGAGATATCAGTAAATCTGAAATGCGGGATGCGGTTCAGCGCATATATCTCGAACGTAAAGCGTTAGCCGCCGGTCTCAAGGTATGTTATACCACAGGGACGAAAGTTACAGAACCTATCGCTAAGCTCCTTCACAGGATGTCGGATCGATTGTCGCAAAACTCGACGGTGTCCTCTTAGTCATAGCTCTCATTGTCATCATCTTCTTGGTGTTACTTATATTCAATCGAAGTAACACCCTGGCATCGCTTGTTCCTCTGGCATCGATTGTTCTTGGATTCTCTTTCATATTTGGCAATTCCGCCGCTACATTATTTGAATCCGTGCGTTATTCCTCGCGTCTTCCGCTCGGTTAAGCTAACATTCTGTTAGCTCATATTTATTTTCTCGACTCATGTTTTCGACGTCGGAGATCTTGTCATGATTGACGATCAGGTTGGTTGAATCTGTGTTGGTTCGTCCCTTGCTAATCTGCTTTGACTCAGGTTCTATTTGTCAAAGAGTTCGGCCTTTTCTCGACAACCTTCCGGCGAGTTGACGGCCAGGAAGTTATCGCGCCAAATTCCCTTCTATCCAGCTCTAAACTGGTGCATAACCTCCGGCGCAGCAAATCGATGTACGTTTTTTCTTTACATTCATTGATATTCTGTTTCTAAGGCTCACTAGGTGGGAAACAACCGCTCTCAATGTTTCGTACGAAACCCCCATGGAAGCAATTGAACAATTGAGAACCAAGATAACAACATATGTTGCCAGTAACAATCGCGAATGGTCGGACTGTGCCCTAAACATTGACAAGATGGAATTCCAAAATGCCATATATCTGAATGTCAGCATGGAACGTAAGTATACCCCGATGTTAACAGTGATCCATATTCTGAAACCGCTATCTAGATCGACCAAATTGGCAAGATTGGGGAGGAAGATGGACAAGACGTACTGCATTCATGCGCTATCTCAAAACTGTTCTGGAAGAGCTGGAGATTCGCTACACTATGCCCATCCAACCAATCATATTGCCTCAAAGCAACAGTCTCTGCCCTCCCCAAACCACCCACTTGAAGTCTCCTCCGCACGGCCCCCGCACTACGGATCCCTCTCTCCCCAACGTCGGAAATGCTGGATTGTTCCGAGGCGGGGAATACGGTCGTCCTGCCGGCCCTGTGTTCAGAGATGGGGTTCCTTCATTTTGACATCACTTGAAATCTACAAAATAGCAGTATCTATCTCTCGCCTTATGATAGATTGTATATCACAAATCACTGTACTTGTACATACAAATGCTGTCAGAAATACTGTAGCTTAATGCTACTCGTTGGACGCAAAAGCTAATTATAGAATTCACTACTTTGGTCCAATTGACACCGAAAAAAGCTTTCATCAAGACTTGGCCGTTACTCAACTGCTAACCTGCAACCACAAGAGCCAATTCGGACTTATTCCATCCGCGACGTGGACGAAACTACAGGATCAGTCTCTCATTGCAGATATATAGATGAGAACAGGGGTTGCTTCCACGGCGTTGGGCAAGCGTAAAGCCCCAGGACAGGATGCTCCTCTGATACTGCATCTCACCACCAGCATCGCAACTGTTCCCGCAGGACAAAAAGACACGAGTTCCGGACTTTCTAGTCAACAAGCATCGACATCCAAAGGATTGCCTATCATCATCAATGGCGTACTCGTGGAACATACCAAGAAGCGCTATTGTTGTACGTTTGAGGGATGTGAAAAAGCGTACACTAAACCCTCACGGCTAGAGGAGCATGAACGGTCACATACTGGACAGGTGTGAAGCTAGCTTCTGTTGACTGGAGACATCTGCTGACACCACGGCCAGCGTCCATTTGTTTGTGAAACATGCGGAAACTCCTACCTTCGAGAAACACATTTGCACGCCCATGCTCGCTCTCATCTTCCTGCCAGCGCTCGACCCCTGCCGTGTGAACGAGAAAATTGCGGGAAACGATTCTGGACTACCCAGCATTTGCACACACATCTTTCATGGCATGACGGTGTGAAACCATACGAGGTGATTTCATTCATAATGTGGATACGTTCGACATAAATTTATCCGCATTTCAAGTGCACCGCAGAAGATTGTCATGAAGCTTTCGCTAAACACTATCAACTGCGAGCTCATCTGTGTAGAGAACATGCCCCTCCCGGAACCAAACCCTACTGCTGTGAGAATGAAGGTTGCTCAAAATCCTTCGACACGAATCAGCACCTGAAGACACACCAGAAAACGCACGATAGTGGGTTACAGTCTTTACGCTGCTCAATATATTGACTGATACGTAATGTACAGGCAAACGTTATACATGTGTCCATTCCACTTGTCTGGAAAATATGTCTGATTCACCACCATACTTCGCAACTTGGTCTGCCCTGCAATCACATATCCGCAAGTCGCATCCTCCTACCTGCTTGCACACTTCGTGTAATGGGCGCACATTCGCAAATCATGGCAACCTGAGAGTACACCTGAAATTACATGAACAACGTGAATTGGATCATGCGCTAGATCCCGACTTTGACAACGAATCCAGGCAGCCGGCCAAGAAAAAAAGAAGGGGGGGAGAATACGGAAGGGATTCGAAGTGTGAGATTGCGGGCTGTGGAAAGGACTTCAAATCTGTAAGCTTTTCTTGCATTAAGTAGCAGTCTATTCATCGCATTCAAATATAGGAAAAGGCACTTGAAACCCATATACGGGTCACGCATCTTGGAAGCCGCGATTTCGTTTGCGAACACGAAAATTGCGCCCAGTCCTTCGGATACAAGCACCTTCTTCAACGACATCAGTCCAAAGTCCATCACTCCGGTAGTTCGTTAACAATGAACCCCCAAGAGGAATCCTCTGAAAACGAAGCTCAGGACACAGATACCACATTTGACATTGACACAATCACTGGGAATGCATATGCGAAGCGTGCGGAGGCTAAGATCCAGAATGCCACAGCCCTTCGATGCCCGTTCCCTTGCTTAGAGGATCTAACTGGAGACAGTAACCGCACTGTTCCATCGCCCACTCATTTATCTCCCTGCGACTATGTTTTCAACCGAAGCTACGACCTCAGGCGACACCTTAAAGCATCTCACGAAGTAGTGGTGATAAAAGATGTTACAGATGGCTGGGTCAAAAGACAAAAGGAGATGTTGCATTCTGTCGTTGCTGGTCCATAATATAGAAAACAATTATGGGACATCTCAGGACATCTCTTTTGATATTACTGTCAGTAGTACATGTTGACTTTGCAAAGGGGAAATTGTCCTCCGGGTGTACGAATGTCATGGAGATTGGTAATGCACTGTATAGCATAGCTAGGTGCTGATAAATCAACAGGTGCTATAGTGTAGTGGTTATCACTCGGGATTTTGAGATCAATCTTCCCGAAACCCAGGTTCGAACCCTGGTAGCACCTTGTTTTTGTTCTTTTAAGTTTCGCTGTGATCCTTCCTGTCAGAGACTAAAGAGTCCAGAATCCAGATGGCAGAGTCCAGACTCATTTAAATCAATTAATTCATAAATGTTGTTACTTGTATACTTATTCTATTACACTGTAAGTTACAGTTTTACACAAGTTTTATTGTTTACGTGGTACAACCCGCGTCGGACGTCCCGCAGTTCGGCTTGCAAACAGTGCAGTTCGCGAAATGTTGCGAAATGTTTCAAAATACGCGCCTTTTCCCTGCCTCTGAATTTTGAAGTACCGTGCAGAAGGGTCGAGTTTGATCAATACAAAGTATATTTCATTTCAAATCGTTACGTTTACATGTACAGTTAGCGTCGTTACTTTGAATACAACAGCCTGAGGAGGTATCATGAAGAACAAGACATAACTTCATTAGAACGTAGCCTGTGTCCGCAGATATAGGCCATAATCGGGAAAGTCAATTTAGTATTGGTATCGTGTATGCAGTGTTCAATCGCGGGCTGCCAAGGTAACGTGGAGGGGTAAATTCTCTCCTTTCAACTGCTCGCCCTCGAGAGTCGGTAACATCACAAGACAAGCCTCCCTGCGCAGTCGGTCGATCTCAGGCGTCACGGCGAGCTCGAAATTATTGATGATTTCAACCGTCAAGGCTAGGACCTCGTACAGAGCGAATCGCCATCCGATGCAGGTCCTGACCCCGCCAGCAAAGGTGAGCCTGATGCCCAAATCAGATTTGCAAAGATACTGGTAATTGAATAGACGTACAGATTGCCATACACACCAAGGGTTGGGCCCTTCTTCTCGGTCTCCCTGAACCATCTATCAGGATTGAATACATGTGCATCTTCACCGAATAGTTCTACATTTCTGAGGATGTCCAGGTTTAGATTTGGGGTGACAGAATAGTAATGACTTGATTACCTGTTGTACCCTGCAATAGAAAGAATAATTTTCGTCCCTTGAGCAATTGGCAAGTCCTTGATAATCTGGCCATCGTTCGTTCTGATGGGCGTCGACAAAGGTAGAACGTCATCTTTAGCCGCTTGGCGATAATTTTGGTATACCGCTGGATGATAACGCATTGATTCCTGTGAATATTGTAAACAAACATGACGTTCGTTCAAGGGGAAAGACTACCTTCATGACGGCTGCTAGGTATTCCATATTATCTAAATCAGCAGCTGTAAAGTCGGAATCTCCACGAGCATGAATAGCCCGTTGCGTCGCCCGAATTTCTTCGCGCAGCCGTTTTTGAACGTCTGGGTTTTTGGCAATCTCCAGAAGCACCCAGCATAAAGTAGTCGCACTGGTCTCATGGCCAGCGAGCAAGATAGTGCTAATAGAAAATGAGCCGCGGCCGTCATTGTAAACAAAATACGGTACACACCGCATTTGTGCAAAAATTTCTTCCTCAGTCAGGCGAGTACTGGACTGTTCGGAAGCATTTGCTTTGACTACGATGGGAAACAGTTAGCTAAGGTTTACAGCTAGTGTCCGATCAAGGACTCACCGAGTAAAGATAAGATATCTTTATTCCCCTTGCCTTGAAGAAGGGCTTCAGCTTTTGACTCCACAAGCTGTCGGGTTACTTCATTTGCTAGCTTGGCTGTATGACGAGCGTGGACGAGATTTCTAGCTTGTGAGTATTTGGCCATCAATTGGAGTGCCCAGACAGGAAAAATAGTCTGCATGAAAATAGCAGATCGTGGCGGCGAGCCCAAGGTGTCCGACCTGAGGTCATCGGTCAATGAGGCAATTCGGCGACCAATTTAACCTTCTTACATCAATCCAAAGTATGCTTTCATGAACTCATTATCGGTGCTTGTCAGAGCTCCAAACTGATAGTCGAAGGCGGCTGTTTACAAACCACTGAATAAAATTCTGCGCAAATAAAAACGTTGTAGATTTACCTTCGCCGATCGAGTCCATGGTGGCGCGTGAAAGCCAGGAGGCGACATTCAGAACTGCGCTTTGATCCGGAGCACTTGCCAGGATATCATTCCACTGAGCCGTCAGCTGTAAAAGTTTAAATTATGGTCGTCCCATTGATCGGCCAGGTGAAATGAGTTTACGTTACCTCTGATCCAACACGCCGGAATATCGGAACGAATGCTTTGGATTCAGGTGCTTCGAGGTTTTTAGTCAATCTCCAGCCTTGAGAAAAGTCGTGCGAGAGAAATCACCACCTACCTCCAAATCCAGGCAACATAACCTTGCGCTGCCTTTTATGAATATCAGCTATGGGGGAAAACATTCATGAAATATCGTGGAATATTAGAAGAACATGAATTTACCATCTGCCCAAAGCAGACCACGACCCATTAAAATGCGAGATATTTCAGTCCTTTCTGGCCACTTGAGAAATCCGTAACCTGTAGCGGCGTTATTTGAGGCGGATAATTTTTTTTCCGTGAGATTTACCCGCCTGAAGTATGGAATATGTACTGGAGCGCCTTAGGGTCTGAAACGAGTAGACGGTCTTCCTGAAACGACAGCATTGTAAGGGAAATTTCTGCAGGATGAAACATAGGAAACTCACTCCAAACGGGCCTTTGATTCGCACTACATCGCCGTAAAGACGCTGGTACTTGAAGTCTGGCACTCCGACTTGGCTCTGGAATATTTCTGGCAAGTTCCCTGCATACCGTATGAACTTTTAGACCAACTCGTGCAAAAACTCTGGCTGACCAAGTACAAATGATTCTGGTTCGGGTCCTGGCACATGCGAGATGGTGATACGCGCCGCCCTCCGGTAAATGAGAAACAATAAGCCAGAGAATAGACCCAAGACCTTCAAGACGCGAGGACGATGGTCAGAGGTCAGCCGGATGACTATGAAGGAAGGATTTCATACGATGGGATCGACTCCCCATGTTAGAAGGATGTCGTTGAGGTAATGTAACGGCTTCATAGCCCCAGTCGCCAATGAATACATTGCGCCACTAGAGGACAGTTCCCGTAGCACTGAGCGAAGCGGAAAGTGGGGAAGAGGCTTTCAAGGACAGTAGGACTTGTTGGTATGAGAGAAAGGGGCAATCTGTATGTACACCTAACCGGCAGGCGGTTGTGGCAAGTGGGATCCTGGGATATAAACTCATGGCGTGGGCTGGTATACTTACGATGTACTTATTACTTCATGTGACCCGAGCGGGAAGCATGAGGGCTTGTTGGAGATCTGGAGTTAAAGATAACCAGGTAAAGCTATGGGATGGGAAACGGCGGCCGACGAGTACAGGACAGGGTTTGCTGCCAGAGTACGGGCATCGAGAGGAGCAAGATATGTTTATCCAAATCAATTCTTCCCTTCTCAGTGGCTCGCCACGTGACAGATTTTGAGTGCTTGATAGACAAATTGAGAAAGCTGTTATTTGGCTGTTATCGAAGTACTTACCCCCAGTTGGTAAGGTAGAAATATTTACACCAGCGTTCAAGGGGATCCACCAAGCTCACGATGTTGTCACATTGTACGACAATACTGGATCCTTGGGGAGATGGTGGGCCAGCATCGACATCATCGGCGATGAGAAGGTTTCTCGGGGTCAAGATAAGTAGTCGATGTTGGACAACAGAATTGGTGGATGTATTTATCACCTTATTTAAAGATTTTATTCAGACAGCGGCATAGCCATTCGAAAAAAAGTCTACGCTTGGATAGGATAGGTGCCGCGTGTCGCGGATTCAGATGGTTGCGGAACTATTTTGGCACTGGCTGGAAAAAACCTGAAAAACATGCAAGGATGCTGACGTTGGGATGTATCTAGCCAAGAGCTTCGTAAGACAGGAGCCTCAAAAGCCTGAAAATGGAACTCGGCACGTACTTATACTTTACGCAGACCTTACGCAAGGCGCATCGGAAAGAGCGATACTGCCCAGTAGAAGGTAGCCGGAGCGTACCTCGTGTGCAGTTTTGCTGCATGGGAACACCTGACAAAGAGTAGAGTCAACCATGGACCGCGGTAGAAATATTCACCCGCCCATTCTCGCCCATTGTCATGCGAGTGTCGCTGGGCTGGAACATGGCTCTGGAGGCAGTGGTTGGGAGCGCTCAGTGAAGTGACCGCGGAGGGCCGCCAGGCCGCGTGTGAGGTGCCGCAAGATGCCGTGAGATGCCGTGCTCTAGGTTAATTAACGTTTGCCAAGGTCGTCAGCTTGACTCTTCATCACCATCTTCAAATTCATCCAGTTGTCGATTGGCTGCATCATGGCCATGAACAGCAGTGAAGTGGTACTTACTCACTCCAAAAACGATACCCCAGTCCTGGAAACCACTCAGAAAGTTGACGCGACACTAAATGCAAAAGAGTGCTTACCATGTCGAATTACGGGGTCCGGAATCATGGCGGGCACGGGAGGTTATGCTATTTGGCAATCACGAGCTGTAGCACCAGGCTCACCCGGACAAAAAAAGATTGTTGCTGGACTGGGTTTAGGTTTGTCAGATTGCTACTTCTGTGTCTTGGCTTCACCGACAAAATATTGTTTAGCGCTCATCGTTGGGAGCGTTTTCCGCTGGAGATCTTGGAAATAAAACAAGGCATATTTTATTGATTTACGACGACTAATCAACGGCGTATAATTCGCGTGAAAATTAGAGTAAATGACTTGGGTTTCTTTTCTTTTTGTATATAACATTTTGATAATGCAGTGAATCACGCGGTTACGTGTGGGTAAAGTTCGCTTTCCTCTTCTCCGCAAATGCGGACATACCTGGGCAGTAAAATCAGCAACTGGGACGAGAGAAGACCTTGATGTGAACAAACATACCCTCCTTCTGATCGTTAGTGGCAAACAATCCATGGAAGATGCGACGCTCGAAGCGCAAGCCTTCCGCGAGAGTCATCTCATATGCTGCAACAAGAATGTCAACGAAAAATATATCGCTATAAACAAAGATCGCGCGTACCAGCATTGACAACTTCCTTTCCAGCTTGCACTGCAAGCTGACTCTTGCTGGCAATAGTATTCGCCATACTGATGGCTTCCTTCACAACCTCACCCTCTCCCTCACCGACAACTCGGCTCACCATTCCCCAGTCGGACGCTTCCTGGGCGGAAATCATGCGGCCGGTCAGGACCAACTCCATGGTGCGAGATTTACCAATGGCGTGAATGAGGCGCTGCGAACCTCCTCCGCCGGGAATGACGCCAAGATTGATTTCAGGTTGGCCAAATTTGGCCGTCGGGGAAGCAAGGATGATGTCGCACATAAGCGCAAGTTCGCATCCACCGCCAAGCTGGGAGTCTGCATTCATAATTAACACGCAGGTGCATATTTTGGACTTACAGCGTAGCCGCTGACGGCTGCAATCAGAGGCTTTCGGAGGTTTGCAATGAGACCCCAGTCTTCCAAGAATTTGTTTTTGTAGACGTCCGCGACTGTAGTAAAGCGAGGTATGAGCTATGTGATAGGGGCTTTTCGGCAGGTTCACTTACATTGCTTATCCTTCATCTCCTTGATATCCGCACCAGCTGAAAGGCGTGTAATGTATGGATTAGTACCTTAGGTATGTCATGGGAGCCCCGACGGAGAAGCGCACCTGCGAACGCCTTTTCTGAGCCCGTCAAAACCAAAGCACTAACAGAGTCATCTTGATCGGCTTCCTTGAGTGCCGCGTTGAGCTCCTTAAACAGAGGGCTGCTGAGCGCGTTCAGAGATTTGGGCCTATTGAGCGTTACAAGCACCACAGCAGGTTCGGGGCGCGAGACGAGGATGTATTCATATGATTGTGACGACATGAACCGGATTGAGCTTCGTTGCAGGATTTTACGAAGGTTTGGGCGCGTAGAACGCGAAAGGTTTGGGGACGAGCGCAGGGTGGTTGGGACAGCGGAACGATACAGCCAATGTGCCATTATATCAGGTATGGCGTAGGTTCAGCAGGCGGGCGGAGATTGTTCTGACCACGAGTCGTTGAGCATGTGGCGGCCCGGCACTCGGTAACTGCACCTCACACCGACCTCCACCGACGCACGCCGACAAGGCCAAGGACAAAATGGAACGAGGCCTCCCATGGCTGTTATATTTGGACCCATACACAGCACATAGCGCAGTATCGAGAAATTTCTTCTCAGTCATATGTACACATGTCCTTGCGTTGGTCTTTGGTTGGTCTTAAAATCAGGGTAGTATGTATGGAGTGCCCGCCAATAATAAATAAGACTGACCAAGTTTGTCTCTTTCCCAGTGCGCCATTTTATGCCTTCACAGAAGCTAGAAATATTATTTCTCCTTACTGGTCCAGCAGCACATTGGAAAAGAGCTTCTATGATGATTGGTACCGAATCATGAGGTACATAACGTCGAAGCGGACATAAGCTTGTATGTCCACATCGACTGTATGGTGGATGATACTGAGATTCCTCGTGCCTGCAAGCGTATGCTTTGCGTGCACCTAAAATAAGGGAAATCGAGCAACAAAGGAGGCAACATTGATGCGAAGTCTTTTTATGCAGTACATCATTTTACAAGGGGAATGCACTGAAAAAGGGGAGAATTACGATCTTTTCTGGGTCCCACTGTAGATGCAAAGGGCGTTCGTCAGCGTCGTCGCTTTATTATCGCAAAATATGGATAGCACGCACCACACCAGAAGTATAGTAGATGTCGGACTCGATATATTTCTTGACTCTATTAAAATTCATGAGAATACTGGTTCAGACCAATATTCGTTATGACATACTGTTCCAGCGACTCTGCCTCGAATATGAAGGTTGATCCAAGCATTTGCTTGGGCGCCTCGGGATTTATTACAGCTTCCGGTGTTGTGAACATCCCCCCAATACCTATCGTTCAGGAATAGAATTGAACATATTAGATTCAGCAGCGGACGAATCCCCACATACGAATGAAGCCACTTTCATGCCCTACTTTTGCACCTTCGATGTGCTTTGGCCGGACAGAAAGCCTGCGCGCCAGTGTTCCTTCCTCTGTTTTGTCGGGCGCGTAGACAAAGAATCGGTGTTTTGTGGGACTGGATGCAGCGGTAGACATGACTCTGAAGTTACGTGGCAGTAAACGGGAAATCATAGGATGAGTCTGGCAGAATCACTATCAACTGCAAGCGGGATTCGGACACAAACCCCCGGATCCGGACCGGGGCTGCGGAGAGCTTGACCATGCGACTTTCGTGGTAAGCGCTCATCGACATCACTGACGTTCTGACTCGCCACGGCGCGGCCACATTGGAGCCTTCAGGCCAACTGCAAGCGCGTATACTTAGTCTCCATCTTCATGGACCACAATCCATAGCTTCTAGATAGGGCTGTGAGATAACTCGCACAGCAGCATCCTTCTAGCCAACCAAGTTCAACTTGAAAGCTCTCTTCAGTATTCCGGGTCGATTCGGAGTCAGCACTGCACATTGGAAGAAGCTCCAAGATGCAGCATGTACCATCCCTGATGCAGTTAGACGGCCCCGACGAAGATCTTGTATTTCCCCGTCACCCGCGAAACCCATTTGAATCTCTCAACTTCCATCCCAACTTCTCGTCTCTGGAGGCCAATGTCGTTTTAGCAGCGAAGGATGCTCAAGTATATTTTCGGCTCCACTCACATACCCTCAAAACCACATCAGGATTTTTTAAAACGATGTATAGTTTGCCTCAGTAAGCATACGCTTGTTCATTACCAACAAGTTTCCTGAAGTTTCATTCTAGGTCTGTTAGTTCCCAAGCGGATATTATCTACCTGGACGAGAACGCAGATGTGCTTGAGCACCTATTCTCTATGATCTCTGGGTTTCCGTTCCCTGAGATTCCATCACATGAATTTCTTGAGTCGCTCCTTTTCGCAGCAGAGAAATATGACATGCCCGGGCCTATGTCACTGATTAGGATGTATCTCTTGACGTCCTCCGAGTCATCACTGAAAGATTCTATTCGGCTATACGCTCTTGCATGTCGATATGACTGGAAACAAGAAAGCAAGAAGTTGTCGACCCAAACACTGTCTTTGGATCTATACGACGAAGTGCATCGATCTTCTATTCAAACCCTATCCGCCAATGCACTTCTTGACCTTTTTATGCTGCATAGGTCAAGAAGGGAGGAGTGAGTTTGTCTATTACTCGAATCACGCATATATCTGCATACCGACTCTTGTCTGTATAGGTTTAGAAAGTGTTTAGACGCCCCTCCGTTTGTTTCGGGAGCTCCTTCGCACTGCAGCCAATGTGCAACTCCGATCAGTTACGCAGCTTGGAAAGAGTTGAAGTACAAAATGGTCATGGAAATGGATCGCCGACCACTTGGAGATTTGATCCTCGATGCTGGATTCTGTGAATGGCCTGAAGCACTAGCATGCTGGAGAGCTGCATGCCCAAATGACGCGTGCAAACGATTACTATACGACAGATCAGAGACAATTCGGGTGGTTCGAGACTGCATTGAAGGCCTGCCGAACACAATCTGAACTGCCTGCATCTATTGTGATTTGGATACCTACGGTGTTTAATACATGCTTTACATCTCGCAATGGCTAGTTGTGCGTTCTCTTAGGTTCAAGTAAATACCCTCCACAGTCTAGGAACCAACTTGGAACCATGACGGGACTAAGCGTTTGCTACGAGAGAATAGGGGCTGTTACCATTTATGGGAATCACGGCAAAACGCGACGACCTTGGTTTGCGTCCGAATTAGGTAAATTGCAACTTCATTGTCGACGGCCACAAATTGTGAGCCACTGGGCCTTTGCTTTTCCTTTGCTTGGATAACTACTATATATTCGTCGGCCTTTCTTGCTTTTCGTCTCATCGACCATGCCTGTCACTCGAACTCGCAGCACTCCTATGGATCCGACCCGAGTCGAACCTTTCCCAACACCGAGTCCGCCGCGACGACGGCAAGCAACTCAGGACATCGACACAATATCTCTCACATCCTCTGACACCGACACGTCGAAATCACGCAAAGTTCTGTTGAAGAAAGCTAAAAATGACAAGACGCAAGTGCGTTCACGATCCAAGAAACCTGCCCTTCCTCCTGCAAGCGAGATCATCGAAATCTCTTCCGACGAGGAGGATAAACACCCCCATTCAATGATGCCACAACCATCTGTCATTGCGGACTATAGAAGACAAATAAGCAAGATTCGAGAGGTGCGCAATAATGCCCACCCCTACGTTATCTGTTCATGTTCAAACATGCATTTTTTTGTCCATCTCACAGGAAAGTGTCAAATACAAGCAGGACCTAGCCCGCGTCGCAAAGGAAGTTAATTCTCTTCGCGAGGAAAACCAAACCCTCAAGGCGTCGAGGAAGCCCGATGCCACCAAGATCGTGCTGGTGGGTTTCGTGCACGGCCGTCTCCATTTTCCATTGTTCTTATCTCCAAATGTTTAGGACGCCGCGCAACTCGCGGATGGTTTGGACTGCGAAATTTGTACATGTCGCATGTGGACACCCTACATGTAAGTGATCACATAATACCTGAAATATAACTGACTGATATCATCTTCTATTCAGCTTGCCGAATTGCGGCCACTCATTTTGCCAGTCATGTCTCCAAGACTGGCTCGGTGCGACGCAGGCACAATTCCTAGCAACCAACCCCGAGCCTCCTGTCGCCACCTATCACCTGCTCGACACTTTACGCACACTCATCCAGAATCCCGCCCTTGCTGCTGTGCCACATGTTCAAACATTACTCGCAAGTCAGGTACCCGCGCTGCCCAAATACACATGTCCTACGTGTAGAGAGCAAATTACCTCTCGTCCGACTGAGGCTTTTGCCTTGAAGTCCCTTATACACACCATCGCTGTTGCAGCTGGGGAGACTATCCCTAAGAAACCCGCCACGACCAATAAGAAAGGGAAATCTGTGGGCACTCTTCCGGGTCCATGGGACGGCTTTTTCCCTGCAATATCCTAGGGGTGATCATAGCCACTTCACTCGACCGCTCGCCGATTCCATTATCATTATTATTTCTTCAGCATTCGTACTTCTGCATGTGTGAGAGAGTATCCCACTTATGAGGTGCTCTGACTTCAACAACGCACTATTAGCTACCCGTTAAATTACTCTACACATGGATGTACATATACATGCCCAGTCAATCGATCTCTCGAAGAGGAATATTAGAACTACAATTAAGAATTCCCCTTTATACAAACGTCAGCCTCCGAAAATCATCGGTCATACATATGCAAATAATAGTTGTACAGAAACAGCATCATTTCTTCCTTGCTTTCCCCCTTGTAGAGGTTGGAGCCTTTGCAGCCTTTGGCTTCTTCGCAACGTGTGTAGAACGAATGTTGACTGGCCCCTCAATGATTTCAACCTCGTCGTCATCGCTGATTGTACCAACCTTTCGTTTCATAGACTCTTTGCCTCTCACAGACGAGGAGGTACCTGGCAAGCTGTCAACGTCGATGACCTCGTAGGTCGAGCCAGAGTGGCGGCTGTTTGGGCTCTGGTGGTGTTGTTGACGCAACGAGGAACTGGTGCCCTGCGTCGACGAATGCGAGATAATTGACAGAGTTGGCGATGCCCTCTGCATCTGCGTTTTGCTGAGCTCGGGTGCATGCGCCGCCTCCGGATCGAAGTCGCCGCGGATGCGGCCGGGAAGCGCAGGCGACGGCTCCGCCCCCCAGCGCGTCTCGCGCCAATCGCGGATGTAGATATTCTCTGACACGCTGTCTTCGAAGAAGCGGAGGCAGCCCTCGAGCTGGCCCGCGGCGTCATCCTGCATGCTCTGCTTCCGCCCCTCGCTTGTGTGTCGCGTGCCGAAATTCTCCAGCGAGATCGAGCTCGAGTTCTTCACGAGGTACTTCAAATGGGGATGCTCCCTTGCTCTCTCCTCGCGGCTCCTTTCGTCCTCCTTGGGGTCAGTGACAGTGGGTTCCCCGAGGTTTTCGATCCACTCCCATGGTTTGTTCACTACTGCGGAGCCAAACACTAAGTTTCCTTCAGCATCATGGGTGGTA
Source organism: Hypholoma sublateritium FD-334 SS-4 (assembly GCA_000827495.1). Taxonomy (NCBI): domain Eukaryota; kingdom Fungi; phylum Basidiomycota; class Agaricomycetes; order Agaricales; family Strophariaceae; genus Hypholoma; species Hypholoma sublateritium. The sequence goes on along the minus strand of KN817523.1, from coordinate 387,532 downwards.
TTTTGGAGGTTTGTGACGACCGAAGGTGATGTTGATGGTACAAGAAGAGATAGGATCTGCTGATGGTATTCTGGTGGCATGTCTAGCGGGATGGCGTCTACGGACACATTGGGGTAGTATCGATACGGATCGAATGTGATTGATTTAGAATCATTTGGGAGTTCTGTTGTAGCGACAAGTTAGACTTCTGTCTAGATAGAAGGAGACGAACGTACCGTCATAAAGAACAAATAGGGTATCAATAAATATTGGATATGCGGTCATACTGAGATTATCTTCGGTTGCCGATTGCTGTTGGTATATCGTATTAGAAGGTGGGTGCATGAGGCTTGAGAAGCTGACTTACCAGAGCGAAGTGGAAAAGCAGGGACGACAGACTTACGCAAGTATCTTTGGCTTTGGGTGTCCACGAGTGCTTGAAGCTGAGAGCAAATTGCAATAGTCGGGAAAGAAGAATGAAATTGTCCGTGGAAGCTGATGCAAGGGTTCCGTTTTGGAGATGAATTTCCATTTTTCTAAATCCACCGTCGATTGCACAGATAAAAGCTTCCAACACTCCTGATTCCGCGGTGAGGAAATCGGCAGGAGAATTCCTGAAAGGCTGGGATACGTGAATGAGAACACGCAAAAGTTCGCCGACTCTTTGGATGCATTCGTTACTGGAAGAATCTATTGACGATTGGAGTCCTGAGAGGTAGTTGGCCATATATTGAAACCCATTATTGAGGAACTAGACGCCGTATAAGGAGAAAAATTAACTGGTTTGAATAAGACATACCCTAGCAGCCACAGCGCTATCTGCACCTCGCGCCATCTCTCCAACATAGTAAGCTTCCTCGGCAGTTCGTGTATGATGGAATAACATAGATGTTAGTTTGTTCAAATTCGCGGCTGCAGATACGGCGGTTGACTCGTGACTCAGTGTCCTGCCTAGTTTCTTGACCTGCAGTTGCATCTGTATGGTAGTTGCTGCTATTTTCCAGGGACTCAAGATGCAGGTCACTTCTGGCCAATCATAAATATTCGCCTCTGAAATCCCCCTTGAGCTTGCGAAAAATTAAACGGATGATCTTACTCACCATCGGTTGAATCGCCCAAGATCATGCGCAGGCCGGTGATCGCTTTCTGACTCAGATTTTCTGAAGTTGGGTCCTGATCGATTAAGTACGGCGAATTCTCGAACGTTTCGCGAACAACATCTAGGTTGCGATAGGCACCTTGGCGGAACCCCGAATCCTGACATATGCGACAGCGAAGAGTAGTGAATTCCGCCCGCAAAATTTCATTAAGTTCACCATTATTTTCCAGAGAGATCAGCATTGGGATGCTTCCGACGAGCAAAGCAAAATGAGGTTCATCATATGCTGCTTGGCGCCTTGTTCGAATGGCCTGAACTTCAGCCAAATCAAACGGTGGAATTGTGTTGTTGCTATCGTCATCTTGTAGCAGTAGAAGCGAAGTAAGTTTGTTGGCGGCGGAAAGGTAAGTTTCGGAAAGCGAGGATTGACCTGTGCCTTCCGTTGTGCCTAGTTTCCAGGCGGGGTATACCAGTCCTTGTAGTATAGTCGTGATGCTCAAGGAACCGTGTACAACGAGGAATAGGAGAACAGTTTTCAGAATATCCCAAGCATCAGCGTTCAGCGCCATGACCTCGTTTTTCCCCGGTCCCAAAAACCATTGCAAAACATCGCAGTCAAGACCGTTAGGGAGATGCTGATCTACGCGCCATAGGAAAGCTCCATACCGAAGAGCATGTGTACGCCGTGCTTCGCTACCAGGTGCTATGCTGGGAATCTGGCGAAGACTGGCCACGGTGTTATCCCAAACCCGCCATGCCCAGTCAGGCGAAGCGCGATACTTGATCCAAAGGCTGTTTGCAAGGATAGATGGTGCATTGTCTTCTGGGTCGCCAACTAACAAAAGTATTTCAGGAAGAACCTCTGGTACAATTTCCGGGCGATCGAGGATTGGTCGCAATGCCTGTGAAAAAGAAATAAGTTATAACGTCTGCGGATTATCAAAGATCGTCATACGAGGGTAAATGCCGTGATATCAGAGCAGATGCGGCTGCGAGAGGCTTCTCCAAGGTATCGGCCATTGTCAAACTTCATCAACAAAGTAAGGAGTGGGCGGGATTGAGCCCCGCGATGCTTTAAAACTTGATGCAAGTCATCCAGGGATTTCACAATCGTGCGCATCACATCCATGCAATTCCAAATAGTCAGATAGCGATCGAAAGTGCCAAGCAAGCTGCTAGTCGATTCGGCGTCAGTGCACTGCTCAAGCATAGCCAAAGTCAACTACAAGTAGAACGTCATTATCGTCTCAGAAGACAACATGAAGGGAGTGCTTACATCCAGCATAGAATGGAAACATTTGGTGAGACTCATCAGTTCAACGGCGACGAGGTATGGAGTGAACAGAGAGGGAAAGTTTCCCTCGGCCCTTGAAGCAAGAAATCAACAGGAAAAATGGCAGGAACGTATGAAAAAAACCAACCTCGAGAGCCGCTTTTTGAAAACAGGAAGAAGCCATTGTCGGAAGGTCCTGACCTGCTCAAATCGAGTCGCATTGATCAGTGTTTGACACTGTTCAAACAATGACTTCGTTGATATCCAGGGACTCGCCGAGGTCCCTAACATCCTATGTCACGAACGATTTTCATCATATACTAAATAATAAAGCTTACCTTCAAAAAGATCCGGCAAAACTACCCGAATTTCTTTGCGTATTTCTCTTTCGATCGCATCCTCGGGAGTTTCTCGTGCCCTAGGACCATGTAATATGACCTTGCGCTGATTTGTGAGAGACGAAGTCGCATTGAAAAGTGGGATCCAACTAAGAAATAATTGATGGCGTGATTGCGAACCCTGAAATAGGAGGTATCACAATTAGCATAATTAGCATAGACTAGCATTGTCAAACGTGCCCACCTCCGTGTAAGACAGACCGATTTCACCCCTAGCAATGAGTCGTTGTATATAGCTTGCATATGAGAACACCTCGTGTTTGACGAGCTTCCCGTATAGAAGAGCAACGTCTCGTATATTTGCAGCCTCGCCTGCTACCTCAGACACATCCAACCAATCAAAGAGTTGATCTTGCAAGAATTCGCTGGGAGTAGCAACTCCGCGTCGGCTGGCTCGATCATGAGCTCTATCTCTCCACAAACGAATAAGGGTGACAGCCGCAAACGGTCGGTGATCACCATATTGCAGAGAGGTTACACTCCATGTGAGAAGCATATCCAACTTTTCCTTGAATGATGCATCATTGGTGTTGGCCGGGAAAAAAGGAATGGCGCTCATGTCAGTGTTGCCAGATATTGAATTGAGCAACTATCATGGTAATCTTGAGCGAAGGGGTCCAATTAATAGCGAAGATATATCCGCACCTTTACATCCACAACGGCTGCGCCAAGTCTAGCTGATACTTGTGCTATGGGCCCACGAAACAGCATCGCCTCATTTTTCCTCTTGACGTCCAAAAGGTTATCCGATAGGGAACGTCGAAGGTCCCGACTGTTTTGGTCCATGCAGTGATGAGCAGGGAAATTCATGTCATTTGCACTTATGACTCCATCCAAGAGCTGGGAATAGACGCTCCACATTTTGGGGCTGACAAAAGCGTCGGGCAAGGCCAGACATATGCGCTGCGCAAAGTGTTATGCAACCTCCTAGATTAGTTTTGTGCAGCATACCTGAATAAGAACTTTTAAGATATCTTCGGTATCTTTCAAAAATTCGTGTGCAGGTGTGGTACATATCTGATATGAAGTTGGGTTTAGCCCCGAGTGTGATGTATTGCCACATACCTCAAACAATTTTGCCAGGCAAGCTTCGGCGAGCGGCCTAGCTAACGCTCGATTAGTAAGGATATCATTTGCGTATTCATCTGTCAGACGAGTCAAGAATCCAGCTTGAGCCAGATTGCATGTACTCATTTGCTGAACAAGCCAGGTCAAAAAAGTCCTATGGTCAACAAGGTCTTCTGTGTAGAATGTTCGAAGAAGTCTGAGGCTAAGTGTGTCCATCAATGTCAGACCGTAGAGTGGAAAAAATGTGCTAACCAATAGGTAAAACGCGACATCCACTTTTCACGAGAATCAGCGTCAGCCAAAACGCGTTTGAATGTTTGCTTAATATTGAGGCCGGGGCGCGGTGCACTTGGAAGTGCTATGTCTGACAATTGCTTCTTCATGTAGCCGGTGACAACATTTGCCCAATCAATGCTATATTGGGTGGGTACGAATGTAGGTTTGTTTCGCAGACCAGCCTGTCATACCGTATATTAGTGGGTGGCTACAGCTCATTCGTGAGACACATACTGTTTCGTTGGCCCCAAATACTCGAAGAAACCATACAGCGCGCGGTATAGCCACATTGTTTGTATGCAATAAATCCAAAAGATCATGGCCTTTGGCCCCATGTGGAACACTTCTACCAAATCTATGGAGTGGAACTTCAGGGTTCGCCAGATCTGCAAACCAAGCTTGGCGCTTCGCATCGTTGAGAGTGACTCTAGTAGGTATCTTGAAAGTAGAAGGACTAGGGAATCATTTTAATCGATACTAAGTGGTTTAAGTATTTCTACTTACGGAATGGCAGGCATGCGATCTGCTCGGTGGAGGAAGACCTCATTCATGAGTTGCTCTAATTTGGTGAGCGATTCGGGCATGTTCAAACTTTCGTTAATCAGGGCCTGGACACTAAATGTTTCTACCTGAAAGATATATTTTAGTTTGTAGCGATGTGTGCTACAATGAACCACTAACCGATACGGCCTGCGCAAGAATGTAACCGTTTTTGACGTTCGGCTCAGACAATGCGTCTTCATCTTGTCCGGGGCGAGGAGGATGAAACCCAGCGTATCCTATTAGACAGATTTTCAGCAAAGACATAGACGAGGACGATTGGCACCGATGCGCCTCACCGAGGTCTGCGGAGCCATGAATCTTTGGGAGCCATCCCGGGGGATGAGATTCATACACAGGCAAATCTGAAGCCTGTTGTCCATCCTTCTTCTCGCGCATTTCAACTTGCAGACGGAATCATGCGGTGAGGAAAAGGAGAACTGGAATATTGTAGTCTGTAACGCTGGAAGCAGCACCGTCGAGTCGCCTCGCAGTCTTTCCAGGCACCGTGTGCCATGTATTAATACCCGGGCCGACAGCCCGCTACGGCGCAAATTACAACTTAACCTAACTCAACATAAAGCCACACGCGGCCATACTTCCGAGTCAATCCCTTCTCATTCTCGCACTTTATATGTGACTTAATAAATAAGCACCATGCGTCATTCTTTAGCTCCTAATCGCGCCTCACAAGCTGGTTCTTACTCGAATTCATCTGCAACCACTCTGGCCAAACTTTTGGAAAAGAAGAAAGAATATGAGGCCGTATCTGCCCTGGAAAGATCCAGCAGCTTATACCTTGAACGAATTGAAGCTCTTGGAGACGAATGCGATATAATGGCCAATGCAGCAGAAGGTACACTATCTTTACTGGATCCTCTGGACGCACAAGCTCACAAATAGCATCCAGTTCACGGCCAAGTATTAGCTCAATGGCCCAAGATGTTCAATGTTCTCGGCCAGTTTTGTATGCATTTTTGTCTATGACTTTATCAATCTCGCCTGACGGGTTTCTACTCTGCCCAGTGGCATCGCGAGAACAATCCGAAGCTGAAAATGATCTACCCACTCCGCTGAAAACAGTCGCGGAAGGCGAGAGGCTCGTCAGAATACCCTTGGAAGAACTGCAACAAGGGAATGCGGAGAAGCAATAGTTTCCCCGCAAACCCCATCACTTTCATGTATCAATTGATATCTTTGTATAACTTGCATCTGTATTCGTATGCTCCACCTGCTTCGTACCTACTTCTTGCCACTGCAGATTTCATAGGTCGTGACCGCCACTCCATTCTTCGTCAGGGGGATTCCTGCTGACTTCAACCACCCCTTCCTCATCCATAGAAGCACCGACATTGCTAGCATCTACCCCTGCTTCTTTGAGTTCACTTACCAAAAGTTCGCTCAATCCAAGGCTATCCTTTGGCAGCCATATCCAAGGTTGATCGGCATACGTCGACGGATGGTTGAATGCATGATCTCCGTCGTCCTCCTCTTCATCAGAAGAAGAGTCAGAGTCCTCCACTGCGGGCGCCGCTGGGTCGAACACGGGGAAAGATGTGATCTTGCTTTCTTCCTTCGATTCTATGGACAGCTTTTTTGAAGAGCTGTGTTGACTGGGGCCGCCGACCAAAGCATCAAATCCGTCCGTTTTTTGAGATTCAGTTGTGAGTGCGTCATCTGAACGCACTCGGTTGCGATGCACGTCCTGAGGAAGAACATCCGCTTTGTCGTCTCCTATCACTTTATCCTTGATCGCATCCAACTTTTCGTCCAAGCGCTTGGCAGATGCATTGATTCGTTTTCGTACACTGCGAATACCTGCCAAAAATACATTTAGCGTCCCAAACGGACTTAAAAAAGTAAAACTAACGATCTTTGCTGAATAAATCGATCTCTTCCTCCTCGATGTTTGTTTCGCCGCGCCTGTTCTTATCTTTGCTGTACCTTCTGGCCATCTTGTTGGTAGCCAAAGACATAGGCAGATATCTCTTCAGAGCTGTTCAAACAACCATTAAGTTAATCCGACCTAGTCACGGAGTAAAGTTGGTCTCACGATGGAAGCCACTATGAAGCAGGAGCTGGGCGCAAGCCGTGAGGATGATGAGTACAATCATGAAGCAGGCTTCCACAAGGGCAGGGGTCCCAGCGGCAGAGACGTTCAAGAAGAATAGACAAGTTAGGCAAATCTGCTCGATGTACAAGCCCACGACTAGTTTCCAAAAATGAGCGAGGTCTTGGATAGTGATGATGTCGTACGCACATAAGTTGTTGATGGCCATAGGGAAAAACATCCCACCGGTTTCTTGATCGTCTGGTTGATCGAAGACTTGCATGAAGACTAGATAAAGCAAGGGTTGCATCAACAACAATATCTAGTCCTCCCAATGGTGAGAACTGACGAAATTTCCAAGCCAAGTAGAACATCATGTAACCTATATCTACGATCAGGGAATAGGTGAGTGAAATAGCAATTTTGCTTACTGATCAATGCAAGCAAGTTGATCAGAGGAGATAACACGCTATAGGCAAATGCGATGGTTGCAAGAAGGGAAATGCGGGGTAGTAGAACGCCAAAATCGGCCTATAATTTGTTGCGTTATAGAAGATATTCTATTGTGGAAAGGAAGAAAAACTTACCGCAGGCATTTTAAATGTCACCTGCCATTATAAAATGAATGTTGGTGAAGGTAGGGGATAATTAAAAAGGGAACCAAATACATCATACGCTTGACGTGGTGTGCGACCTAGAATCCATTTGCGAAGGTAGAACGCTGCGAGAGGAACCAGCTGAAGAATGGCAGTACCGGCACCTGCCAAACCTTGGGTGACTTAAATAGAAACTGAATAAACCAACCTTGATGACAATTCAGGGAGATGACATACCCATGTAAGTCAAGAAGAATACCGCAGCTCCCGGGAGTTGACTGGAAAGCTTCTGGACAGTCTGCGCTGGGTTCTGAACAATCTAGACAACTTGTTTTCAGATATAGCATTAAGAAAATCTGAAATGGATGTTTTTACCTCTTCGATGACTGTTGATTAGATATGTTATATACGCTTCAGTGAACTATTTTACGGGAAGTACTGAACGGTACCATTTGTGATTCCAGATGTCAGAGTGACGATGAGAAAACCATGACTAAATAAATGTAAGTATTAGGTCGAATACATAAAAACCAACCCACGTACATTAGAAGGAAAAAGTAATAGCGCCGATATACGCTGACAGAGATCATAGACCATCTGGGTATGCACTCGTACCATGCTAGCGCTGTAAAGAATTACGGTCAATGTTTCCGCCCGAATTTGATATGTATCTGCACTCGCCTCGTAGAATGTATGGTAAAATAGTAAACAAAACAGCCAATAGTACAGGAGGAAGTACACCTTCTAATAAGCCCCTTGCGACAGGCGGAGCTACAGGTATCAACAAAAGTCCCGTCAGCTTATTCGTGCTACATCCAAGGCGTAAGTATCCCTTGCCTTCACAAACCCACTGCAACCAACTGAGGAGATATGTCACCCTACCAAGTTCCCTGAAAGTGAGATTGAACGACATACTGGACTTTTTCGCAAAGACTTGAGAGATTGCTGAGCGACCCGATGAAGCTCACGGGAAATGCCCAAGCGATTATGAGTCCAACTGTCGCTACCCATGAGAATGCGTAGCGTGATTTCATTTCCATAGCTCCGTCATCCAAGTTCCTCCAGATTATGTCTTTTGGATTCACTTCCATCCATTTGTTGTACATCCACAGTGGCTGTCATATATCAACTTCGGCTTTAAATCGTCATGGAAGAGCAGGTGAAACGAACTTCGTGGTAGCTCAAACACTGGGAAAGAACATGCGCCCCTAATTGTATATTACAACGAATGAAAACACTACCTAAGAATTTTCCTTGGGCGATTTTCTCTCGAGACTCTTTGATATCAATATTGAGCAACGATATTTGATCCTGACGAGAGATATATGAGCCTGTCCTCCAGTTAAAAGAATATCCTGCCTTACTTTACACCAATTGATAGTATCGACTTTCAGACCAAATAGTCCTAGAAATCCTGTTCTATGCGTAGGCCGAATCTTGGCAGGGACAAGATCGTCGAGGAGCCTCTTATTCGCGGATGGAAGCTCTGGTTCTGCCATAGAATTGGAATTCTCCGTATCTCTGAGCTTCCTCTGGTTCGATTTTTTGTGCTGCTTATGCTGCTTCCTCCAGGCTAGGGCAGCGCACTTCAAGATAGAAACCTCGGCAGTCTCTAACATTTTGCAGCATTCTTGCCGTCTTTCGAACAATTTATTGAGGTCGCCCGTATCGCGGTACATCCATATTTTGTCAATCCCACCGGGAACGAAGCTGGCGAAGGTACGAATGTCCCGTTCGTTGGATAGTTCCTGAGGTACGGGTGTGATGAGGACCGTCCGAGCTTGTGCTAGACGTGAGTGAGATTTGCTGATAAGAAATTGGTGGCGCATATGCAGGAAGTGTAGCATCTCCAGTCGGATCATGTACACGACAAACCCTGTCACGGTTTGACAAACATTTTTGGAAAGTAATAACCCGGAACTCACCTGTAAGTAGGTAAACAGTCGCAACATGAGCACCAAATCTGTTTTGGTTAGCAGGACTCGTGATGCTGTTGAACTGTTTAGCGAGAAAACATTGAGCATTGTATTACGACGAACTTGGTCCACGCTATGCGCTCAAGGCCTTTCTTGTCAGAGGCAACACGCAAGGCATTTGCAGGAACAATAATTAGGAAGGTTGCCGCAGTGAAAACGGAGAAGATTATGATTAATAATTTGATAAAGCGAATGAACATATATCTGTTGTCCTGTTAGTCTCGAGAAGTGGGTATTCGCGATGGAAACAAACGCGTCGAGGCCGTTCTTGTGCAACTAAGTTTGTTTTCAGCAGGGTATATTTTGACAGCAAGCACGTACTTACAATGTCCTCCGCAGGAGATTTTATCAAGGCTGGGAACCATCCCCACACGCCGGGAGGCAATCCTGTGGATCGTTTACTGCCCGCCACGTGCATCAGGGTACTTTGTTGAGAATGTTGGGAGGTCCAAGAGAGAGATTTCTCACCTTGGTGGCGGAAGAACCACCCGGGGAGCATATATTCTCCAGAGTTTCTGCTTTAAAAGAACAAACGCTCCGATTTCGATGAGGAGTAAAGTAACGTTCACAGCCAAAGACGAGAGGAAGGCGTTTGTCGTGCTGTTCTTTTCGATATTCTTCGGATTGATAGATGACATCTCGAGCGTTGTAGTGGAGGGTATATATACTAAGCTTTTGCCAGCCTTGAGCACGAAGAAGGCTACGGAAACCCCCAAACTGCTATTTTCCTCGTTAGGACTTGGCAAGAGGCGGCACGGTAGGGCTCCAGGTGGCTCCCTTTTCCCCCTCTATTACGCCTAAAAGGACCGAATCTCCCCTGACGAAATCGGCTCCTATGTCCAGCAATCTTTCAGCCATGGCCAATGCATAAGTCAGCGAGGCTTGTCATTCATATACAACTTGAAAGAGAAAGACGTGGAGAGGAATCCGCTGCCCAAACGATGAAGTGTAGCATCGGATGGCCACCTGGCACAAGCATGTGGTGTGATTGGAGGTTGAACTTGGTTCCTAGCTCATTCGAAGCTCATCGATTCAGATAAAAAAGCTTGACAAAAGCACTTGAAACTTGAAGCTGATACGAATAGGTAGTGTATATCTTGGAGCGGCAAATCCTCATATAGAAGAGTGAGAACTCGCAGGAGAGATTGGGACACGCCCAATGCCGCAACAGTGTAAGTAGTATTTGAACGAGTCTAAGTAGCCGTTTTACAGTGTTTGCGTTATGTAATGAATTTGTTGTCAACCAACGTCCACTGGATCTTCAGGCCTACATATACTTTCAAGGCGCTCATTCCCTCTTGATAACTCCCTTTCAGCTTGTACAAGAAGTCGAGTATATATTACCCTACACCAGAGCCAAACCAGAGCAGACCAGAGCTAAATAAGCACGCATCAAGTGGCACGCATCAGCACTCATGCAACATGCGAGTGCATGGGGGTAAGTATACATTCCTTGGGCCTCGCCCGGCATGCGCCCAGCCGATCTCGAGAGCGCTGTCCGCGGCAAAGACTGGCAGAGCGCAGCAACACCATCTACGCAGCGCGAATGTAAAATTAGCGTTTGGTTTCCCATGCCGCACACGCAAAGCGGTCGTTTCCTACCTTAATTCCCTCAGGCTTCACATATACCATGTCGTTTGCTGCCTGAGAGGATCCCCCACCTTATATTGACATCTATGGCTCGTCAGAACTTGTTTTGGCTGCAATTGCGGGCATTGATCTGGAAGAACTGGATCGTCCTTTCCCGACATTCGTTTGTACGTAACACTCACTCTCCAGTTATCATGGTCGCCAATACTAACATCTACGAGGCAGTTGACTATACTCCGCTGCTTGATTCTTCCCATTGCCTACGGTGCCTTTCTTGCCACTGCACAAGTCTTCCTCAATCGTCTCAACAATGTATGTCCACTGCTTGACCCTCAGACTCAGAGCTGTGTCCTTATTCTCTTCAGTACAACCTCGGAACAGTCGTGCCCATCAAGTCACTAGAAAGTCAGTTCGACGGCAAGACGAGCTTGATCTGGGCCGACGATACCGATGGAACCAGTAATCCCACTCCCGCTGCCATAATTGCTCGAATCACATCCAACTTCAGTACTAGCCAACTTGCTGCAGTGAAGAAACTTTCCAGTTCATCCGAATTTCCCGCAGAATGCCCTCAGAACTTCAACTTTTTTTCTGAATGCTTCGCTGCCATTGGTTTCAGCGACATACCTGCCACTGGCAACAATTCCATCAACTATACAATCTCCGCCGATTCGGGATTGACGTTCATTGACGTCGTGCACCATACAAGTGATTTTGAGAAGCGCATCTTACCTTTACAGTGGGCCATAGACAAAGTGTGTTCAATTCTATCCTGTGTAGCAAACTGAATGCTCAGCATCCCTCCAAAGGCTATCATTGAACTCCAGACTGGTGTTATCCAGCAAACCCCGTTAGAATGGCCCTTTAATCAAGAAACAAATGAACAGCAGAAGACAGACATCCGACTTAGTGAGAACCTTTTTTTCAGCTTTCATACGAAATATTCATATTGTGTTTCCCCCTCAGGTTACATCAGGGGTATCAGGGAACTCCTCGGACTAGCTTTGTGCGTTATTTATATGAAAATGCTTCGAGAGCACTAATACATATTCTAGGTTTATTTCTTTCATTGGGATCGCGTATCAACTACCGGGGTCGATCGCCGGCGAACGCGCGCTGCTACTTACAGAACACATGAAAGCCATGGGCCTTCTGGATTCTGCTAGAATTATGTGCGTAATAAGCTATGCAACGCCTCTTCGAGGACCTCATTCGGTCTATCCGTAGCTCTTGGCACCTTGGGATTTCTTTGACCTATTTGCCTGCCTGGGTAATAGTCGGCTTGACATGGAAATTCCGTCTTTTTGTTCATACAAGCGCTGGCTTGATCATCATCCTCCATGTCCTGCTTGGTCTGGTCCTTGCCAGCTGGTCTTTCTTCGTCGCAGCTCCGTTCGGAAAGAGTCCACAACTGGCCGCTGTTGTCACCACATTTCTGGCTATCATTTTTGCAATTCTGGCGCTTGTTATCAAGGCCACCCATTCAGGATCACTGGTCATCTTTTCCCTCATATTTCCACCTATGTTTTACATCTTTTCCCTGAAGGCAATATGTGGATATGAAAACCACCAAATTGCTACCAATGCTCTAAAGGGAGATCCGGATCGTGGTTTGGTGCTGCTTCCGTTGCTCATTGTTGGCCTTGTATGCTCCTATTTTTTCTTTCTTTTTAAAAAACACTGACTAACTTTTCGTCAGATCGACGTTTTCCTCTGGCCCTATCTTGCTATCTTGCTCGAAAGATACCTGTACGATGCTCAGACCCCGCAATCTCCGTCAACATCTAGGAGTTGGTTCTTTTGGCGAAAGAAAGGCCCCAATCAAATGACTCCCCCAATTGCGGAGAACATAGCAATATCTGTTCGGGGTCTCACCAAAACATTCAAAGGATCCAGATTTTCCTCGAAAGGAGATGTGACCGCGGTTAAGGACTTGGATTTAGACATTCCAAAAACTGGCATCTTTGTTTTACTGGGTTCAAACGGGTCAGTTTTTTTCCGTGTGCTATCTGAAATTATTACTGTGGCTTACTGCGTTTTTCAGCGCTGGAAAATCGACATCATTGTCTGTTATAGCTGGGCTTTCCGGTATCACTTCTGGAACAGTGGCATTCGAAAATGGCGCATCCAGGCCCTCTCGAGGCACCATGGGGATTGTGCCCCAGAAGAACGTCCTCTTCCCGGAATTATCTTGCTTGCAGACACTACGCGTGTGGCAAGCTGTCAAATGGTCTGACAGCTCCACGACTGATGAAGACTTGAGGCAATTGTTACGTGATTGTGACTTGGAGCAAAAAATAACCGCAAACGCGAACACACTGTCTGGTGGCCAAAAACGAAAACTTCAACTAGCCATCGGACTGTTGGGCGGATCCAAGAGTAAGCGGCCCGTTTCATTGACACCGAATTACAATATTCTGACGAATGTATCCTAGTTGTCCTCATCGACGAGTGCACATCTGGTGTTGATCCACTTAGTAGAAGGGCGCTGTGGAAAACACTGACGTCCTTCCGGGACGATAGAACTATCGTGTTTACGACGCATGTCAGTTTTTATGATATCAATCCTCACTGGATGCCGCTGACATTATGAAACATAGTTCCTTGACGAAGCCGATCTGCTGGCTGACCACGTTGCAATTCTTGCTGCGCCAGGAAAGGTTGTGGCATCCGGTTCCCCCGTCGCTTTGAAGCGAGACCTTGGAGACGGTTATTCAATCCACGTGTCATTCAAGCATTCAGCAGACCAGGAAAAGCTCGAAGTAATAGAGCCAGTAAAGAAAGAGCTATTGGGCGCCATACGTGTCATTGCTCCTGCCGTATATGTTTCGACGCATTCCCCGCACCAAATGTTCTACCACCTAAAGACTCGGGACAGTGAAATTGTACAGCAAACACTTGAGCTAATCGACACTAAAGTCAAATCTGGAGAAGTTATTTCTTATGAAATTATTGGAACAACCATTGAGGATATCTTCCTCGACTTGATGGCCAAGGACGATATTCGAAACGACAATGAGGAGAAAGCATCGAGAGACACTGCATCTCCTTCTCCGCTTCCCAAGGAAATCTCGATGACGATGGATATACCGACAGGAAGGCCCGTCTCGCCTTTCAAACAGGCTTTCACCATCTTTCACAAGAGGCTCTTAATCGGAAAACGCAGCTGGCTAACTCCTTTGCTCACAATAGGCATTGCTGTAGCAGGCTCATGTATACCTCTGGTTTTCATCAAAGGAAAGTCCCAGTCTTGTGTTCGGCAATTCGGGGACTCGTCGCTGTCGGTCCCTCTTTATCTTCCGGTGTCCCCGATAGTTCCCTTCACTTTGGGGCCTTCCTCTCGTGTCCTGGACTCTCCGTCCGGAATTGTATCCACTCTGGGAAACAGCACTGATTTATTCCGAGTCACCGACGTGCCCGATAATGCAACCTTTGTCAATGATATCACCCAAAACTTTCTCAATCTGTCCCTGGGGGGAATATCCCTGGACCTCAATACTGGAGCATCCTTAGTTGCGTGGGAAGCTACACCTCCGGGTTTGACAGGACCTTCTATGTTGAATTTGGCCACCAATGTGTTGTATAACCGCGCCTTGAATTCCTCGGGAAACACCGATCGCACACCAACCATCATTCGTGCTAGTTACTCTACATTCCCTCCAGTGGCTGCCGGGACTCTTGTATCTTTGCGCTGGATTGTGTTCTTTGGTGCCGTCATGGTTTGTCTTCTTTTTCAACTCCTTCAATTTGAGAAACCCTGACAATTTGTTACATATAGGCTGCGTACCCTGCATTCTTTGCCCTCTATGTCTCGAAAGAGCGACGATCGTCTGTACAAGCTATGCAACTCTCTAATGGACTCACTGATCCAATTGGACTATGGTTGGGACATTTGATGTACGACACACTTGCGGTGGTTGTGTTATCCACAATCATCATCGTCATTTTTGCCGCAACCGCGTCAGGTCAATTCCATGGCCTTGGTTTTTTGGTGAGTATATTGTTTCATGATCAGTCCATGTACCACGCTGAAGTTCATATAGTGGCTTGTCCTTGTTCTTTACGGGATTGTTGGAGCCCTCTTCTCTTATTGTGTATCATTAGTTGTCGCATCACCCTTGGCGGCATTTGCCACCGTCGCAGGTTACCAGTTTGTTATATTTATTGTAAGCAGACTGCTAATTTCTCTTTACAACCGATGTTCTAATGGTTTCTTAGCTTTACCTCTCTGCATACCTTCTTGTTTTGACGTATGGCAAAGTAACTGAATCCGCTCACCTCATCACTGTCCTTCATTTCGCGATATCAATCGTTGCCCCAGTTGCCAGCGTGGTGAGTGCGTTGTTCGGAGCCAAAATACTCAAATCTTAACCATGGCTCTTCATTAAGACGAGAGCGGCCCTTGTTTCCGTCAATTTGTTTTCCTTACTTTGTAATGGCAGCAATCCAGTCAATGCATCATCCCTCGGTTCGATTATCAGATTCGGCGGACCCATCCTTTATCTATTCGTTTATGGATTTATCCTCCTCGGATTGCTCGTATGGGCGGATTCCGGAACCCGTGCCCCGCGTCGACTGCGCCCTCGTAAAGAAGTGTCCTCTACTCCTGGTACGGCCAGCGCATCCAGAGAAGACGTGAATGCAGCAGCGGGCGCTGTGACACAATCAGATGACCTCTTACGAGTAATACAAGTCTCCAAAACTTTCGATGGAAAACAAGTGGTCGACGATGTTAGCCTTGGCGTCGGAAAGGATACTGTGTTCGCGCTTCTAGGGCCCAACGGAGCTGGCAAGACAACAACCTTTAACATGATTCGTGAGTAGTATTCGAACTCGTTCCTCAATGTAATTGAACAAACCAATTTGCTCAGGTGGTGACCTTGTTCCGGACATTGGCGATATTATCATCAACGGCACCTCAGTCGTTAGGCACCCCCGAACAGCGCGTTCGTCTCTGGGAGTCTGCCCACAGTTTACAGCAATTGATTCTCAATTGACTGTCCGTGAGCATCTCTTCATATACGGCAGACTCAAGGGGCTTCGACAAGGACCTGAACTCCAACTGAGCATCGAGACTGTGATGCAAGGCACGTCATTAGGGATGTACGCCGACAGACTGGCCAGCAAACTCTCAGGAGGAAATCAGAGAAAACTCTCCCTTGCGATAGCTCTCATTGGAAACCCTTCTGTCATCTTAATCGACGAATTCTCAACCGGTATCGACCCAAAAATGAAAAGAGAAATGTGGCAGACTCTTCGCACTGTTGCGGTTGGGAAGGCCGTTGTTGTAACAACGCGTATGTTCTATTCCATGTAGCCACGCAGAATAACTGACATAGGTCTATTTAGATTCCATGGAAGAAGCATCTGCGTTGGCGAACAGTGTTGGAATATTAGCGAAACGTATGCTGGGTAAGTCGTGTCAAATTGTGCTTTGAACCCAACTGCTCATTTTTCATTCCATAGCTCTTGGAACAACTGAATCATTGTCCAACCGATATGCAATTTATGAGGTGCATTTCAACTGCCGGACGCGCGAGGAAGTTGTCAAAGCTCGGAATCTCATGACTCTCATCCCTGGATCCCGCATGGCTGATGACGTGGCTACACGGTTCGAAGTACCCATCACAGCGGACAACGGTCTTACATTAGCGCAGCTATTCAACACATTGTCGAGAAATGGGGACTTCACTGAATACACGGTCGAAAGAGCATCGTTAGAAAGCGTTTTCCTCAAAGTCATTCGTGAAAACAACATCAGAGAGGCGGATAACGAGAACGCGCACAACAAGCGTCGTGCGTGGTGGAGGTGTTAGTCTCCATATAGTTATTATGCTGTATACTGTAGACCTTATACTCAGTAATGACGCATGGACTCTGCCACTCAGGCCTTTCCTTATTACCATTCTGTACTACGTATCTGGTCTGATTGAAGCGATAGGGTGTCGTTAAAATTCTATTATAGTACTTTATAGTGATATTGGGTATACAATAGAACACAATTGACGGCAACAAAAATTGTCGCGGAGCAGCAGTCATAAAAGAGGTCGATGATTATTATCAAGCCTTGCCGGCTGCCTTCTTCTGTTCCTTGAGCATAGCGATGCGCTGCAAATAGCAATTGGTCAGTAAAACAGGCAGCTTGACCACATCCATCTGCCACATACCTGTTTCCGCTCTTCCTTGCGCCTGGCCATCTCCGCAGCCTTGTCTTCCTTCGACAGAACCGCAGTATTTGTCGGGGAATGAGAGGAAACAGCAGGACTCTTTGCGGGAGCGTCCCAGGCTCCATCAGTGTCCCAGTCTGCGTCTTGTGGAGGGGAGTGCACCCGTGACGACTGCGAGGACTGCGGCCGTGGCAAAGGCGATTGCGCGCGCGGCAGCTTAGATACTCTGCTTTCGTGGGCGGCAGAGATAGGAGGCCTTGGGGAAAGGCGCCCGTTCGTCGCATTCAGCCAGGAGGTGTTGGTGTTTGCGGCGGAGAATGATGGCGTAGCGGGGGCAGCAGAGGCAAAGGCGGGGATCGTAGCTGCAGGCGCAGACTCAAATGCACCTTTTCAGATAAATAAATGGGTGAGTTGTATGGTAGAAGTGCTCGAAGGGGCACTTACTCCAGTCGCCATCGTCCGCGTGCACATCAATCAGGTCGTCCGAGCCCCAGGGATTTGCGAGTACGCTGGACTTGGGATGCGCGTCTGCTGCGTCCTCCGATCCGGGCGTATCCCACGGATTCTCCCCTGCCGCTTCTTCTGCCAGCTGGTTCGCAAGCATCCCGAGGGCGGGCATCTTGTTCGCGCCTAGCTGCAAGGCCTTTCCCTTCGATGCGGTACCTGCAAGCGCGGGAAGTGTCTCCGAGGAGAGCGTCGGCTTCGCGAAGGACGGGCGCTTGAGCTCGCCGATATGACTACTTGGCGAGAAGTCCGGCGCGGAGGTCGCGCGGTCTAGGTTGACGGCACCGATGGGCGCTTGCAGGTCTGCAGTAGCGATCTGCGGTGGCGACGGTCAGTATGGCAGGTGGAAAGCGGGGTGGGAACGGGGGAGGCGGACCTTCTTTCCAAGGGTAGAGATTGCCCAGCCCGCTAATGAGCCCGCTGCGCCTGCGGCTGAGTCTACGAGAGTCCCCGGCATCGCTGCGGCCAGCACCGTCCCATCAGGCGCTTTGACGATCGCTGTTTCCGGCTAAATAATTCAATGAGTTGTCAATTCTATCCGTAAGATTACATACGTACCATCTGCTCCGCGTAATCCTGTATTTTTTTCAGGACTATTTGCAGCACCTTGGAGGCCTGGTCGCGAACTAACCTATTGAACAAGATAATCAACTTTTCAAAAAATAATAGCGGGTTGATTGGGGCTTACTTTTCATCGTCTATCAGTGTGAACGCCATGTTCGGGATGACTTTCGATGCCAACTCAGGTATTTCGAATAGATCGACGGTCGCCATGAATGCTGTGAGGCCGGCTACGCGTGCGTGGACGAAGGGGTCTTTAAGGGCGCGAGAGAAGGCGGGGACGAGGACTTTGCGCTTCGTATTGTACCCAAGGGATGGCGCCAAGCGGCCGATTAGGATGCATGTATTTGTACGGATTGATGCTTCAGAATCAGTCTGGGTTTTGGCTAACAAGCGCAGTAGGTCGTTGTTTAGGATGCGGTCTGTGAGCTTCAGAGATACATGAGCAGCGACTTTTTCTACGGATTATTTGGGACATACCTTTGGTGCCAAGAGGATAATGGACTTGACTGTGGCCTCTCGAATAATAGCGACAGTATCAGAGAAACCGAGTTGCTGCAAAGAAGTCAGTATGCCAGACGCACAATAAAGATCTGTTGTACTGACCAAGTGAGGAAATATTTTGTCGCTGACTATCTTCTTGTCCAGCTTCTCCACATATTCTGGGAGGTGCTCTAATAGTACCATTCTCAGTCCTCGATCCGGGCTGGCGTATAATTTGATGATTGGAGCTAGGATGACTTTAGGGTATTCTTCCGGGGATACATTGACTCCAAACTGTAACACAAGGGGTAGAATGGTTGCACCGGAGGCGCCTCCGTACTCTAAGGCTGAGATCAACGAAGGAAGGACTTTGTACGATGCAAACTCAGGTGGAAAGGAGGAGGCAGATTCTCGCAGAGTTCTGGCACCACATCAGACATTAGCAGTAGTCAGAGCCAAGAATGGAACTAACTTTAACAGTTGATTCTTCTCTGCTTCACTTGCAAGAGCAAAATTATCTAGTCCAGCGCAAACCTTTACGAGTCGGTTATTGAAGAAAAACCCTGTTTCCGCCATGCCTATTTCGAGGAATCCTTTCGCGGTCAATCTCCCCTTGTTATTGGGATTTAGGAGCCTTTTGAAATGAGGGAATAGCGATGTAGGTATAGCTCCGCGGGAAGCAGGTGATGGTGGGGGATGTGGGGGTTCGGCCGTGGCAGGCGGTGGATGCGCAGGGTTGAAAACAGCATGGAGCAACAAGCCGAGTGCATATGCGTCTGGAGCTGAGGGATCAGAGCTTGCAATTATATCAGCACACGACTGTGTCGAGGGAGAAATATATTTACTCCTTTGCAGCAGACCATCCGCTCTTTTTCACTTCAGGAGCAGCCCAAGCCGAAGACCCTGGAAGTAATCCTCCCATAGTCTGCGCCGATGTTAATCACAATTGAACAGCGTGCGATGGAATATCGGCGCACATATAGGACAGCAGCGTCATCCTTTGGACTACTCAACAATTCCAGTCCCCCCAGCTTCCATTCTCCAGATGGCGATAGAAATATTGATTGAGGTATTATCTTTCCATGCGTTGATGAGGCTTGGTCGTTCAAAAAGGTCAATGCTACCTAGAAAAGTCAAATTGAAGGGAATCACGATAAATTAAATGACGATACGGACAGATATGCGGTGAAGGCCCCATAATAGCCAATCCTCCCGTTCCTGTGCACTCTTCCCGGAATATTCAGGAAGCACAGCTGATAGTGGCCGCACGCGCTCGGTCATGATATATATGATGGAATCGGTCTCGACGACGTCCATGAATTTGAGTACATCGGGGTGTCGCGTAGTGCGCAGTTTTCTGAGCGAGTTCTGGGCGAAAGATTTGATGTTTTTCTTCGAGGTGTCATTGAAGTCATATTCAAAGACGGAGACAGGACTACCGTCATCCTGACATTCGGTCAGGGTATAGAAGATGTAAGAGTATGTATAGGCGTACCCGCTTCGTTGCGTCGTATAATGTGTAGTAGCTCTCCACCTGCGCGAGCTTCGTTCCGAGTGAGAAGGGAAGGTTCAAGCCAGACTTTTGAACGAGCGTTGAGACCGCCGCGGAGCCAAGAGTACGTAAATAGTCCATGTTGAGGGATGAGAGAGACGAAATGACCTAGAAAGACCCCTGAAAGGAACGAAGCGTTAAAGAACACGTATCGCGGTGCTGCGTCCTGCGGGCCTGCGCAAGGCTCAGTGAACTTGGAAGGCCACAAGTGGCGGTGAGTCGTGACACTGAAGATCGATCATGTGCCGCGTCTGTCGCATTTGTCTTCAGCTATTATTGCTCTTCCATAACCCACTGCCACCTCCGTCCGCCCTCTCTGCTCTCTCTTCGAAACTTTCTCTCATCATTAATGTCTTTGTGCTGAGTTGCTCAAACACACCCACCAATCAGCATGACCAACCAAGATACCCAGTCCGACATGGTTGTAGACATAGAAAGTTCAGCGACGACAAACATCCTCCCCGCAAACGGCCTGCACAATGACCTCCCGCTGGAACCCTCAATAGAGGAGCTTGAGAGAGAGCTCCCAGTTGTTGATGATGGACAAATACCGTTGGGTGACCTGCTTTCGCGTGTTGTTCAGTCAATCTACGCAGAGCTGTCGGAACTTGCAGAGACGTGAGTCGCTCCATAATCGCGCCAATTACATACAACTTCACGGAACGTCTACTTTCAGAATGCCCAACATGTCGGATAGCGCTCGAAAACGTACTCTTGCCGATTGGGTTGTCAAGACCAAGAAGCAGGTTGTGAAGCTTTATGCTGTCGCGAAGTGGTCAAGGGATGCGGATACTATTCAGAAATGCATGGTAGCGCATCTTGAATTCCTCCGTCTAGATCCAAACTTGATTATGTGTATACTCCCAGAATATCACCGCATTTTTCCTTACCCAAAATGCACAGTTTGAGGAGACCATCCATGCGTTAAATTACTCGAAGGAGTCATTGGACCCAGCAAGGTCATACCTTTCCTCGTGCTGCCTCAGCGACGTTTATGCTCTCTCATTAGACTTCGGAATCATGACCTGCTCACGTCGCTGGATGTTCTGACCACCGGGTCATACCTGCGATTGCCAACTTGTATAAAGGCTCGTTCATTTGTGGCACATTAATTTAATCAGCACCACTCATTTTTTTTCATGCAGAAAATGGCCATACCACCCACTCCTTTGACTGATGCCGAAGTCGCGAAAACACTATTCGACATGGAAGAAACCATTCGTTACAGAGTTCGCATGTCTGAGATCATTCCAGTAGAAATGTCCCGGTATCATATTGGTGAGCCCAATCACCCCACTCGGTTCAGGCTGATTATTAATGAATGCCTCATGTACAGCCGATGGTCGTATTCACTTTACAGTACCCGGGTTGTTCAACGCTTCGTTATGTCTTCGGGGGGCGGATAAAGACGATGGATGGTTCTTCGTGTCTGTCGAGTTTTTAATTAGTGTTGGGGGTGATTTGACGGGCTTACAAGGTGCGCCCAATGATGGAAGTTACATTCATTTTCTGCTCGTCTAACAGCAATGTAGAGTTCCCGCGAATACCGTCTGGAATCATAAAACGTCATATCACAGATGAAGCCGACGCTAGACTAGCGTTCTACCTTCCAATGCCCGAATTACAACCCCCCATCCCTGATGCTCCGCCTCGCCCTCAACTCCCAGCCGGCGTGGTCGATGCCCCTCTTGTCCGTGTTTATAACTTCCTTCGTAAGCATATCTCGAACAATCTGTTTACCGAATCGTTTTTAATCCAAAACTTCAGAGATGATGTCGTTATCGTACCAACTAGAAATCCTATGGTATCAGGTAAGAACAGTACTCTGAAGCGGATTTTTTTTCAGCTCTTACGTCTTATTAGGCTGAGCGCATGCGAACGTTGGGATGGGCGGATTATTTATCAATACAAATGTCTCCCGACCGGAAAATCTTGAAAGTATCATATTGGATGTACGCTAATATCATTTGCCGATATAAAGCAACCACTCATACTGTTGCAGACGGCCTCCTGTTGCCCAAGTTCCCAATCGGCCACGTCTGATATTACCTCTCCTAGGAGGTTCATTCACAATAGCCATTGTTCAGACAAGGGCCCCCGCACAGACAGGGCCCGGCCCCGCTAGATCGCCCAAACAAAGAGTCATCGCTCGCCTACAACGAAAGGCGAAGTTGGCGGATGCCAAGCCTTCAGATGAAGTGGAGGGCCTCAAATTTGTGGTGAAATGGGAACCGGCGAAGGGCGCTCTGGGGATATATATTTCACAGGAGGACGCAACACTTCCCGTGGAGGCTTTGCAAGTGGTATGGCTAGTTTCTACCGTTCACCATCTTTGCGTGCTGCTCACAACTTGTGTTTTTGCAGGATGCAGATAATCTTGATTTTGAGCAGATGCTACGGACGGTGATTCACAGGCACTCAAAGGCTATACTGGCAGGCTTTCAAAATATGTTGCGACTTGGCCCGAACAAGGCATTCTCGGCGCCGGGGGTTGTCTCCCTGGTCCTCGATGGTGCGTAATTATACGTTATATCGGACATTGAGTGTCATCTCAACCAATTCACATCACTCTTAGGCAAAACACAAGCTCTGCAAGTAAATCTGTGTGCCGATGAAGTGGTGATCATCACCCTCGACGCGCGAACGGGTAAACTAAACCTTCGAGACACGGGCGATCTAGCAGCAGCTGGCCGCGGTCCAAAATTTGCGTCATTCACTGATACTCTGAACTCGAACCCAACACTTCTCATTGATGCCCTGTTCACGCTGCGAATAAATGTGAGTTCAATTCATCAACCTTGAATTATCATTATTATCTTGCGCTAATGATGTGACAGACTATCTTGGACCTTGCAGAGCAAAAAGCGAGGTATCTTGGGCTCCAGAGCTACCGTCGCCGAAACATCAGAAAAGAAGGTCCGTTCATACATCTTTATGTGCACAATATATGTTACTGAATTACGACCCAGAGCTGCCCAAGCTTGGTCCAGATTGTCGTGGCATGCTTTATATCCAACTTGCAAACTTCCCTACTCACTACCTCGTGCTCGTGGTGACGGTCGAGCGATTCAAGTATGCCCTGATCACCACCAAGGTGCAAACAGAATCGATGTATAACAACATGACTCTTGAGGATATTGCTTGGCTCGACTTCGATCGGATACATGATGCTGCGATAGTCCAGAATGACACGGATAGGTCACCACCCAACATTCAAGGCTCACCTGACGAGCCTAACTTAACGACGAAACGATCTTACGGGTAGGGTAAATCATTCCTTCAAATTTCATATTGAAACTCATTCACCTCGAACATCAAGTTTCCACCTGGATACACAAGGGCTACGAGAGCTCTATAGCTACTGCAGGTAATATTCTCGGTGTAAGTCATCTCCTGCATGGTCTTACCGTATTACCAGTGCCCGCGTTGCATTTATCAACGTCGAACGACAGTTCAAGATCCGCGGGATTCCCTTCACCCACGTCAATCCAACAAGTAACTCTCCCGCCACCCTCGAATTATCCCAGATCCAGTCCTCCCTTGCACGCTCTGTCCCTGCCCTGTGTGTGCAGTCGGAGCATATCCTGTCGGGCAGACCGGCCGCAGAAGCTGCGATGCCGAATATCCGTGTGATACCGCTTAATTGGTGGTCGAAGGAGAAGGCGCAGGTGACTAGCACAAATCCGTGGGTCTGGCCCCGTCTCTGACAATCAAATTTACAGGTCGTGACATGCGTGAAACTAAAATACGTGCAGCAGCCTATGGGGAAGACGGCCAGCGGCAGCAGTACGATCATTCGGCCGTCAAAGCGCATTATCTATGACACCACGGAGGCGGTCGTGTCTTTCCTGTCCGAAGACGTTAATACGTGTGTCAGCGAATTTTTGGAAGAATGGGGACGGGTTTCGACGATGGTCGTTATTGCACGGGAAGGTGACTATTGTGTACAAATCATCTCTTCCACGATCTAATTGCGTTGATAGTGGCACAAATGTCGAAACAGAAGAAGTGGAAGGATATGAGACTGTTATTCTTTGATCTCCAAACTGTCGAATTTGCATATGCTGAGGTACATTTTTTGCTGCTTTCTGCGTTCGCCAATGGCCTAATATCTGTCGTAGGACTACACCGTTTCAATATCTTGTGAAGGCGATAAGGGTGGCAAGTTCGATCTTGAATTTTCGCGGACCCCACCTCAGGGCGCAATGGAGACGGACGACTTAGACTCTTTTAACCCGCACGAGGACGCAGAGCCCTTCTTGTGCGCCGTCCTACAGCATGCGCACGGAGGATTATCGCCGTCCCTCCACCTACTGGTGGCGCTGCTCCGCGACACTCTGCCAATTGTCGTCGAGTTGGAAGCGATCCGGAAAGAGGGCAGACAGCACGGGCGGAGCTTCGACATTTTCGCCAAGGCAGCTGGCTGGTACCGCCTGCTCTACGGGGATTTCAAGTGCGTGTTCCTTCCCGCGCGCTGCCACGCTCTGGCGTTCTCACCCAAAAGTACTCGCTGACCTCGCACGCTAGATACGCGCTGGATTTCCGGCTGATGAATGAGCAGCGCGTCGCGATCCTCGACGCGTCGCACTCGCTGTATGACGTGCACACACCCGGCACCGGCAAGCCCGCGTCCGCTATGGACCCGGCCGTCGAGGCGCTCGTGCTGCAGCCGATCCCGCGCATGCGTGAGATCGCGGAGAGTGCAGTGCAGAGCGGGCTCGCGGCGGGGGCGCTTGTGGCGGGCAAGGTCGCAGCGATCGACGTCGGCGTGATATGCAACGCGAGCGGCGTCGGCCCGCTAACGAGGTCGATCCACCGCCAGATAGTGGAGCATCTACAGCAGCGCTGATCTCGCTCGGGACGGGCCCGCCCATCGCGCGTGGTCCGGATGCACATTGCAGTCTCGTGGCGTGCTACTATTTATTATACATTAACTTAATACATATCGTGTACAGGTGGGGGCGGCCGATCGTTTATTCTTGTGCGGCGTGGGGAGGTCAATGTTCAATGTGAATAAGGTTGGCAGCAGGAGTTCATATACGCTGTTATCTTAATCCGATAATTCGATCACTTCTATTTCTCTGCGGGGCGTCCTGTGCGCGGAGCCTGCGGGCTGGGGCTGGTACGGTGGTGACACGGACAAGTGCGCCATCGCCTGCGCCAGAGCATCATCAACTTCAAGTCTCGGGTTCGGAGGACGAGTATGCCCGGGGGACCAAAAATTTGGGGCATGATTGCAGCTCATTCCCTCTCCAGCCCCACGTCCATTATTGGCACAGCCTGCCACACATACTTCTAGGATTTCCACATCTAACGAATGAATTGCCCCCGTATGAGCGCGCAATCCCAGGAAATCTTCGGATTGCGCACCTGAACTCGCGCTGCTACTGTCGGGCGAAGTCGGGCCCGCGCGAGGCAGCGGCCTGCCTCCCAGCGCCTGCGAGTGGAACGGTCGCACGGGCGCCCGCAGGGCCTGGGCAGAGGGCGTCGAATCCTTGCGCGGGCGGCCCGGTTTCCGCTTCGGTGGCACGCCTGCGGCCGCGATCGACGCGTTGCCGGCGGGCGACTCGGTTCCGGACAGTCTAACGCCAGTCTTGGCGGGTGATGCGCGCACGGTGCTTTTGCGCGCGGGCGATTTGGATCGCGGTGTCTTTGGCAGGGCGCTTCTGGTGGGAGGCGCGGGTGTGGTAGTGGCTGCGGGGACCTTGCGTGGGCGCCCCGGCGAGCGGCGCACGGGCGTGGGTGGCGCGCTGTCCGAGCTTGAGCCGAGGTTGCTGAAGTCGAACGACTCGCCGTCGCTGCTGACGACCAGCGCGTCTGGTGTAGACGCGCGCGCCTTACCTTTCGCCTTCGCCGACACGGGCTTGGGCTTGGGCTTGGGCCCGGGCTTCGCGCGCGGCGTCGTCGATGGCACGGCGCGCGGCCGGCCCGGCTTGCGCTTCGCGGGCGTGGCGCCGTCTGAGTCTGAGCTCGACGCGATGTTGTCGAAGTCGAACACCTCGCCCTCGCTGCTTACCGAGAGCGCGTCCACGCCCATCGCCGGTGCGCGCGTCTTTCCCATCGCCTTGGCGATCTTTGGCTTGGGCTTGGGCCCCGGCTTCGCGCGCGGCGTCATCGACAACGCACGCGCCTTCCGCGGCTTGGGCGTAATGCCCGCCGCCCGCACAGTGCGCGGGCGCCCCGGCGTGCGCTTCACTAACGCGCCGCTGCCCGACCCCGAGCTCGACGCGATATTATCAAAGTCGAACGACTCGCCCTCGCTGCTGTCCGTCCCCGGGGCCTCCCCCAGGCGCTTGCGCTTCGCGCCGCCCGCCTTGCGGCGCGCCGGCGTCGGAGGGTCATCGTCCGTGACGAACATGTCGTCGCTCGCGATGTCCGCGTACTCCTGCCCGTTCGGCGGGAGGCGGCGGTAGCACCCGCGCACGACGTCGCCCCACAGCGTGTACTCCGCACACGCCGCGCAGTGCCCGCCGCGCGGGATAAACTCCGTGCCCGCGCCGCCTTCCTCCGTGAGGAAGTGCTGCGCGAGGCACGCGAGGTGCGACGCCGCGACGCAGCCCTCGTGCGGGCACAGCGCCGTGGCGAGCGCGTTCTGCCGGGGCTCGTCAACGATAATGCGCGCGGCACGGCAGATCTGGGGTGCTTACGCTCGCGTGCATGTCCAGCGGGGCGTGGCACACCGTGCAGTCCAGGCCGCGCCCAGACGCAATGAGCGCGGTATTCTTAGCGAGGAGCGCCGCCGTGAACTCGGCTGGGCGATAGGCCGGGTGAGCGTGGCTGTGGGGGTAAATATGGAGCGCGCGCACCGTCGTCGGCCGCCATGGGGCCTGTGCGCCCTGATCCCGGGTGCCCGGACTTTCCGTCGACGCCCTCGAGCTCGACGGCGCACGTAAACCCCGGCGGGAGCGGCGCCACGTGCGGCGCGCGCACGGACGCGGCCCAATGGGCCACGGCCTCTTCTGTGAATAGCTTGACGTGCAGCGGCCATCTGTTAAACGGGTGGCGCGCGATCATAGACCGGACGATACTGGAATAGCGCGTGGGGAGCAGCGCCGAGTTTAGAGCGCGTAATGTGTGGGACGGGGGGCACGTACGCGACGTTCTTCTTCATCGCCTTGCTGCGCCGCTCGCCGAAGAGACGGCCGGTCGAGTCGCGCATGTGACGCGACTTGTGCGGGTGCTGCCACGCCCACTCGAATTGGAGCGCGGCCTGGGTGCGGGTGCGGGTCAGCCGCCGCATCCCAGCAGGGAGGGTACGAACGACGCACCAGCCGGGAAGGAAAGCCATGCACGATCATCTGCATGACCCATGGGCGCTTCCTCTGCGTCTTGCGCGCGCCCTGCGCGATCTCGCCATTATGCTGCCTGCAGGAGTGTGAGACATGCAGAGCTCTGAAAGGAGAATGGGCGGTACCTGATGCGGCGCGGCGGCGACGGTGTGCTGCCTATGTACACCCTATGTGGTTTAGCCAGTGGGCCCTTTGACGACGCGCGCAGACGGGGACCTACGTGGTGGACTCGGGGGTTTGGACGGACTTGAGCAGGTAGCAAGCGTAGAAAGAGGGGAAGGCGTGCTGGAGGATGGAGGAGCGGGCGCCCAGCTGGCGGATGGGGAGGAGCGGGAGCATGGCCCGTAGCGCTGGGGACTCGGTCGGTGGCGCCGTCGTCGGTGGCTGGCGCGTCGTCGTTTGCGCCAGGATTGGTCGGATTCCCAAGTTGAGATCTTGTGACGGTTCGCGTCGACGTCACAGGCGCGTCAGCACGTGAGTTACTAAATTAAGACTTTCAGGGGCGGGAGGACATGGGGTCATGGGGAAGCCGACCAGTGCTCAATACAGTTTCCTCGTCGGGGGGCCACAGGAGGGCGGTCATCGGTTCAAGGGGACCGAGGTCAATATCACTGGCAAATCATTGGCTGCGCTCGAAGGTTTGGGGAATACATAAAGCATCTATACAAGGGGATATCTAGTATCTACGTAGTACATTGTATCTAAGTACAGGTAAAAATAACAGCAAAATACATACAGGAGTTAGATAACGCCCACGACGAGATACGCATCCTTCGAGCCGTACGAAAGTGTCCGATACAAGTTGCGGATTATACAGGGAGAAACCTCCAACCCGATGCGCTTGTAGAATTTGAGAGCTTCGGTGTTCGATACCGCTACATTTGCGAAGATCGGAATGCCATCAACAGCATTGGCGGCACACGACATCCGCAGCGCGTCGACGACCCGCCTGACCAGCCTGCGGGCGAGACCGCAATGCTGGTGCGACGGCAGCACGCCCAGCGTCAGGATCTCCAAGCGCGCCTTCGTTAGATCGAGCGCGGTCTTGTCCCTAGGTCTCGCGGAAACAAAGGGACTATCTTCGGTACCCGCGTCCGAGTCGTCTGGGGCGAAAGATGGGAGGGCGGCCACTGGCTGCTGGATCGCTGCCGAAATGAAGCCGATGGGGATGCTGGGGTGTGTCTTCTTGTAAGCAACGTAGCATGCGCGAGTCGGCATGAGCAGGAGCTGGAGGAAGAAGGCGGGTGGGTACGTGACAGGCAGCAGTGCCGCCTGCCTGTCCAATCAGCACATGGCGGACCCAAATAAAGCATTCATCATAAAAATGCAGACGGTACGCACATGGAGCTCACGGACCTTGGGGAGGTCGCGCGAGGTGAGCGCCTTGACGAGGATGTCGTCTGGGGCGGCGGTGGGCATAATACTGCTGGGACATGGGACCCGGGGCAGGCGTTTATGTGCGGACGAGTTGGAAACACGCGTGCCCCTATTGGCAGCCGGAAGCCGGATTGGTCCACGGGGAGCCGACGGACGACGGCCTAGACGGGGTGAATCCTGCGTGCGTAACTTCCGGATATGGCAGAGTGTGCATGTGATAGCAGCCGCGGTGGTGGCTGGTATGTTGGCGTTTGTTCCGTGCGGAGAGGGTGTACGGGAGCAGGAATCCGTGGTGTGTACGGGCAACCACAAAGGGCGCCCAGGCGGTCGGGCAATACCGGCCAGTCCCCGAGCCAGGGCTGTGATTTGCCCCCGCAGAATCCTGGGATTCCACCCGGATGGAGCGACGATTATGGTCTGCTATAAAACAGCAGACCTCCCGCCTCCATCGCCCCACATATCCTTTCTCCTCCTCTCCTAGACCCTGTAGAAAGGTCCGTCTGCCTCCCGGATCTTGTTTTTCGGTACACTCATCCTATTTCAGTTCCCCGCACCTCCGCCTACCAAAATGGTTCTCCCCCACCACACCCCCTACGTTACCCCCCACATCCTCCACAAGAACTACGCCCAGTCCCATGATCATGAGCAGCACTCGAACCGTACGTTTCCCCCTTCGGCGATCTGCTTATTTCGCTCATCGCCCTTGCAGTCATCGGTCAGGATCTCGAGTACTTCTCGCAGGCCGGATTCGACATGGATCGCATTCAGATTAAGCGCAATGCTCCTGTTGCTCTGCTCTACGAAGATGCCATCCGCAACGAGGGTGCCATCATCTCCTCTTCCGGCGCACTGATTAACTTCTCGGGGAAGAAGACCGGCCGGAGTCCCAAGGACAAGCGTATTGTCTATGAGGACACCAGCAAAGACGACATCTGGTGGGGGTCTGTGAACATCAAGATGGACGAGCGTATGTCTTTTGCATGCACGTCATAATCGCTTCTCATTCCCATATTTTATTTTAGACACCTTTGAGATCAACCGCGAGCGTGCCATCGATTACCTGAATACCCGCGAAAACGTCTACGTCTTCGATGGATACGCTGGTGTATGTTTCCCTTGTCAAATTTCAGCCCGCACAAACTCATTTTCCATGTTCAGTGGGACCCAAAATACCGCATCAAAGTCCGCGTGATCTGCGCCCGGGCTTACCATGCTCTCTTCATGGTACATTCTCATCCCGTTTTATCCTGAGATAATGCGTCTAATAATCTTATAGAACAACATGCTCATCCGACCAACTGAGGAACAGCTCGCCAACTTTGGCGAGCCCGATTTCATAATCTACAACGCTGGTCAGTTCCCAGCCAATCGCTTCACCAAGGGTATGAGCTCTACCACCTCCGTGGAGATCAACTTCAAGCGCATGGAGATGGTTATTTTGGGTACTGAGTACGCAGGCGAGATGAAGAAGGGTGTCTTCTCAGTCATGGTAGGCTCTCCCACCAGCTCTGAGCTTTTTTTGCCAACGTTTGATCTCCTCTGTAGCACTACCTGCAACCCGTCAAATTCGGCACGCTATCCCTGCACTCCTCCGCCAACGTTGGTATCGAGAAGGGCGACGTTACCCTGTTTTTCGGCCTCTCCGGAACTGGAAAGACCACCCTTTCCGCTGATCCGGAACGTAACCTCATCGGAGACGACGAGCACGTCTGGTCCGACACCGGTGTGTTCAACATCGAGGGTGGATGCTACGCCAAGTGCATCAACCTCTCCGCCGAGAAGGAGCCCGACATCTTTGGCGCCATCCGCTACGGCAGCATCCTCGAGAACGTCGTGTACAACCCCGCCAGCCGCGTCCCGGACTACGATGACGTCAGTATCACCGAAAACACGCGCTGCGCGTACCCCATCGAGTACATCGCCAACGCGCAGATCCCCTGCGTCGTGGACCGCCAGCCGTCGAACATCATCATGTTGACCTGTGACGCCTTCGGTGTCCTCCCCCCCGTCAGCAAGCTCACCCCCGAGCAGGCCAGCTACCACTTCTTGGCGGGCTACACCTCGAAGACCCCCGGAACTGAAGACGGTGTCCTCGAGCCCATCCCTACCTTCTCGACGTGCTACAGCGCGCCCTTCATTGTCCTCCACGTAAGTATATTTTATCTTCACAACTATATGCACATCTAATTGATTCGTATCTAGCCCGGACGCTACGCCGCGATGCTCGCAGAGCGCATGGCGAAGCACAACGTCGACTGCTGGCTGATCAACACCGGCTGGACGGGCGGCAAGTACGGCAGCGGAAAGCGCTGCCCGCTCAAGTACACGCGCCGCATCGTGGACGCGGTGCACTCGGGCGAGCTCGCGAAGGCGGAGTTCGAGAACTTCGGGACGTTCAACCTGTCCGTGCCGACGTCCCTCGAGGGCGTGCCGCGCGAGCTGCTCAACCCGTCGCTCGCGTGGGCGGACAAGGAGGCGTTCCAGAAGGAGCTGCGAAAGCTCGCTGGCATGTTCACGAAGGCGTTTGCGCTGTACGAGCAGGACGTCGACGCGAAGGTGCGACAGGCGGGCCCCTCGGTCTAGGCAGGCACGCGAAGGATATGTATTTTTTTTCTGCGCTCCGCGGTGGTGTTGCTTAGCTTGCAGGGCGCCCGCCGTTTTGTCTGCGTTTGCGGCCTTTGTTTCCGTCGGACGAATTATTTAATTTGTGTACATTAGATACACGGCCATATACTATGAGCTGAATGGATGGACATATTGTACCCCAGTAATAATTGTTTTGTGTTTAAGTTTTAGCTGTTAATTTTGTTTGTGGTGGCGGGCATCTTGCTCGGCCTGTGTGGTCCCGCTGTCCCTCTGTCAGCTCGCGTGCGGTTCGCCGCTATTCCATGCAAATCTCCTGTTAATTTTTCTCTATGGGTGGTTTGAGTTCACGGTAAAGACTGTGCTGAGGCCGTTGAGTTCACCCGCCCTGCGTTTCGTGGAGGTGAAACGCAAGCGCCTATCAAGCGCCCACGTTCCGATTGCGCCACCCCGAAGCGGATCGGAGAACGCGTGATCCGCCGCGCACACGTAGCGACGGTGCGGCTCAGCTGGTAACCAACGTGCAGTCGAGTCAGTTCGCGGGCCTCCACGTCCGCGCACGCGAGCGGCGAGCGGCTCAGCATCAAGCAAGCTGTGCGCCGGCTTCGACGTGTGTACGTGGCGCGCGGGGCGGAATGATATATAAACCGCGCCTGCGCGCTGCTCAGCTGCACCGCACCACACCCCTCCGGAGATGCCTTCGCCCCCCGCCCGCACCCGCATACGCACCCGCGCGCCGCCGCGCGCCCGCAGCACGGGCGTGCTCTCGTCGCTCGCGCTGTGCCTTTTCGTTGTCCTCTCGATTGTGCTCCTTGTCCCCGCGGTGAAGGCGCAGGAGGAGGACACGCAGACGCGCCCCGAGTACGGGACCGTCATTGGTATTGGTGCGTTGCCCCGCATATAGTGTCTCGTTACGCGTCGCTGATTGACCTCGGTGCAGATCTTGGAACAACGTGAGTGTTTGCGTATAGATAGACAGGGCGGTCGCTGATCTGGCTCTCGAACACTCAGCTATTCATGTGTTGGGTATGTTTTTCTCTTGCGACAGTCCGGGGCGCACCTTGACTTTTTTGCTGCAGAGTATACAAAAGCGGCCACGTAGAAATCATCGCCAACGACCAAGGAAACAGGATCACCCCGTCCTGGGTGTCGTTCAACGGCGTCGAGCGCCTGTGCGTTTTTGTCGTACTCCTCCGCTCCGTCGCGCCCCGCTGACGTGTCCCACAGCATCGGCGATGCGGCGAAGAACGCATTCCACCAAAATCCCAAGAACACCGTGTTCGACACAAAACGCCTCATCGGGCGCACCATGACGGAGCCGAGCGTCCAGCGCGACCTCACCCACCTGCCGTTCACCGTCAAGGACAAAAACAACAGCCCCGTCATCAGCGTTAGGTATAAGGATGAAGTCCGCGAGTTTGTGCGTCGTTCTCTTACTTGCGCGTGGGGGAGTGCAGCGGTACTGACGATGACGATTGCAGACCCCAGAGGAGATCAGCGCGATGATTCTTACGCGGATGAAGGAGACCGCCGAGGCGTACCTCGGCCATGGCGTCACCCACGCCGTCATCACCGTCCCCGCATGTAATACAGCACCTTATTCTGAGTGTCCAATGCCTAACATGATGCACCAGACTTCAACGACGCGCAGCGACAGGCGACCAAGAACGCGGGAGAGATCGCCGGCCTCAAGGTCCTCCGCGTCATCAACGAGCCCACCGCCGCCGCGCTCGCCTACGGGCTCGGCAAGACAGGCGAGGAGACGAAGATCATCGTATACGACCTCGGCGGCGGCACGTTCGACGTGTCGCTGCTCTCGATCGAGGACGGCGTCTTCGAGGTGCTCGCGACCGCGGGCGACACGCACCTCGGCGGCGAGGACTTCGACAACCGCGTGATGGAGCACTTCGTCAAGGCGTACACGGCGAAGACGGGGACCGACCCGTCGAGGAACCAGCGCGCGATGGGCAAGCTCAAGAAGGCGGTCGAGGACGCGAAGCGCGTGCTGTCGACGCAGCAGAGCGCGGACATCGAGATCGAGAGCTTCGAGAACGGGAACGACTTTTCGGAGACGCTCACGCGCGCGAAGTTCGAGGAGCTCAACATTGAGCTGTTCAAGAAGACGATGAAGCCCGTTGATCAGGTTCTTAAGGATGCCGGCGTCACGAAGAGTGAGGTCCACGAGGTGCGGGCTACTTTCCATACTTTACAGTGCTCGGAATTGACACGCGACTCTTGTAGATCGTTCTCGTTGGCGGCTCGACGCGTATCCCCAAGGTGCAGCAGCTCCTCAAGGAGTACTTCGGGAAGGAGCCATCGCGGGGCATTAACCCCGACGAGGCCGTCGCCTATGGCGCCGCCATCCAGGGCGCCATCCTCGCGGGTGTCCGTGGTGACACGACCGGCGTCACCCTCCTCGATGTCAACTCACTCACGCTAGGTATTGAGACCACCGGCGGTGTCTTCGCGCCAATCATCACGCGTAACACGGTCATCCCCACCAAGAAGAGCCAAATGTAAGCACGCCCAGAGGTGCTAGGCAGTTTGCATTGATACTAATATCTCCCTGCCTCGCCCCAGCTTCTCTACCGCTGTCGACAATCAGCCGACGGTGACGATCAAGGTCTTCGAGGGTGAGCGCGGGCAGACGCGGTTCAACCACCTCCTCGGCGAGTTCGACCTCCGCGGGCTCCCGCCCGCGCCGAAGGGCGTCCCCCAGATCGAGGTCACCTTCGAGCTCGACGCGAACTCGATCATGACCATCAAGGCCATGGACAAGGGAACGTAAGTCCCGCCCCAATTACTCACTTTATCTAATCGGTGCTCACGCTCCCGCAGCGGCAAGTCCGAGCAGATCGTGATCACGAAGGACAACGGGCGTCTCTCGCAGGAGCAGATCGAGCAGATGATCGCGGAGGGCGAGCGCTTCGCGGAGGAGGACACGCTGCACCGCAAGAAGACGGAGGCGCTCAACACGCTCGCGGCGTTCGTGTCGGGGCTGCGCGCGCAGGCCGCGGACCGCAGCGGGCTCGGCGGGAAGCTCGCGCGCGCGGACAAGGACGCGCTGCTGCAGATCGTGCGTGGCGGCGCGGAGTGGGTCGACGAGCACGCGCGCGACGCGAGCCTCGAGGACCTCGAGGAGAAGCTTGCGGAGCTGCAGAATGCGGCAGGCGTGATTACGAGCAAGCTGTACGAGCAGACGGGCGGCGCGGAGGCGGACGACGACTCGTACTATGGTGCTGAGGACCAGGCAGCGTTCGACACGGACCCGCGCGACCATGCTGACTTGTAGAGTGAAATTGATATTGAATTGCATTGTACTTTTATATCACTGTAGTGGATACATAATTGTTCTTCGAGTCGTCAAATATAATATTTATCTACACTGCTTATGCAAGAGTTGTGCTTGAGTTGCTGAAAAAAAACCTTTGCTCCTGGAGTAGCAATGTTTTAGGCGATGTTCTTGACATGGAAACGCATCGGTTTCAAAGGGCTCGTCGATTGTATTTGCGACTTTACATCAATTTTACATACATTTTTCTTTCTAAATATTCACAATGGATTCCAGTTGCAAAATAGTGATAATTAAGCATCTAGTTTGAAGACTGGTAAAGTTTCATAAGCAAAAGAGATCAAGAGCAAAGTAGATGTACTGACCACAAGCACCGCGGCCAGGCTTCGTCGCGAAGATGGCCTCACTCAGCGCGGTGCCTTCCAAATTCTTGTACGGAGGATACGTTTCCTTGACCTTCTGGATAAACTCTGTCACCTTGCCCTCAGCAACGAGCGACACGGTGCAGCCACCCCACCCGGCACCTACGACGAGCATAAACCATCAGCACTCAGCGCTGAACTCATCGCGAATGCAAGTGGCTTACCCGTTAATCGGCTACCGTAAGCGCCCGCTTGCCGCGCGAGGCGCGTGAGGTCGTCCAGCTCCGGACACGAGCACTCGAATAGCTCCGCGCAGCTCACCTGTGATTCGTTCATTAGGCGCCCGAGGCTGTCGATAAGCGCGGCCTCCGAGCCGTCGCTGCTGGCGGCAGCCTCCACCTCTACGCACGCGCGCCGGAACTGCAGAACGCGCCGCGCCTCAGTAAGGACGTGCTTCGCGCGCTTGTACAACTGGAAGCGCGTCGCCTCGACTGCGCGGTTTACGTTGGCGTTAATCACGGTACGAGCGGTGCGGTGGATGGGGAGACTCACTGTCAACCCAAGAGAGGTACGCCTCGTGGAAGGCGTCCGGCGCCAGCCCGCTCATCTGCACCATCTCTTCCATCGTCACGCCGAGCTGGACGCCATCTGTGACACTCGGCTTCAGTACGTCGAGCCGCGGCTCGAGGCGCGTGATAGCCGCCTCGAGCGCGTCTGCGCCCATGTCCGCGCCGGGCTGCTCGCCCGCGAAGCGGCCGACGACCTCGCGGTACGTAATTCGGTCCACGGGCGCGATGGGCAGGCCGACGGCCTGCGCGAGGATGCGCGCGCCGACGAGCGTCTCGACGACGCGGAGGTTGTAGCCACGCTTGGCGCTGAGCGCCTTGTCGGCGACAACGAGGGAGTTGGCGATGACGAAGACGGCGCGCGTGGGGAGGCGGACGGCGGAGGCTGTGAGCGACGGGTAGAACCTGATGTATAGCGCGGACGAGGGGTCGGACATGACGGACGCTGCTTGATCCATCCTGATGAAGGGGTTAGATTGATTACAGTCTTTAGGTATGTAGTTTATCGTACCCTCCGCTGTTAACGCCTGGAATATATATTAGACACAACGTCGACCTTGACCGTCCGTTTACATACCTACTCGTTTCTCGTTTTTCATTGCCAATTCTACTAAACCTCCTTTATCGAGGGACTTATGCCCGCCGTTATCTTCTAGCTAGTTTTCCTAATAGTTGAGCAGTATTACACCAAAAAACGGAATCGCCCACCTTTCCGTTGACGGCTAAAAATGCGAGTGTACTCGCTACAACCATCGCAGCACTTGAAGACA
Organism: Hypholoma sublateritium FD-334 SS-4; assembly: GCA_000827495.1. Lineage (NCBI taxonomy): Eukaryota > Fungi > Basidiomycota > Agaricomycetes > Agaricales > Strophariaceae > Hypholoma > Hypholoma sublateritium. Next base: position 351,181 of record KN817523.1, on the reverse strand, counting down.
AACCAGAACCAGCTGGGACGGACCCAGTGACCAAGAGATCCACATGAGCAGGAGAATTTTCGACCCCAGAGAAATGGTGATTTAGGACACCCTAACAGCTGATATTTAGTTACTTATTCATCTCATAGGAGATTTATTCTAGCTCACATAGTAACCGGCTTTGACGTAGCTCTCCCATCGCAGTTCCTTTGTATTGATATCTAGTTTCCAACTTTCAGCATGAGCGTCTTGTTCGCTGACTTCCTGTGGTTCTTTGACGGCCGGGGCAAAGACTTGACGAGTATATTTGGGATGCAAGTTCTCTGCTATGACGCTACCCGGTGTATCTGGAATTTCGGCATGGTGTGATAGTGATTGAGTAGGTCGGGAGCCGCACGCGATCAAGATGTCTCTCTCTACCGCTGCCGGGAGGACCCCAAACAAGGCATAGTCGATGTGTTCTCCTGAAAACAACGTAAACGTACGGATCGACAGGGCTAGAATTACGCGATACCAATCAAACTGTGATGTCAATTCTATATCAGCACATCATAATACTCTAAAATGAAGAAAATACCGACTTGACGCGTCCTGGCGCTCGCGCGATATACGTTGGCTTTCTCCCGAAGCGCACCTCGAACTGAGCGGCGAGATCGTTCCATCTTTTTGCGTGTGGCAAGGCGGCTTCTTCGCTCCCGAATACGTCTGTCAGCGTATGGAAGACGGGGATGGGCTGGTGGGCGATCATGGTGGGCGATCCGCTAGCGATAACTGTTGACGCCATGGCGGTGGACAATAACTCTGGAAAAAGGAAGGATAAAACATAACCGGTTTGAGTGGGGGTAAGGCCATGTGATCAGAAACTGGTCGATTGACTATGAGACTGACTGAAAATTCGTTCTTGTAGCAATTCAGCGTTAATTCAGCGAGATCATTCCAGTACTTCTTGGAACATGTGGTGAGGAAGCTAAAGCCAAAGAGCTTCTGCGGACTTGTAGGGACTTGTGCCTCGGAATTTAGGCAGGATATCTGAGCATATGGTTCAGCTGGCACCCATTTTGTAAAGCAAGACGGCTGAAGGTAGACCTTAGTGCATGATTTGAAGCTAAAAGTACTATGGTAGATACTTACCCGAGATAACCTTGCAGGATAATATGTTCCCGCGAACGGCCCAGGAAGGCGCAAACCCGGCCCTCTCGTCACGTGATGGAATATCGCTCTATCAGAGATTGTCCCGGGCACGGACCATTCGAGGCGTTCTGCTTTCATTTTAGCCATCGGGTGCGCCCTGGAGCCCGCAAGTGTCAAGCAATCTCTTGACGTTCCGTGCGATGTTACAATTTCATCGTGCAAGTTCTTTCATACCTGCGTGGTCGTTGGCGACGTCAAATTAAAGCTGCTTCCACAATTTGGCAACATCCAAGGTCGCGGTGGCTGAACCGATACAAGTTGCGGTGCATCGAGAGCTGCAAAGGCCCCAAAGGGTCATTTAACTAAGTATAACTACAAAGTAGAGATTGGTATGATTACGGGCATCAATGCTTGACATCAGGCCTCAAGGCCTCACACTCAAACCACTAAGGTGAGGTGCTCCCCATCCTTATTTCTCACAACGGCCACCTCATGGAGGGATGGGATTCTCCTCAAGCTTGTCAACATCTTTGTCTACCTCCTCTTCCTTGGCTCAAACATTTACACTGAAGCATCGCCCGATTCCATCTACTTCAACCGCAAGGAGACATACTTGACTCCTGCCCTATGGGCCTTCCTCATTTGGTGCGTGTGTTATCGCTGCATCTGCGCGCCTGTGGTACGTATACACCTCGCAGGCCTGTGATTCACTTCCTCTTTCTAGGCACAGTCATTTACCAATTCCTTCCTAACGGCAAGAAGGTCATTATTGACAGCATTTCCTGACGCTTTCCCCTTCTCGGCATCCTGAGTGCCATTTATATCAACCTCTGGGCTATACACCACTACGTCGACGGTGGTTCTTCTCTAAATTATCATGATTTCCTGTCCTCTTGTCTAACCTGTGCCAGCCGTCGTGTTGATTCTTTTCGTCGTCTTATTTGTGGCTGTAAATCCATTTCGACCTCAGCGGTAAAATGTTTCTTAATTTATTCTCTCTCGGCACATCAACAATATTGTGAAGAAACACCACATTTCCGACTCGTGGGGAGATGAGTTATTTATCCACCGCCCCTTCTCTCTCTATTGTGGCAGGGCCACCGTCCTCCTCCTCGTTAGCGAATTCGAAGCTTTTGGCGTGGACCGCCACCATCAGCACGCGGGGACCTGGACCAAGGTGTTCGTCTTTATATTCCTGTCAGTTCTTCATCCGCTTGCTTTGTCGGCGCTTCCGCTTTTGATGGTCTCATATTCAATTACAACATTTCAGGTCTTCTCTCCAGAGCACAACTGCGATGTATGCCTTCTCCACCGCTGAGGGCGGCATTGCGTGGTCACTCTGGGCCGTCTTCGTGCACCAGACCTCATCTGGTTTTGTTCACTGGACTTCCCTCGTGTTTGCCGTCCTCGCGCTCATCTGTGTCGTCAATGGTGCCCTCATCGTCTGGCGCGGCCGCATCGCCGTCGGCGACGAGGAGCGCGCTCCACTATTGCGCTGAGCCACTAAGCCAGACGATAGGAGTATGATTCCCACTGCAAATACTGTCTAAAGTTAGTCAACTCCACTGTTTCATCCTCTCTCCTCGTGGCTTCGTTGTCTATATGCCTACACCGCCTCTTGTCCTTCCGATGGCTAAATACCGCTCTCTAAAACAACAACGATTTCTGTCAGCCATTAGAGCTGCTTTGCTGAGATATTTATCACGTTTTTGCCGTTCTTCTAGGGAAGTATAGTCGATCAACAAGGTGCAACAAGGCTTTTGGAGGGAGATACTTCGACGGTACGCCATTGCAAACCTTGCGATGGATTGGTAGATTAAATAAGCAGGTAAGTTCTATTGGGACTACCAGATAGGTCGATGCCACCTTTGAGGCAAAAAACTCTGCCAGTGATGTTCGGGTGGGGTGGGCATATGCCCACTGCGACATCCACGAACTTTATATCATGAATTCAGACATTTAATACTTGGTTGGTACTACGCAATAATTATTACAGGAATTACATTGGGACACTCGGTTATTGTGTTGCACTCATTGTAGAATGAGTTATAATCGCCTTATGATATGCGTACAGAACGTCGCATAGTAAATGCCAGTATACTGAAGATGAGTATTCTTTATGAGATCCCCATGACATGCCATTGGCTACGGTGGGACTTATTGCTAGCAAATTTCCAACATCTTGCTAACCAGGATCCGGAATTAGTACAACAAGAATCGGTATTCCATCACCAGTACAAATGAATTGCATTGGAGTTCCCCAGGAAATTCACATAATAGCATGGTGCTTTCTTCCAGACGGTACATGGGTGCGAGCAAGTAGTAACATGCGCCCACCCTGTTCCGTTCAGAAAAAGCAGCATGGATATTATGTGAATCTTCTGGAGAGACTCGACGCGAATCACCCGCACTGGAGCTGGAATACCGACCCTTGTTGTAGTTCAAGCCTCGACGTTATTGTAGACGAAAGGGATAGTAATAAGAGCAATGCGGGCTCAGCTTGTTTAAATATCATTTTACTTGAGCACACCTCCACAGCACATGGGTTATTTTTTGTTTCAAGGTCTAGATTCCGCGGAGTCAAGGTTTCAATGGGTATAAGTTGGGTATAATGAAATGATTTAATATGATTCATTTTCATATACCCACGTTGTGAGCGTGGATTCATATATCGACTGTCCTTCAAGTTGCACCATACGAGTCACCCATAAGAATCGCACTCCACCGTATAATCCGCAACATAGAGTATACACGGTGCATAATAATAAAATTTGCTACACGTAGGTGCATTAATAGTTGCCTTTCCCTAGGCTGCTGGGGGATCCGACTTGCCGAGTGCGACGGGCAAGCGACGGGCGCTTGTCAATGATGCGCTACCGATATTAGGCTACATGAAGACTTATGATTACGACACGCCTGTGACACGAGCTACACATACCACAGTATGCGTACAAGTATACCGTCAGAATCGCTCATATACGGGTTCTCGTGTACTCAAAACTTACTTTAGACCGCTGCAGTGGATCTCAGTCTGAAATTAACAAGTGGAATTAATTAATTGTACAATTTTTTTCAAATTGTCTGTGTACTTTTTCGAACCCAGTCTGGCAAATTTGACTCTATGTATGAAGAAGTTGAACCGGGCAGCTGGCAGAAGCGGCTGATAGCAATGGGGGAAGAGTCATATGCGATCGAAATGAAGCCTCGTTGCAACATAGGCCCCGAACCTCAGCCTTTTTTTTTTACTGAACGTAGAAGCATTCCGATGGGGATCACTGCCTTGCTACGCAAAGGCGGAGTCGAGATATGGGCGTCAAGGTCAATAAGATAATGTCGCGTAGACCGGTGGCCGTCACGGTTTTGTTCAAGTAGGCAAACGCCATAAATGTCGCGCGTCTACTTACCACTACTAAACAAGATCAGCCTCGCTCCGCTGCGGCAAAAATTGCGTAAATCAAAGCGGAACAGACCGGGGCCATGTTTCGTGTGCGGTACTAAGTAGGAAATGACGAGGAGGAATTTTTCGGCCCTCGAGCTCAAAATGCAGGACCATATAAATTGCAGGTCTTTATTTGATTTCTCTGGCTGGATATTTGGCAGTCGGCCAATCAGAAGCCTTAACATCAAATAATCTGTTTCATAAAAGACAAATACATGACAACCATGTCTTTGGGGTCTTTGTCAAATAAATCATTGAATAAAAATCAAATGAATGAAAGTAATATATTTCGTCTTGCACCCGGTGAGTATCACCGACAAACAAAAGCTTGTATGAGTGATCTCGAAAGGGGATCATCATGCTAAGAGTTCAAACGTTCAGGAGCCGTCGTCTAAGGTTGGCGGGAACTCTACGGTAGGATTTCAAATTTGCATCGGCCATATGCGCTTCCTATGACTCTCACGGCCTCTGGCCGGACTTTTGAGACTTCGATGTGCCTTCCATTCATGATAAATTGTCCCAGTTATCTACCGTCTAGCAGTCAAATGTCCAAAATGTTTGATGGGCCGTTTTTTGACGGTATTAAACTTTTACAAGGATGTCTATTTGCATGACTTTATGTTTCTACTTCACCCAAACTTCACCTCGACTTCACTATTTGACACAAATTCAACAAAAGCATGTTCCGAATGCAAGACATTTAATAGAAAACAAAAAAAGAGTATGTGATTTTACAAATGTTTTCATTGAATCTCCATGTTTAGAAAACCAATTTTGTATCTTATTCCAGGCTCTCATATCTTTTTTAATTTCAATATTTATGTTTGAAACATATCATATGTTTACGGAGGATAGTGACTATCATAGTGTACTAGGATCATATTACATACTTAGAAATTACAGCGTTGAGCAGGTTTTCAGGAAAAAATAAAGTGAAATACAAACATTGAAAGTAAAACACGCCCAGAAAACATATGTGCGACAACATATGCCCTGATCAAGCCCTCGGAGATCCTGGACAGGACCTTAGTTCGTAGAAAGCCAAGCAGAGGAGCCCAGGGCGTATGCGCCCATTGACGAAATAGGATCAGCGGAAATCAAAAATCCTACCGTAGAGTTCCCGCCAACGGTAGTCGTCAAAAGGGGTTGAGTTACGACTATTAGAGAACGTCCTATTAAATTCAGTTGTACCAATGCTGACTGTAATGAATAGTGCTGTGGCGTTGCGATCATGTTTGTGGACGACGCCGTGATGTGCGGTGCTCGAGAATGTAGCGCTTCCATAATGCTTGACGGCCGACGTTAGCAGTGGATCGTATATGTTAGTAGTGGACAGTACATACACGTTTGTTCAGGCTGCAACTTGTTTAGTTCCGAAGTAGATGTCCGTATGAAACCCCCGGAACAAAGTACCGAAGGGGCAGGAAGCGAGTGTTGTTTGGGATCACGTCTGGTGGAGTGCGCCGGACTACGTTAATAGACAGTAGAGAAGTAACACCGGTTTTAAATCCGTCTTTAGAGGGCTTCGCAGAATTCGATAATGAAGTACCGGGGTAATCTTTACGGATACAATAGAGCCGTGATAGATCGACCATAGTAGTTTCCGACGTTGTTGACAGAGTTTGTAGCAATGAGCTGCAAGTCGGCCTTTGGGGGCAAGGATACAAAAAAGGACACAGAAGCCGCAATATCATTGGCGATCGAAGTGGGGAGGTCGCCCCCGGGGGTGAAGAAGTCGTAAGTCACGGATATCTCCTCGAAGACGTGATGGGGTAATAAGACGTAGAACGAAATTGGGGGAGAAATAAGATTGAGATCAGTCCGTGTTTACAGGTCTAGGGAAACAAAGGTCCGGTTGAGACGCCGACGTTGTTGTTTACAGCTCACGCGCAAATGCGTCGACCACAGTGAATGATTCGACAACCCAGCTATATTGACAGAGGAAGGGGAAATGAGTGAAATTTTCAAAGCCCTACAATCTTGAAAAAACAGTACTCCTTGATGTTAAGTGAATGCGCTACGAGAAGTATACTGTCAGAGATCCCAGGGACCTAATGAGCGTGCAGTAATGGTATAACTGATAGATTGAGAATTCACAAAAGCCTGTGGAGCCGGGGAAAGAAAAACATTGGTTGGACTGCTAGAGAGCGAATAGCAGCGTTCATTTACGGAGCGTGAGGACCTACCGACATCAGCTCCACCCAACACTGGAGCACCTCGATTATCACGGCCCCAGGGGACAGGGTCCACGTCTACAGTGATGAGCTACCGGCGCTGAGCATGTCTGCACATGCTGGCGTGCGTATGTGACATGTGCGCTACTTCTCGGATAGGGATGAGCGGGTTGGTGAAGGAGCGCTCCCTCCCAAGAAGATGGAGAGACAGTGTCGATACGCGAGATCATGGATGGCACAGAAGTCCAGGGAAGGTCCAGGAGAGGCGGACTCAGGCGCAGTACGACTCGGAGTCAACTACAGTTTAGTTCGAGCCTCGAGGGATTCGGCCAGCAAGCCCACTTCTTGTCCTTTGTCGACCACATAGAAACATAGCCCAGCAGGGCGAGTGTATACTCTCGGCGTACTTTGGTCGTTGGACGGCGACGGAGGGCAGTTTTTTGTTGGTTTTTTGATATGACTTGGAATTAGGTCACGTGTGTGTAACATTTTGTGACTCACGGTCACTCTCACGCATTTCTAGCACAAAAGGTGGCACGCTTCGCAGATCTCTCTTAACACCAACTACCACATCCTCGCCCCGCTACCTACAGCTACGCATCCCCCTCCCCGCTTTCAAACACCTCTCTTCACACTCAATCATCTTTGGCTTACCCCTCTGTCATTCTTCACCTCACATAATTCAACGATGGCGTCTACAACTTTGAGCACTTCCTTCAGTTCCTCTGAAGGCCAGGAACCGTCGGTGAGCTTTATGAACCTTTGTTCATCGCCGTGAGTCTGATATACTTACGCATCGTAGTTCCTCCACTTCGTCCTTTCCGACGACGTAAGGTATGAAGCGTCTGCCTGGCTTGCCGGTCAAGACATGTCGCTTGACACCGCCTTCGATTGGTCCGTCGCGGAGGAGGAAACCTACGTCGGCATGCCACCACTAGACAGTGCGCATGTCCTCGCTATCTACGCCCCGAATGCTGCCGTATTCCTGGGTCAGCTGTCGCCGATGGAGGAGAAGCCCCATTATCTCTCGCCCGACCATCCGGACCAAGGCTACAGCAGGATGTGCGACGCCGAGCTCGCACCCATCACGTACAAAGTTACCGGCTTTAATCTAGATAATCTAGTCGAAGAGGATGCCATGTCCAAGGAGCTGCACGAGGCTCGCATCCGCGCATCCGCGATGAAAGACGCATATTTGGAAAGCGTCTCCTTCGACATAGCGTCGGCGATGGAGGCCAAGCTGTCACTCTCTGAGGACTCAGAGAGCGACGATGAAGACTACGACATGGAGTCTGACGAATATGAGCTCGATGAGTGATCTATCTCTTCCTTAACCATCACTGGGCGTTCATCAACTTCCCCCCACCTGCGATCAACTACTCTATTCACGAACCCCATACCGTCCCCTGTTTATTCCTATAACCTATATCGCGCTGATCTGCTTTGATGCTCTATTTTCATGTCCCGCTATCCTTTCTTTGTTATCTCATTGTGTCCGGTCCATCTCTCCCCACGCTCCCCACGTTTTTCCTGTATCGCTTTCCTCGCTATCATCGATTCATACTGTTCTGATTTCTCTCGTACCAACATCCGTGTTATGTTCCTTTCCTCGCACTTGCTATACCAAAGCTCTGTATATCTGCTACCGTTGAACGGGGGAAGAACCGGCTATCACGCACCCCGATGCTTTGTTTGCTATCTAGTATCGTCGTCTCTAGTTGTCCAGTAGCTATTACTCTATCTTGTTGTAACTCTCTTTGAAAGTAAAACATCACCGTTGTATTGAGTTCGCAGTACTTACTGTGGAGACCGACTAGGAGCTCTCAGGAAAAACAAGCACCGTGTTCCCTTTGTTCACTGATCAGGCTAATTATAGGCGCTTATCAAAGGGCACCGCGACGCGCTTCGCGCCTGCCCATAAGTGGTACAACGTGACCGCGATTTTGACGCGCGACTGACGTTAATGATGTCATCCCAGGTTGGCCTCGAATATCTGGCACTCGATGTTGTCCAGTCAAAGCTATCCGAAGCGCTCACAAAACCGACCTGTATATACGTCTTGGATCTAATTTACATATGTGCATATGCATTTATTTTGTACACAAACAGGCTCAAGAAACTGGCGCACGCCCAAAAAAACACCACCACAAATGCTTTCCGAAAGCACAAAAGGCTGCACACCCATATTCACTTCATCTCCACCATCTTCGCGCGCATCCACGCATCGGCCGAGAAAAAGAACGGCGCCGACGCGCCCTTGCCCTTGCCCTCGCCCTCCCCGCCTCGTGCCTCCACCCGCCCGCCGGGCCTATGCACCACCGCAAACGCCTTCCGCGGCCGCTTCGCACCGCCCCCGACACGCGAATGCGCGCGCGCCGCCGCGCGGGCCCACGCATCGGGCGGGGTGTCGGGCGCCGGGTGCGCGGCGATCCACGCCGAGATGAGCGGCGGCGGCGGCGCGGCGGGGACGCGCAGGGCGGGCTCGGCCTCGCGCTTTATCGCGGGGGTGTCTGGGGCGGGGGTGGGGAGCAGCTGGTCGACCTGCTCGTCTTCGTCGTCCTCGGGCATGGGCTCGGGGAGCCTGATGTTGCGCGCGGACTTCCATGGGTGGTGCTTGTAACGCGGCCGGGGGCTCGAAGATGAGGGTGTGGGCTCCGTTGTGGGGCTTCCGTTATCGTCGGGGTCGTTGGTCCTGGCGTTTTCGTCGCTCCCGTCCCCTATAAAGCCCTCGTCCTCAGAGACGCGCTGAGTACGCGTTAAATTACGCGCCGACTTCCGTGGGTGATGCTTGACACGAGGAGAGGCCTGAAGTACGGGATTTTTGGTGGGACTTGCGCCGTCCTCGCTGTTCTCATCGTCCTCCTCGTCCTCGTCTACGTCACCTTTATCATCATCATCCTCAAACATGGGCTGAGTGCGCATTGAATTACGTGCCGACTTCCATGGGTGATGCTTGACACGAGGAGAGCGCGGTGGCCCGGGTTCCGTCGTAGTGCTTGCACCGCCCTTGTCCTCATCTACATCGGCCCCAGACGCACGATTAGTGCGCACGAGGCCGCGCATCGCCGACTTCTGCGGGTGCATCTTCGTGCGGGCCCTGTAGCGCGCCTCCTCTTCCTCTTCCTCCCTGGCCGGCGTGCGCACGGGGGCGCACGCTGGCTCCTGCGAGTGCTGCTGCATGGAGAGTCCATCGAGAGCGGGGACGAGCGTGCGCGAGACGGCTGACATAGATCGCGCAGGCGCAAGTGCAGCTATGAAGGGGTGCTCGGCGCGCAGGCTGGACGGGGGTATGACGCTGGAGACAAGGGTAGTGGGCGGGCGGGCGCCTTGCGTCGGCCCTGGACCCGGTCCGGGAGGGGGGCGGGTGGCCGGGGCGCGGCTGGTGGACTTGGTCCCTATCTGCGCTGAATTGGAAGCTGGACGCCCAGACGATGGCTGCGGCTGCGGCTGCGGTGCACGGGCGCCCGGCGCGGCCAGTGGGGAAATTGCCTGCAAACGCGCCGTCGGTGGGGCCGGGACGGTCGGCGCGTGCGTGCGTGCAGGCGCCAGGGCAGGCGGTGGGTTCTCGAGGAGGACAATGTCGTCGTCGCTGTCGTCATCGATGACAATCGGGCTGGGGGCCTTCGCTTTTGGCGCGCCCTTCGGCCCGGGCGCCTGTTCGGGGCGCGGGGCAGGGGGCGCCCCCGATCCTGATGCGATGGGTGTGCGGATGGCGGGTATTGCGCCCGATGTCGCCGATCCCGACGCCACTGGCGCCGCCGCGGGTGCTTTTCCCTTCACACACGCGCCGCACGTCCACGGGAGCGTCTTCGGCGTGCTGTCGCTCGCTGCGCGCGCTTTGTTGAAGAGACCGATGATCTGTATGAGCTCCTTGTCCGAGACGGGGGGGCGGTGGCATCCTGTCAATCAGATCATGGGGTAAGGGTGGGGGCGCCGAAACGAGCATGGGGTGGGGAGGAAATGGGGCTCACTGTGGTGCCACGGTCGTCCGCACTGGCGGCATACGAGGAGGAACTTGGTCGGGGAGGTGGTCGCACTGCCGCACCCAGTGCAGGGCGAAGGCATTAGGCCGGATCTTGGGGCGTACGAGCTTGCAAGAAGAGGCGAACGTGTGCTAATAACGCGCAATACAAGGCCAACGCTGCGGCGGTCGGGGCCACGGTGCTTGCCCCTATTTGGCTTCTTGTCTAAGTATAGAAAGCAGCTTGGAAAAGCCACTTGAATTGAGTTGTGAGACCCAGAACGTGGGTGGTACGCATCACAGGAGCGCCCAAACGCTGATGAGGAAGACCGTATGACCCCAAAAGATGATCCATAGATGACTGCGAATTGGAGAATGGTATGATTACGGGAGTTGCCAGCTGCGGTGGGGAAGGACAGACATCGTGGTGGCGTCATGGCCGTCACATGTTTGACGTCAGCCCCCATACTTAAACCGCCGCCCCGTCCCCCACTCCTCTCCACATTCACAATGGCCACCTCTTGGAAGGATGGGATTCTGCTCAAGCTGACCAACATTCTCGTCTACTTTCTCTTCCTCGGCTCAAATATCTACACTGTAGCGTCGCCTACGTCCATCTACTACAATGGCAAGGAGACCTACATTACTCCAGCCCCATGGGCCTTCCTCATCTGGTGCGTTTCCTTCCGCTGCGTCTGCTGAACGCACTGACGCAACGCAGGTCTGTGATACACGTTCTCCTTCTGGGCACTGTCATCTACCAGTTCTTCCCCAACGGCAAGAAGGTCATCATTGACGGCATCTCCTGGCGCTTCCCCCTCCTCGGCATCCTTAACGCCATCTATGTCAACCTCTGGGCCACACACCACTACATCGTTGGTATGTACTCTCGAAATGCATCACCTCTTCTCCTGCCTAACCTCTACCAGCCTTTGTGTTCGCCCTCCTCGTCAGCTCCGCTGTGACCGTATGTCCATTTCACCCACTATATAAAAAAACCGCGTCTAAATATATCACCCCACAGCACATTTACTACATTGTGAAGAAGCATCATCTCTCCGAATCGTGGGGCGACGAGCTGTTCGTCCACCTCCCCTTCTCGCTCTACCACGGCTGGACGACCGTCCTCATCGTCGTCACCGCGTTCGACGCCTTCGGCGTGAACCGCCTGCACCACCACGCAGGCATCTGGACCAAGGTCTTCGTCTTCCTCGGCCTGTAAGTCCCCCCTCCCTTATTCCGCTCCGCTACATCTTCCGCTTTTCCGAGTCTCACATCCACTTTCAACATATAGGTTCTTCCTCGAGGGCACGGCCGCGACGTACGCCTTCTCCACGCCCGAAGGCGACCTCCCCGCCTCGATCGCGATCGCCTGGTCGCTCTGGGCCATCTTCGCACACCAGACCTCGTCGGGCTTCGTGCACTGGTCCTCGCTCGTGTTCGCCATCTTCGCGCTCGTCTGGGTCGTCAAGGGCGCCCTCGGCCTCAGCTCGCGCGGCCGCATCGCCCTCAGCGACGAGGAGCGTGCGCCGCTTGTCGGCTGAGTGCTGGGCTTGTGTGCGGCTCACTGATTGATGATTGGCTGCTGGGCTTGTGTTGATGTGATCTAGCTGAGTATATACTTCTGCTTGTGTTGTTCATGAAAGTATTGTCTGCACCCCTTGTAATAACTACCACGCCTGATTTTGGACATGCCGGTTATGATAATGCATTGGATTCTGCGCCCGTGTTACAGCGGTACTGTGTACGCAGGATGTGTGTTCGAGGGGTTGATGCTGCGAGACTTTAATTTGACATGGGAAAGACCACGCACGCAGCGCGCTTGCGCGTTTCCTCCTGACGGCGCACGACTACAAATTGAATTCTATACAGGGTATTGGCTGTCACCACACGCCGCGATGCGCATACGAAGCGCGCCAACTAGGTACTACCTTCATTTCAATTGAGAGGAACCCACGCGGAATGCAGGCTGCGAGCAACCCTCGAAGGAAGACGCGCATGCGTGCGCGGACAGCGCGCAGTCCGCATATCCTGCCATATCCTGGTAAACCTATCGCCGCCGGCTGCAAGTCAAGGCATGTAGGTCAGGTGCAGCCTCCAGACTGGCTGAAGCTGAGCCGCGCGTTATCCGCGCGTGCGCGGCTCATGATCGGCGTTGTTTGACCCTTGGGACGACGCGCTGAGATTAAGTACGTGCGCACTCGACGCGCGGGCCTCACACGTGCGATGTGTGCGTCGCGGTGCTGCGGGGTGGCGAGATGCACGGCGCCGCATGGCGCACAAATGGTGGCAGGCGCACGAGCGTCGAGGGGAGACGCGGTAGCATCACATCACATGCCGTGACTGAGCGCATCAATTTCTGGTACGTCTAAATTTAGCACGCGCATCGCAGTGGCTCGCGGTGCCGCCAACCCGACCCAACATACTGTCGGGAGGGCTCAAGCGCAACGCAGTCGGGCGGGGGGGTCCTAGATCTCATGTTATGTATGGTGCCCAGACATTATGATCCCATGAATATTTTTGTGTAAAATTCTTTGGTCCAGATGAATGCCGTTTTACATGTTCAGCTGGGGAGATATTGATTGAATAGTGTGATTGTTGTACAACATGAAGTGGTAACTGTAGATAGCAATAAGGATAGCGTAGATGACACATGGTTCTCTGTCCGTCTGACCGAAGTAGATGGTGGATATACAATATGTGGTAGCAGGTGTGTACGTGAGGAGAATGCGATGAATGAGGGTATGTGTATGCAACGACGAAAAAGAAACAGTACAACGAGAAAGGATGCAAGTCAAGGGGATATGAAACAAGATATCGGGTAGAGGTATCCTATGAGTTTTCACTTTCCTCAGCCATGTAGTCTGTAAAAAGGTCGTGCATCTCGTCTTCGTTTGCCGGCCATGGTATTGCCTGTTCCTCGTCCGCTGACAACACGTCCTCCGAACCAGATGGCGCTAGAGCCACCTCGTCGAACGAGCCGTCGGCCATCGTGTCCCAAGTGAGCAGCAGTTCGCCTTGAACCATCTCGGCGTCCCCTGGCATGGGTGCCCCGAGGTTGAACTCCTCGGGCCAGGAGTGAAGTGCCGCCTCCGACGATATTTCCGCTGCCACCATGCATTGAAGTAGTTGACCCCTCTGCTCCCCCGAGAGGAAGATAAGGCACTGTGATGATCAGATATCAGCGTCGTGTCAGTCGGTGGAGACTTATAGTAAAGCTTACCTGTTCCTCTTCCGGAGTCGTCTTACTGGTGGCCGGTGTGTTGGACATGTTGTAAGGGGTACGGTTGAGGCGGATGGGTAGATGCGGTAAAGTTGTGTGAGGGCTGAGAAGCCTGGGCAGAGCGTGGTTGCGGTGTGAGGAGGGGTTGAGGTTAAAGGACGACCTGCTGCCTTAGATATAGAAGGTATCACGTGTGTGGCTGAAGACGATTTACCGCTCTGGAATCTCAACAGTGACCATGCTACTTCACGACCCACGGACTTGCCCTTCACCCTAGTTGACCATAAAGAGATATATCGAAATGGCTGAAGCATGAGCACTGACTGGAGCACACAGCAGACTGATTCGCACCCTTAACCATATGCACGTAGCCGTTCGACAGCGCATCGCATTCGAGATCAGTGAGTGGCAGAAATTCCATATGTTCCCGATAGAGGGGCAGACAAGCATGAGGGTGAAGCAATAGTCGTCGAGGCGGAAAGAATTCCATGTTGGCAGGCATTGCCCGTGGCCAACGTCGTCTTTTAAAGGCTAACAAGTTCTTTGTCGATGATAAAACATATTCTTATCAAGTCCCCTCCTTTGCTTGATTTTTTTCGGGAGCTCCGAGCCTTTTGCGTGTGCCTCTCGTCAGGTTCTTGAATCGCAGATATATTGCACTGGATCAAAAAAATTGCATTATCATTGTTTCAGAGCAACATACGCTTTGTCGTGCTAGTTAAAGGCCTTTTCTTCGATAAATTTCTCGTGTTGCACAGAGACGAATGACGATGATCGATAAACCATCATGGATCAATTATTCTTCCAGTCAGGTCCTGCAGAAAATGACTATCTGTCGGCTAATGAGAACATCGACGGGAACTCTTCCGGGACTGACCTCAAACGAGTCCGCTTTGAGCAGATGGAGCGTGTAGTCTCTGCAGAGCAGAAGGACGAGATACGTCCTTCCCGCATCGTGCGCGAGGTGATCAATGAGGAAGGGTGGAATGCATCGTCGTCGAGGTCGCCAGCGCATGTGGTGCCCAGGGCCTCAGACAAGCTGTTGTCGACCTTGTGCCAAAGGCTGGCCTCAAAGGACTGGGAGTGGGGAACTGCTGAAGCGAACGCATCCTGCACTAGAATTCCAGCCTTACATCGCATCTGCGCCTTCTTCTTCTAAGGCTCGAGTCGGCCTGCTCTTCACGATGTTCACGCAGTCATTCATATTCACGAGACATTGTCAGCGCAGAATTTTTGCACGACAGCAGGCAGCAGAGACTAGTTGAGGGTTGGTTGAGGCGAAATTGAGAATGGACATTGTGGCCTTTAATAGGTCTCCGGGATGACTGAACGGGGAGTGGCGAGCGGAGACGCACGGCGCCCGCAGTGCACACACTGGCAGTAATGACTCCGAAGGAAGACACGGCCGTCATCACATCACATGCGGTGACGTCGCGCGACGCGCGTCAATTTCGAGAGCGTCTAGACTCTAGACTCTAAATATAGCACGCGGTCATGCTGAGGCCTGAGGGGCCAAGGTTCAATGCAGCCAGACGGGAGTTCACAAAGTATATCCTAATTCCAACAGAGAGAGAACTCCTCCACGAAGACAATTCAGTAGAACAAAATTTCTTTTGCGAAAATGTGAGTGGTAGTTTAGATATTCAGCTGGGTGGATGTTATTAGAAGTAATTGTTGTACAACATGAAGCGGTAGTAGTAGATAGTGATAAGGATGGTATAAGCGACTTGGTTCTCTGTAGGACTGACCTAGACAGAATAGGAAATTATGCGAGTCAATGGCGATATAGCAGACGGCAATTTACAGATTGAAAACAAAACATGGGTAAGATGAACGGTAATAAAAATCGTAATGTTCGTTAATGTGAGCAGGCGACGTGCAGTGGTCGGGAGTGGAGATATCACTCGTCGAGATTATTCACCGTTAGCTAGTCTCGTATGGGCGTTGAACTTGG
This sequence comes from Hypholoma sublateritium FD-334 SS-4, assembly GCA_000827495.1. Lineage (NCBI taxonomy): Eukaryota > Fungi > Basidiomycota > Agaricomycetes > Agaricales > Strophariaceae > Hypholoma > Hypholoma sublateritium. The sequence goes on along the minus strand of KN817523.1, from coordinate 335,320 downwards.
TTGGACGGGTCCCGCCTAGAGGCGTCCTATGAGTCTTCGCTGTCTTCGCTGTCTTCACGCATGTATTCGAGGTACAGTGCATGCAGCTCATCGTCATCTTCTGGCCACATTGCCTGTGCGGCGCCGACGGGGGGTGTATCCTCCGAGCTAGATGGTGGCTCGGCCACCTCGTTGGACCCTCCCTCAGGCGCGGTATCCAGACATGGCTGCAATCGTCCAAGAGAAACAACGACGGTGTCAAGCCCGAGTCGACTGATCTCATTTTCGTTCTCTGAATGTAAACTGAACGTTTCTAGGTCGAGTGACATTCCAGCCAACGCCATGAATTCGAATAACAGATCTCGTTCCTCTTCGGAGATTTGGACTCGGCACTGAGTCTGATGCGCAGATATCAGAGTTATTCTAACCGACGCGCACCTATGGGAAAGCCTACCAATCCGTTCTGCGCTGTGCTCGAGTCAGTCGAAGAAGAGTCGGCCATGGTGTCTTAAGGGTGTGGGTATTGATGGGAGGGGGAAAGGTGAGGTAATGGAAACAGGTGGCTAGAGGCAATGAAGTAATGTGTAGGGAGGACTTAGAAGGCGGCCTGGGCAGAGCGTGATCGCGGTGGGAGGGGAGTCGGGATGGTTGAAAGAAAACTCCTGCTGCCTTAAATACGGGAGGTATCACGTGTGTGGCTGGAGGCGACTTCCCATTCAGATTCAGCACCTCAGAACGTCTCGCGGCTCGCCGTAGCATGGCCAAATTGCATGCCGTGAGCAGCGTAGACGTCCCTTCGGCCTCAGTGCTGAGTGTGAAGCGCGTCGCGTGGAACGCAGTCGGGAACCCAAGGTCGTCTAACATCCATTATCAGCGATACACGACCAGTGGCGGGATGGGGTTCACAGTTTACAATCTCACCTTGACTGTATGCCTGGCGATGAATAGCTAGCTGTTTGACGCCCAGCGTTCAAGAATAGTGAGTGGCAGAAATTCCATATGTCCCCGATAGAGGGGCAGACCAGCGCAAGGGTGTAGCAATAATTGTGGAGGCGCGGACATTTTCATCATGGCAAGCATTGCTCGCGGCCAACGTCGTCTTTAAGAGGCCGAAAGGTTCTTTGTCGATGATAAAACATATTCTCATCAAAGTCCCCTCGTTTGTTTAATTTTCTGGGAGCTCCGAACCTTTTGCTTGCACCTCGTGTTAAGACCTGAATGACAGATACATCGCGCTGAGTCAAAAATTGCATCGTCCTTGTATCAGAACAACATATGCCTCGTCGCACCAGTTACTAAAGGCTGTTCCTTCGACAAATGTCTCGTGTTACACTGAGGTAATTTCTGACGTTCGGTGAACCATCATTCCCTTGTGAAAAGGGACATCGGAATGTTTCGCGATCCTCAGTCTGGAAAAAAGTGTATGACAGCTTATAACAAGGAATATAATAGATCAACGTATACATACATAGCTCCCCATCCAGACTGAACCTACGTACCGTCCACCGTACTCCATACGCACTCCCAGCGTCGCGATCGTTTCCCTTACCCCTTACCATCAGGGCACGATTTTTCTTACATCCAGATCCTGCAGAAAACGATTATTTGCTGGCTAATGAGAACACCGACAAGAAAACAGACCGGGGACTTTTCCGCGAGCTGACCCCGAACGGGTCCACATTCAGCGCATAGTGTGTACCGCTTACGCATGTCGCCAAACGCGTGCGCACCTACAACATGGGGGTCTGCTGAAGCGGACGCACCCCGCCCGAGGTTCAAAATGCTCCAAAGTTCAAACGTTCAAGCGTTGAACTTCAATTCTGAACGGTCCCAACCTTGTCTTCGTCGAGAGTTCGAGTCGCCCTGCTTTTCATGATGTTGCGAAACAAGAATTCGCCAGCGCAGAGATTTGGACTACGGCAGGCTACAGGGATTTGTCGAGGTGCATTGATCTTAGAATGGACATTGTTCCCTTTAGTAGATCGAGCGGGTGACTGGCCAGGTCGGAGGTTAGTGACAAAGGAAGTGGCTATACGTTGGCTATACGTATGGAATTGGCATGGAAGCGGCCAATCGCAGATGATCATGAGAGCAGTGCTCAGTGAGCTGAAGGTATGCTGAAGGTTCTAACCAAGTCCGAGTCCCAGCAGCGGGTTTCGACTCGGAGTCGGACACGTGTCGCCGTAGGCCTATCCGGTCCTCCGGACCTGTCGCGCCGCGCGGAGTGTGAGCGGTGAATTCAATGAAGAGCGGCGAGCGCTAATTTGCGATCACGTTACGCAGGTGTACTGACGTCGCGTCATTTCAGCCGGCTAAATTTAGCTTGAGCAGTGAAGACGGGACTGGGAAAGGTGTAGCGCTGCGAGTGGGGCGGCATATTTAAACTATATACGGATGAATGCCGTAGATGTATTCCCAGCTTGACAAGTACCTATTGAACTGGAGGCAGCAATACCATGAGAGACTTTGCAAGAATAAGTGACAATGGAATCACTGAAAGCCGTGGAAGAACTATATTTGATTCAATGATAATCAACCGTAACATATACACAGTTTTGAGAGGCTGTATGTGTGAGATGGTAATCTTGATAAGTGATGGAATGGATGAGAGGGGTGGCAAAACAGTGTGATGTAGCGACAGCGACGATTAGGAGAGCAATATAAATGTAAGATAGCGTGACGGAGTGTTTAAGAGGACATAACCAGACAGTGAGCAATACATAGTCGAATAACAGATGAAGGCAAGAAACCAGATAAGAGCGATTCAGGTGATAAGACTACGTGGGTTCGTGTACGGAATGGGTGATTGGAGAGTGTAGATGAAGCACGAACTCGGAACAACGGCGGAGCGAGAAAGGAATATCACTCAGCAAGCTCATATTCGTCCGAATCGTTGACGTAGGTCGCATCGTCGCCGCTATCCGTATCTTCGCTGAGCGCCAACTCGGCTTCCATCTCCACCGCCATGTCAAGGGAGTTGAATCCTGATGAAACATCTTCGATGGAAATTGCATGCATAAGCTCCAGCGTGCTCGCATACATCCCGTTGAGCATGTTTTCCTCTTCAAGCAGATAAGAATCCCCATCTCCCATGAGTGGTCCGAGCTCAGCGTAGCACATTCTGCTGTATCCTTGGTCCGGGTGATCAGGCGAAAGATAATACGCCTTCTCTACCAGCGGCTCAAGCTGACCCAGGGATATCAGGGTGTCTGCAGCAAAAGCGAGGTCCGGTTGGCTGTACACGGGTTGCAAGCCGACGTAGGACGAGGAGGCAGGAGAATCGAACACAACGTCGAACACAACGTCGAGAGACGTGCCTTTGCTGGAGAGCCAGGCAGAAGCTTCACTCCATACGCTTTCAGAAACTGAGAACTACGGCGCGTAAGGATATCTACCTCAATGGCGATTGACCAAGGCTTGTAAAGCTCACCAGTTCGTGGCCCTCAGGTGAATTGAAAGACGATCCTGCAGAGGACATAGCTAGTTGAAGTGGTATGAGAGAGAGGTAATTGAGGGGGCCGGTGAATGTGGAGAAACTTTCTCTAAAGCAGTGCGTATGAGGGCCAGGGCGTAGCTGTGGATGGCGTTGGGAGAATCAAGATGGTGTTAAGTAAAAGATATCTGCCGCGTGCCACCCCTGTGCAAAATATGCGTAATGGGGGGTCACACGTTTGCGGCCAACATGCGGCCAACATGCGGCTGCGGCATCTGCCGTCAAGCCGCCCGGCACTCGCAACTTGAAAACACTCGCATGGCGTCCACGACCGCCGACGCTATACTCGCGCTTGCAATCAGTTTGATACCCCTCTCTATGAAAGCAGACTACCAGTCACGATGCCAGTGGACACTAATATTTGACGAAACAATGAAATTGCTTAAGTTTGTTGCAAATTCAAGTAGTAAACGTTGAGTAAACGTAGTATATCCAAATCACAGCTAGTTTTATCATCTAAAGTAAAGAGTCCGCAGATACATTCCATGTGGCTCCAGGTCAGCCTTGTTAAAAGGCATTCGCGACGGATCGTTTGTCTGTCGATCGAACTTCAGAATTATTGGTCTCTCGGTCTCCAATATTGACACAGTGGTGCCATCTTCAGGTACCTTGGCATGAGATTTCGAGAAGTAAGTAGGAAACAATGTGACTGCATAGCAAAGATCCGCGTTTATTTCAATCGTGGTCGACCTTTCCCGATGATTCAGAATGGCGAAGATAACGGCATGCTTGTCGTGTGCGGGCATAAATTGACTGCGATATTGAACGTCATATTTCAAAATATCAGCGGAGATTGCAGGCCTGTGTGCTTCGTTCCACGGCATAAACGGAGGCTGCGGGTGCGACGCTGGTAAATCTAAACAGCTAATACCAGGGATCAGGAGAACGGGTATCTGGAGGCCTAATGGTGTGAGATTGATTGGAATTTTGGGGCGGCAGTTCGCCCAAATTTTGTTAGATTCTGCGCGCCAGAGATAATCTCGTGGGGAAGGCGGAATCAGGGAGCTCGTGCGGGTGGTCGAGAAGCTTGGCTTTGAATCTCGAACGTAGCCGTGGTTCACGATATCCAGCAATTCGGGAGTATTGGTGTTGAGGATTTCCTTCAAAAGCCTGACAAATGCGCGCTCAGCGCCTTCGCCGTATGCTGTTGATATGCTGACGTCAAACATGCCCATTAATGAATAAGCTCTGTCCTCTTCGCGTGTTACTTGTCTTTTGGCAGCCCATTGCATCCTTCGAGAGATCGGGACGTGCCTTCCACCCATAAGGAGCTCTTTTTCCGTTATCGTTGTTGCCTCCACGATCTCGTGCATGATGCCGGGTTTTGCCTTGTCATCTCCTTCGCCGGGAGCTAGCAAATTCCATTCTGCAGAGTAGAACGACATGTCTTGAGGTGCGACCATCTCCTGCAATGTCCAGCCCCTAGTAAACCAAGGGTCCTTGTGCATTTGTCGAAGTTCTGTGGTGCCAGCGAGATATGTGATACAGACAGTAGACGTCTCGTACCAGCTGTACATTGAACGGATTGACTCGTCAAGCTCGGAGCTGCTTTCCTTGTTGATGCAGACGGTGTCCATCCATCCTAGTGTCAAGCCGTATTCAGCGGCCGCAACGCGACAGAAAGTCACCAGTTTTCGATACCCAGCGTAGCCCTGATCAAAGTTCTGGTCTATCCAATTTCCGTATGTCACCTCGCCCGCGGCGCTCTGAAGCCAGGTGTGAGATAAGATGGCATACCGCTGATAATCAGCGCAAAACGCAGATACAGCAAGGTCTGTGGCTGCTTGCGATTCGTAGTCGTTAGATATTAAGTGCTGAATATCGGTTTGAATTGAATCCTCGTCAAAAGCAAGTTCCATTGCAGAAGCGATACCACGCCAGAGCTCTCCCCTTTCGATGAGCCTTATTTCTGTGCCGTCTAGATTGAATTTGAGTAAACGGATGGGCATGCGATTGAAGATAAAATGCCGAGTTTCCTCCAGGGCTCGTTGAAAGAGTGGTGATTGATCATGTGGAGGAGGTTTCTCTGTTTTGTTTATCGCCTCATCGTTCACTGGTACAATATCTGCTTCACACGCTAGTGGTTAGGCTGGTCTGCAATTGAAGATCAATATCAATATTTCTTGCCTTCTTCCAATACTTTCTCGGCCGCGCCACGATTTTCTTCTTCTAAGACTGCTTGTGGGGGAATCAAGGAATTAATAAACTTCTGTAAGGCAATAATCAGCTCTCTAGCTTCGGTTCCATGAGCTTGATCAGTGCGATTGTCATCCACTAAGGGCTTTTAGCAATCGGGTTTCTTGAGAAAACAATTACAGACGGTCTTACTCAATCCGAGAGTGTGAACTTGGATCATCTGAACGATAAAGCTCTCGAGCGCCTTTATTAACACATGAGTTTGTTCTAGTGAGATTTCACCATGTCTGTGAGCCCGAGATACATATGTTGCTTAGCAAAATAGCGTACCACTGTTCACCTTTTCCCTGGAGACCGGTAGAGTAGCCATCGTCGTGGTGTTCGATCAATCAATCTAGTGCGAAATTTTCAAAGCTTGAATTTATCAGAACACGGTATCAAGCAAAGGGATCTCACTGACCCGGATTTTGTCGCGGTGGTTGCAACTGGTTTGGAGCACTTACGTTACGCGGCATGGACGAGGGCCCGGACTCGGCGTTATGCGTCACATGCCAGATGCGCGACGAATCATAATTTTCCAAGTCAACCTGCAGTCAGTGCAAACAGAAAACTCGAGAATCAGTTTTGAATGGTGTATTCCACTTACAAAGCATTTTTGAAGTTCAACGTCTCTAGACTGAGCAGTGAGAAGTGCTATTTTCGTAATACTTTCCAATTAGCAACTGAGGGCGTATCGATATCATCCGCTGGTATTCATGCGTCGTGCGCACAGGCGGACCCAGTGGGCAGGTTCAACAGAGGCAAGGCAAGTGATCTGAGGTCGAACAACGCGTATTCATCCGATGGCTTATACATAGTAAAGTACAAGTCAAGTACAGGTTGAGCGTAAAGGGGATGACCTTCGTGAGTGAAGAAAGTCCTTGGGTTCGTTGTCCGTTACGAAGTGTTCAAGCGATTCCTGACGTCAAGTTCATGCGTGCCAAAGAGCACGAGGTATCTAAGTGTGTGCGATTGCAGATAACAGTAGGGTTGTGCGTCGAATCATCGTTACTTGGGGGTGTGGATCAAAAGAGGGGACTGGAATAAATATGCAGTTGGATAGTATCATTGATCAATGCGGAGTTTTGGATACCGAGAAATATTGTGACATGTTCGAATCCGAATGAGATGAAATTAAGCCTGTCATATTGAGAAAGCCCATCAGAAATTGGCCGGACTGAAAAGAAAACCTAAGGACTTACGACGGAAGAAAATCACTACGAGATTGCCCCAAACAAAATAGATCACATCAAACACCCGCTCAGCAGCGCCTGCATGTCATCCGCCAATTTGACATGATCGATCTCTGCAAACTGAGAAAACTCTCCTTCCTCCTTCGTCATATCGAAAAGCGCGCCGCCACTTGCCCCACCGTGCTCGTGCGCGGCGAACTGCGTGCTGTCGTTGACCAGCGGCTTGAATGTCTCCCAGAACTCCGTGAAGTCGATGCCATCTAATCCATTCTCGAACATCGCGCCGAGCGTGCCATCGCCACCGCCGTCAAGGGCCCCGAACCCTTCACTTTCTGTAGGGTCCGAATTAAGGTGTGTGAACTGGTCGAAGATATCCATGAGGCCCGCGCTCCCTGGGCCCGCACCTTCGGCAGGCGGAAAGAACGAGGCGAAGTCGCCTGTTGCAAGCGCGTCGGCGAGCTGCTCGTCGAGTGAAGCAGGGCTCTCAGCGGTCGCGTCGCTGCCGCACGGCGTCATGTCCGTGTCCGTTTCGCTGTCCGGCGTCGCCACGGGCAGTTCGTCCATCTCTTCGTCGTCGTACACCGCTGGCAGCAGCATCGGGCTCGACGGAGGAGGCGGCGACGATGGAGGCAGGCCTTGCCAGTGCTGTTTTACCGGGCTGATTTCGATGTCTTCCTGGTCCAAACCTATGGTAGCATCGGGGTCGTTCGAGGTATGGTCCTCGTCGACGTCGATGTCGCTACTTGCAATAGGCAACGAGCTCGGCGGACAATCGAGGTCGTCCATTGCTTCCTCGAGTTCGCGTTCAAGAGACAGCGTTTGTTCCTCCTCCAACATCTTGGAATCTTCTGACGACTGCAACGACGAAAGCTTCCATGATATAGGAGTCGATGACGGTTTCCCCGACACCAGCGACCTCGCTGGCGTCAACTTCGCCTTCTTGCGGTTCCCAAGCGGCGACGTCAGGATCCCTTGCAGAGGAGTGTGCAAGGTGCGCGAATTCGCACTCCCAAACAGGCTTCCGCTGCGCACGATCGGCGTGAATAGCGATTCGTTTTCTTGCCCCGGCGTGAACCGCATATGGTGCCGGTCGCGCACGGGCGTCTTTGGCGTTCGCGGGACGACTCTCGGATTTGGTGGCGGTGATGAAGACCGTGTCAACATGAACGGGAAATTGACGTTGCTCGCTGCAACAAGCGGGCGGTCGCTGCTGGGCATCGTTGCGGCAGACGGCGCGAGGGGGCGCGGCCGGGCTGGCTCATTCTCGGTGGCATGGCTGCCATCTGCCGACGACGGGCGCGCTGACTTGGTCTTCGCGCGCGACTGCATTGACGGCAGTCGCCTCCGCGCCGCCGCGCGCTCAAGCTTTTTCTTCTCTTCGAGCTCTTCCAGCGCACGCTGCGCCTCTTCCGACAGACGCGGTTGCATCGCCGTCCCCGTGCGCGCCCACTCCGGCACAACGTACTTCTTCCGCTCGTGGTTCAGCCCGCGCACGGGAGACGACGCAGAAATGCGCTGCTTCGGCGACGGGGCCCGGCTCGGCGGGCGCGTGCGCGAGCCGCCTGACGAGGACGAGGTCTGCAGATGCCGCATCCCGTCGTCGACCGACTCGCTCCGCGAGCGCCCGGGCGACGACATGCACTCGAGGGCCGTGCGGTAGTAGTTGTTCGCGGGCGCGTCTGGGCGTGGCTGCGCGGGCGCGAAGAGGCGCGGGTAATGGCGCAGGCCGTCACTCGCAGGTGGGCGTTGCGCACTCGCATGGCGGTGACCGTCGCGCTTTTCGACACGTTCGCGCTCGCGCTCCTTCCCTTTCCCCTTGCTGCGCCCACCCTCCTTCTCGTCCATAAATTCGCTCAGTGTGCGCTTGCGCACGACGCGGTCGTTCCTGGGTGCGCGGCTGGACTCGTTCAAGGTGGTGCGGGGAGAGCTGTGCTCGTTCAGGCGTGCACTCGGACCGAGGCTCTGGAGCGCGCTGCGGTCAGCGTGCGAGGATGGACCTGCAATTGCGTTGGCTTGCGCAACAGAGGCCGACACCGGGGAGTCTGAGAGCTTGGCGGCCTTCGCATCCTTGCCAGTGGGTGTCTGGTGCGCCTTGGGGTTCACGTTCTCTTTATCAAGAATGACAATGTCATCGTCCTGAGACTGGGGGTGACGAGGTTGTGGCTGCGAAGAGGGCTGCGAAGAAGGCGGTGTCGGGGGGTTGGAAGGTGTATTTGCAGGAGGGGCATTAGCATAGATAGTGAGCAGCTTTTTCAAAGCAGATATAAGGGCTGGATTTGCGGGAGCGGCTGGCGCAGAGTTTTCCTGGGAGTTGGAAGAGTCAATGGTACCTAAAGCCGCAAGAATAGCTGCATTCTGCGCAGCGGGGTCGGAGGAAGATGTAGCAGTGAAAAAGGCCAAGATATCTAGAAGAGAAGGTTCGTCCTGAGGTTCACACTTCACCTGCGTTGGTTGCGTTTGCTGGACAACAGGTTTAGGTTGTTCAGAAGTGCGTCTAACTAGAGGTTCCGTGGTAAAAGCAGGGGTCTTTGGATATTGCGAATAGTTAGTTTTCTTCCTCTTCATATCCTGAGGCCCGGGCCTGGTAGCTGGCGCTTTCCCGTTAACTGGAATTTGGAAGGAGCTTGTCGTCGGCGTTGCGCCCGTTCCGTCGCTGTCCGACCCATCTATGACAATGATTTCCTTCGCATTGCTCGAAAAGCTCGAGCTCGAAACAGGAGTGGTTGAATATAAGCTGAGTGGTTTCATATCCGTATTGGTAGTTTTTGGCCTTCCCTTCTTCTTCATGGGCCCAATAAACGTGTCTGCGCTCATCAATTTATCCGACTCGGTAACAGGCACCGTTGATTGTCGAACCGATTTCGGAGGCTTAGATTTGGGTTTCGCCCGCGACTGAATAGAGGCTAAAGTTTCTCTCGTCAAGTGCTCTGAGGATGGTTGAGCTGCAGAAGATGTGGCCATAGCCTAATAAATAGAAGATGATCAAAGTTGAACGTGTGATCAACATGCCTCACGCCATACCTGGTTGGAGTACCATGGCTGGTGTTTCGATTCTGGCCGACTCGATGAACTCTCAGCCGCAGAGCTTGCGCTGTCCTGGGAGCTGGATGGTAGTGCAGGAGGTGGCATACTCCACTCCTGCCGCGGCATTGCCATAGTCTGCAACGACAAGAACAAGGTTCACAATAATTCGGCAGTCCGTTATTTGCACATACCTCGCGTAATGAGAATACCACCTCCAGTGCCTCTTGGCCATTTGTCTGCTTGACCAGAGTGCCGACTACAGGCATCATGTCGCTTTCGTCCGCTGACAACGCCCACGACATGAGCCCCAGCCCGACCGCCACCCCTCGCGTCTGCTCCACCCCCAGAGCACCTCCTTTCGCCGACAATGCATCCTCACTTGCGTTGATATGGACCGGTGCGGGCGCGGACCTTGATTCCAATGGGTCGAGAACATATAGCGAAAAATCGCGTGCGCTGTCGTGTGCTAGCTCCGGGCTCGACCGAAAGACGGTGTCCAAGCAAGTTTTGAGCGAGACGCTACCATATATAGGCGGAGATATGTTCAATGCATCTGAAGAGCTCTCGTGCTCGCTGGAGGGAATGACGGAGATCTGAACGCGATTCTGGGAACGCGCGAGGATGTATTGTGGCGAACTATTGATGGTGTAGAGGACACGAAGTACGGTCTTCTTTTCTACCGGCATGAGAAGGAAGAGTGGTAGTCCAGAGCAGGAGAAGTCGGAGAGACTGGCCTGGGAGAAGACGCAGAGCTCGAATGGTTGGAGTGTTGAGTTTTGGACCCTGACCACACCGACTTTCCCAAACAATACAAACCTATCTGCTGACAAATCAGACACGGTACGCGTCAGTCACAGCGTTATTATTCGCGTTTTCTGTCACGCGCTTTCTTAATTAACATACGCGCTGTACTATCACGCGTTGGGTGTTTGAAAACGTACAGTGTTTGAAAATTGCCCCATATCTCCAGGCCAACATGTTCAATAAATCTGAAAATTTACAGGGTCCTACATCCAGTTCATTTAAATGTTCTATCAAATTTTCAGGTCCTTCAGAAAGTTGTGCAGGGTATAAATGCAAATTGAAGCTCCACAATTTGACTGTAAGTGATGGCATGTACGTGGCAAGGGCAGTAATAGCTCAGATGGCTCTGTTTTCTTTGAAAATTTAGTCCATAGAGTTTGGAGTATATTGGGATTCAACGTTCAAACGTTCAACTTTGATGAGTATGCCATGAAGACTCATGGTGAATATTCGAGTGGGGCAGTCCAAAGCTCTGCTACCAATCACTGTGACAGATCAAGTTACATACATTTCAAACACTAGGTCTGTTTTGTTTGCCTTCGATAACACCTCAGAATCAGAATTCCACAAAATAAAAAAATATAGCCATATAGAAGAGAAGCCAGTCTATTAGAACATATAAAAATGACCGGCATATGTTATGTTTGCATGAAGATATGCGGGAGATCAAAAAAATGTTCAAACACCCGACCAGTGATAGTACGTCGTGTTGACGTCGCATACAATTTACAAACATCAGCTCAGTTAGAGAGTTGTAAATCCACGTATATAGAGTTTCTGCGTTCCGCAGCGTTAGGTATCCTGACCAATGTATGGGGAAGGACTGGGGGTTGCTTTATCTCAAGCATTGGCGGGGCTACATCTGCGGCTTCGCCAGAGATTCCTTGTTCCACATTGGCATCTAGGGGCTTCTGCACTACTCTGGCTCGATTTTCGTGCACCGCACAGGTTGGAGGACAGGTCGGAAGACACGGTATGGAAGGGGGTTCTTCATTTATGGGCTGCTGCACGAATGGACGCGTCGCTTCGAACCGGCGTGCTATCCATGGGAACGCATAAGCAAAAATGATAGAAACCGGGAATGGCGAAGGCGAAGAATCAATGTCGCGCAGCCAAACGTCGGCGTCGAAGGCGGGTACCGTCAGCATTGCTATAGCCACAAGACTTGCAGTGTATATCATGTCTGTGTCACCACGCTCACAATTTCGTCCAAATTTGCATCATATAGATAGACGTACGCAGAATGGCGCCGGAAACAGCGGATATCCTCAGCGTCTCAAATGCCGGGTGGGGCATGTTTGGCCTCGGTGGTAAGGAGCTGAGGAGACAGGCGATTACTTGCCTACAATCAACCAATCGAAGATTCTGCATCGATGTCAACACTCACTCAGCTGGAAGGGGAACAATACAAACAATCCAATGGCTTCCGATGCTACAGATTGTGGCATAGAAAAAAGAGGCTTGCGAATTCCTCTGCCATCCTCTGTCAGCATATGGTCATGAAGAATTCAAGATGACTGACGACCAAATCGACCTGAGGAAATTGGTGACTTCGACTGATAGGAGCAGCCATAGCATCCCTCGCCGAACGAAAAACTTTGACAGGTATATCCCAGAGCAAAAGGATATTCCAGAAAGCAAAGTCATTACTACTTTATAGGATTTACGGTCAGCTCGAAAAGACTTTGTATAAGACGTGCAAGAACTCACAGCATAAAGCTTGCCGAAAGTCTCTGAAACGCAGTGGCATTTTAGCCACAAACCGCCGATAGCGACCAAGAGACAGTCTGAAGAGAAGCTGTTTTTGCTATAAGATTGCAGGCTAACTGCAAGCCCTTTCGTTTCTCCAAAACCCGCAGTGGCTGACATTCCCGCCTGCATTCGAATTTCGTTATTCGCCTGGCATGATCGTTTTCTCGGCTGTGCAGGTAGTCATAATCCATTCAGAGCCATTGGGAGTATCATATCATGAGGAAATAAGAACAGTAAAAACCTACTGAGAGTCGAAGATGTGGTCCAAAGGCAAGTTCAAGTTGGTTCAAGTTCGAGCTGCCGTTGAACGGCCCCGGCATCGCCGATTGGTCAGCAGCCGGTGCACAGACATGATTAGCGCCGCTCGGCGAGACTTGTGGCAAGATGCAGCCATGCAGACAGAGGCTCCCATCCAAACCCTCCTCTCGTCGCTGGAAAGCTTCGAGAAGCACGATGCCTTCCCCCAGCACGCAGTGCACCCTTTCGCCACCGCGGCGCCTGCGACCTGCGGCCTCCTCCAGGACCTAATCAACACCACCAACCAGCTCGCGCACTCACTGCAGACATACGACGCCGCCGCGCAGTGGACGAACGCAAAACTGATTTCGCTCATGCGCCAGCACACCGCGATCGAGCATGCGAGCCAGTCTGTCCGCTTATGTCCGTTCTCTGCGCCGCGCGCCGCTCACCGTGTCCCATTGACAGTCTGCGCGGAGCGTGCACCATCTCGTGGATGGGCTGTCCAAGCGCGCGGGAGTGGCATACGGGGAGAACATCCCGCTGCTCGCGACGTCTATCCCGCAGTGGTGCGTGGACCAGGTGGCTGCGTGGGGCACCTCTGTTGGGATGGAAACGTTCAAGGATGAGAGCCGCGAGGGGAGCTTCACCGTTGTCTTGGGCGGCAAGAGTCTGGTCATCGACGTCGACTTCGTCGTGGTCCGCGACGACCCGTTAAAGCCCGTCCTGAAGGTGGCGAATGTGAAGACGGCCAACGCGCTACTGCCACCCAACTCGACATCCGCGAACGGGACGCCGAGCACTACGTCCACGCTGCTCGACGCGTTCTTGAAGGATGGGATAGAGAGATATTGTGCAGAGATGCAGAAAGACGAGAGCGCCCGTAGCTCGCAGCGCGCCGCGAGTCTGCGCCACGACATGCTTGACCACCTGAAATATCTGGTCCTTCTGGACGGGCTGGCCAGCAGGAAGGACGATGGTGGCATCCGTTGGTTCACGGACATCGACGGAATTTGGCCGGTTCTGAATGGCGTCGCTAAAATTGAAGCTACGATTTCCGCGGCGTAAGAGCCATTCCGTTTCTCCGTTCATCAAAAGTTGATATTTTTTCAGAGCCCTCGCGGTGCCCAAAGCTCCCCTGGACATCCTTCTGCTTCGTGGGCACGCTCTGCCTCTCCCCTATCTCACATCGCCCTCTATCTCCTTCCTCACACACATCTCCCCAATGAGCTACCTCGCCCTCATGCTCGATACACAACCGAACCTGCCCATCGGGGATGACGACCCGGCGGTCGACATCCCCGTCGCACAGCTCAAGGCGCACCTGCAAAATACCTCCGCGGGAGTCACGATCGCCACGCTTTCCCTGGACCGCGTCTCCGAGGCGCACCTCTACCTGCCGTCAATGTCCATGCCGAGCGACGCTACGCGCCCGACGTTCGCGCTCGCCCCGGCGGCGGCGGGGGTCGACCACACGTTCCCGCAGCTCGAGCGCACTGACGCGGCTAACCAATTCTCGTGGGTGCTCGACTTCACCGCGGGCGGGCGGCACACGGGCGTCGTGATGAGCCAGAGCCGGATGAAGGCGATCGAGCTCGTGGTCAACCCTCTCGGCGGCGCCGGCGATATAACCGGCGTGTCGGATATCCTGTCGTTTGGCGCAGGAAGTTGGGTGGATCTTTTGGTATGTGCAAGATGAGTTCTCGACATGCAAGGAAGCTGATATTTTTCTGTGGGGGGCGATAGCTGAACCCAGGGAATACGGCGTCGCCGGAACGATATACTTCGTTATATGTAGGAAAACATTGTATGCGGGCTTCTGATAGTATTTCTAACGTAGACTCTATAGAGGTCGCCGAGATCTCTCCACCCGCCTCTTCAACTTCGCCTCACATCTCCCGAAGAGCCGGGATTCATACTCGAGCGAATCCCTGTGCATACCATCAGAGAGATCTGGGGCATCCTGGAGGTCAGTTCCAGGAAACACGGTTCAATATAAACGGGTTTTAACTAATTCTTTCTACTCCCAAGGTTGTCCGAGAACAATGCTGGCTCAACGAAATACTTCTCGGTGCGCATTGGACGCCCGAGGGCCTCAAATCAGAGGAGGAAGACGTCCCCGCGGACGATACGACAGCCACAACGGAAGAGCTCCAGGCGGTCCTATCAGGTGCGTTCTCGCGGCCCTCCCCCATCTAGAAGGGCGAAATAAACATCTGGCACACCCCGCCCGCAGGTACATACGTCCCACGCAAGATCCCCGTGAACGTCTTCCTCCCCGCCCGCCCGCCGACAGACAATTTGTTCGAGCTCGCCCCCGCAGCGGGGCCCAAGATCGTGATGACGTCCCCCGAGCGCACACCGATATCGGGGCTTGTCGAGATCTCGGTCACGCATGATGAGAACCGGCCGCGCGGCATTGCAGTCGAGGTGCAGGGCGCGATGGGGTGCGACCTGACGCCGGCGCAGATGGAGGAGATATGCCGTCGCGGCGGGACGCTGGGGCTGTCCGGGCGGGTATGGGCGAGCGGGCATGGGTCGACGAGATAAAACGCAGTTACAGATGCATTCAGAATGTAGATGTATACAAGGCAAGCACAAGGTTTCAATTTTTTTTGGTGCGAAAGGGGATTCTATTTAGCAGATGCCGCTTTCCCCTTGCTGCGCTGCCCCGCGCTGGTATGCCTCAGCCTCATATGCGACTTCCTCCCCCCGGAATATGACCCCGCGGGCACCGCGCTCGCCGACTTCCTCGCGCACTCCAGCGCGAACTTCCAGGAGCTCGCGCTCAATGGTACGGGCATCGGGCCCGGAAACCTCGCCGTGGCCCTCGTGCGCGTACCGGACCTCAGACGGAGTGCACGCGGTGCGTGGCGGGCCGGCGATCGACGACGCGTTGCTCGCGCTGTGCGAGCCGGGAACACGCAGGGACGGGGACGGGGACGACAGCGTGCTGTGTCCGCGCCTCCACGCGCTGGTACTTCACGCTGTTTCGTGCACAGACGGCGCACTTGCGGCGATGCTGCTTTGGCGCGGCGGTGGCGGCGGTGCAGGGTGCGGGCCCGGGTGTAGGTGTCGCATCTGCGGATCCCTTGGACGTCGTCGGGTGCATCGCTAAGGTCGACTTCGTGCTCGACAACCGGGTGCGTAGGAAGAATATAGGGGATGTAGCGTACCTGTCGCTGCGCAAGGCTCGCGGAGGGTGAATGGTGCTGCCTGCGCCCGTGCGTTGGCCGCGGAGCGGGGCAGTCGAATGTGATGTCTCCCCAGCGCCGGCCCTGCGCATAGCGGGAAAGCTCGCAGTTCCGCTCTCGTGGCTTACTTCTTACACTCCGCCACGGGTCTGGAGAATGTCGCGTTCTCTTGATCGGTCTTTGGTACCGCACATCTCGCCTGCGCCCTCACCTGCTCGCGGTCGACAAAGCGCTCCTGGGAGTCGTGCGCGATGCGGTATGTAGGTGCAACGCGAGGGCTAGCGGTTGTACGGTGGCTGCGGGACGCGCCTCACCCGGGGTCGTTGACATAGTGCGGCGCGATGCGCCGCGAGCGAGGAAGCGGTGGGCGCTGCCGTTTATTCAGCGATGGTGACAGCGGTGTGATGCAGCTGCCGGTGGTGTGCAACCAGCTGCAACCAGCTGCTGGGAGAGCGGTGCACTTCTTGGCGCCTTGGACCCACAGCGCTTCGGGCGAATAGAAGAAAGCACGTCCTTGTTTTCTCAGAGCCGTTTGCGGCTCCATGCACACCTCTCACACGACATTCAACGGATCTACGAATGTATGTACGTGTTGTACTCTGCGAATGGCAGCACTTGTCAAGCCGCATCCCTTCGCTTCTCTTTCGTTCCGTGAATATCGTGTTTATTTTAGGGTTCTATTGAGCTGGTATGATTTCTTGTACTCTATGTATCTGGCACATGGCGTCGAGCATAAGTAGCTTGGATTGTCTTGATCCGTTCGTGCATCGCCCTCCTGTTTGTCCAATTCAATTACCTTCACCTGCACTTTGCCGTAGGACTACGCATCATTATAATGCATATTGCCGTACTTATGCCAATCAAATGTGTATCAAGTATGTATTCAGAATGTTTTTCGCTCTCTGACATAGATTTGAATCATTCGAAGATCATTCGCAATTAAGTCGACGCCGGACGGTAGTATTCACATAATATATTATTTTTACAGCAAGCACTATTCAATTCCTATATCACTTGGCTCGGTCAACCAACACTGACCAAATCCAAAGTCAATGTCTACAAGTGTAGTCCACCTGAAGAACAGTGTGGCTCTCGAGCACACCCGCTCACGCTCTGGGCTGGGCGGCCACTGGCACTATAATTATACAAAGGTGATGGGGGCGTAGTTCCGAACTACCCCTACTTATATTAGCCATTAAAATGGCTTTGCCAAGGCGTTGCGCTAGTCAAAGATAGCCCTCGGAAAATTATTGTGGATATCAACGTCTGGGCGTCGCTATTATCCTTATAAGATCTGGCTAGCTCGCAAGGCAGCCTGTACCTCCCTTGTTTAAAACGGGGGCATTTGCTTCCGCCAGAGCTCACATTCAGTCCTCATTGAGCCTCTACTATACTTCACTACAGTAATACTGCAAATAATGTCAACGTTACCTACCTTTGCTCCTACGGAACTTCCCAAGCTCGTCTATATGGAGTAAGTCAAATATTCTCTCTGTGTACAACTTGCCGCTTACTGAACGGCGGGTTTCAGTGCTACATCCCTTGTAAACCATAACACTAAACATCTTATATCTGACCCAGCTAATACTTTTTTCCCCATAAGCTCCTGGGAATGATGGCAAATTGGATATTATTTGGAGTCCTAGTTGTGCAATTCTGTACGTGTTTCCCTGCCAGGTCCACAAAACACCACCCTTACTCGTCCATGGAGATTTATACTACATTTCGTTCCCAAAAGACTACCGCGCCGTCAAGTTGGTTGTCTGTGCGCAGCTCCTGCTTGAGACTACTCAGACAGTGATGTTCACTCGTGACATAGTCCAACATTTCACTCAGGCATATACTGACCCCGCTGGACTGAATGAAGTTGGAACATTATGGTTGTCCATCACACTGATGATTGGCCTGAGTACGTACACGCATTTGTATCGACTCCAAGCACCTGCTGACCCAATTGGTAGTTGCATTCATCACTCAAGGATTTTATTGCTATCGAGTCGGCGTTCTGACAAAATCAAAATACGCAGTGGCACTGATTGGCATGGTAAGGGGGACTTTCTGCATAATTTTCGAATATGCTTCTCAGCGGCAACACTTTATAAGCTATCACTAGCCCAGCTTTCAGCTGCAATCTCTGCGTCAGTGTTGGAAGAACGTGCAGTTCTTTTGACCACATTGCTGTCTCAAAATGCGACTTTGACCGCCATTGGTGTGAGTAAATCAGTTATTAATCATCATCCGCCCAGGGGTTCTAAAACGTGCTTGATATTCTTCTTAGATATGGGGAGGATGCAGTCTTGCTTGCGATATAGTGATCGCAACAATAATGACCTACCATGTAAGTAAATACTATCCCCTCAGGCCAAGTTGGAAACTCACTTTGATTATAATATTAAGCTAAGAAGATGGGACACACGTTTAGGAAATACGCACAGCATGATAGTAAGACTGGTTAGATTGTCCGTCGAGACGGGATGCCTAACTGGTCAGTGTATGAATCCCGCCCGTGCACACAGTGCGCATGTTTCTAAATTCCAGCGGATTACAGCACTCTCAGCAGGCGTTCTTCTGGTCCTGGTATACCTTCCCGGGCCTCCACCCTATTACACCGCCGCGGGTTCACTTGTATCAAAGACATATTCGAATTCAATGATGGCTATTCTGAATAGTCGCATCAAGCCAGTATCAAACGCGCCTGCGTTTGAAGCCCCTTTGTGGAATGAATTAGTAAACCCGAATGGAACGCAGGCCCGGGTTGGAGGGACCCAGGGCATCGTGTTTTGCAGGGATAGGGAAACGGAGTTCAGCGCCTCTAGTAGCTCGAATACTGCGCCGTGAATCGATGTGCTACCTTTGGATTGTGTGATTATAGAGATACACATCACTGCCTTTTCAGAGCATTTTGAACATATTGGGCGCCAAGCGTGGCGCGGTCCTGTCACATCAAGTTCATTCGACCGGGGAGGCGCGGCGGTGAGGCGGCGAGCCGTTCAAGCCTAGCATCAGATACTGCGGTATTTCTGTATCGCTTTGGGAAAGAATAATGGTGTTATGGTACGTACTAAGTACGGTGTGGTTCGGAGCAAGTTCGGAAGACCCAGTGTACGTCGCACGGACGGCCCGACGCCAGCATCATTTTTGATGGCCGGGTGGGCGTCGTCGGCCTACTCCTTTCGCCCGGACTGGCATGTTCGACAACTCAAACTAAACTTGAACCAAACTCTTGTTAGTTTCCTCTCCGTATGAGACCACGCGCGTTGACGCTGCGGGACATAGGTCGAGCTCTGAAGCCGCGCTTGGGCACTCTGCGTGTCCCGCGGCCCCTCCTCGTCAAGCACCGCCGCCTCCGCTGCCTCCATCCAGCTCCATCCTCACCACTCTCGCCGCGCCGTTCCCCACATACCCTCGCAGTGTTCGTGGTGTTGGTTGTAGACGCTGACGGGTCGGCCAACGTACGTACTTATTCTCTTCGGGCTCGTCCCGCTCACGACCGCCGCGCACGGGCCCGTGCTCGGGACAGGGGTACCCCCACGGAATACCCGACGAGGCGGAGTTCTCGCCGCTCCCCTCGACCTATACAGCATGGGAATCAACTGAGGTCTGGGTTTCAGTACAGCAATAGGTCATTGTCATGATATCCTAAGCACATTAGGACTGGCGGCCCACAGCTTCGACGGGAAGCACAGCGGTGTGTCTTCTCTCCATTGCGCCTACGTGCCCCGCGGGTGTTTTCGGGCTGAAACAGCTGCTACAGATAGAGCGCACTCTCTGCCAATGTCCCGCGTCTCTGGGACGCACAGCGCGCCCGTGTTGGTCGCAATTCTCTCCATCAAAGCACGCCTCACGCTGGGAAATGCTCACCCTGCTCTGCCTGCCACTGAAGTCCTCCTTACTGCCTCCTGCGCCGCCTTTGCGGTCACACCGACTCCCGCTTATCTGCACGTGGCAGAATTTACATATCCTGCTTGCTCGCACGCTGGCCTTACGAGGACTGAGCTGCAGCACCCGCCGCGTGCGGGGTCTTTGGGACGCAGTCCGCGCGCACGCTATTCCGTTTACGAACAGCCTAGAGCGCCTTACAAGCAGCAGCTCGTCTCGCCCGTTTGTGTGCTTTCCGTCTTTTCTCCTGGCCTCGCGACGCTCGACCCCTGCCATTGCGACACCTTGTCGCACTTCTGATCGCAGTTCGACCCTGCGCCGAGTGTCACTCCGTTCGCCGACTTCCTCATGCACTCCGGCGTGAACTTACAGCTCGCGCTCGATGGCACAGGCATCGGGCCCGGACTCCAGAACAACTTCAGACGCTTTGCAGTGCACGCGGTGCGTAGCGGGCCGGCGGTTGACGACGCGCTGGTACGCGAGCTGGGAATGTGTGGGGACGGGGATGAGGACGGCAGCTTTCTGTACCCGCGCCTCCGCGTGCTGGTACTTTACCATAGCCGGCGCGCTTCCGCGGTGCGGGGCATGGGGACGATGATGTAGGTATCGCATCCGTCGAGTATCATCTAGCGTATCGCTAAGGTCGACATCGCACTCAGCAAGCGGCTGCGCAGTAAGAATACGGAGATGTGACGTACCTATCGCTGGGCGGGGCTCGCGGCGGGTGAACCGCGCCCGTACATCCGCCGCAGGACGGGGGATTGCGCTTAGCGAGCAAGGTCGGCGCAGTGCCAGTCCCGTGGCCCTCTCCTTAGACTCCGCCATTGGTCGAGAGAATCTCGCATTCCTTTATTCAGTCTTTGGCACAGCGCGGGTTGTTCGCGCTCTTACTTGTGCGTGATCGACGAGATGCTCCTCGGGACGCGCGCGATCCGGTGTTTCTGCGCGGCGGTGCGTTGGCTGTGGGTCGTGTCTCACTAGTGTTCAGTGACGTGGTGGGCGCCGTTTGCATTATATTCAGAAGCATACCATGGTGTGGTGGTGTGCGTGCTTCCTTCGTTGGTGCAATCAGCCGCTGGCGGAGCGTCACACGTTATGGGGAGATGGACCCTCCGACCCACAGCGCATCAGGTGTTCAACGTTAACGTTCAGCCGTGATTAGATGAAGGGCCGTACGCGGTATCTAATGTCTGCAAAGTACGTATTGACCTTTACGAACGGGAGTATTTATGCAATCGCATCCCTTCCCTCCCTTCTCTTTAATTTCCTGAACATCGTGTTTACTTTGAGATCCGTAGCTGGCCAGAAGCTGATATGGTGTCATATACTATGTATCTGGCAGATGGCGTCAAGCATAGTTCATCTCTTTGTTCCGTTCGTGCACCGTCTGTGGAGTACTAGGCATCAACTTTATGCTCAATATGTACACCACATGTATCAATCAAAAAGATTTTCTCACCTATCAATTGTCTATTCGGGGTGTTTCTTCGCTCTACACTGGTCTGAATGGCTCGAAGATCATTCACAATTAAGTCGATGCCGGACGGCAGTATTGATACATGGTATTTTTACAATAGAAATTGTTCCCTGAATGGCCAGTGGAACGGTAAGCCACCAGCAACCAATTCAAGGGTTAATTTCCACAGAGAACTTGTAGTACTACTGGACTTTTGAAGCAAAGTGCCGTCTGGACGACGAAAGCTCAAGCTTTCATGCGCACTCTAGGGCACAACTTGAATGAAAGGTAATAATGATTCAGAGCCGTAGTTGCGACCTAGCCTATCTATGTTAGCGATCGAAATACCACTTTAGCACTATTTAAAGACAACTATATCGGAAAGATTTTCGTGGGCATCAACCTTCGCCGGGCAGGCTGAGATTCTGCGTATGGCAACTGATTTCCAAACATCTGGCTAACTTGCACGGCCATTTGATCACCCGTTTGTATAAAACAAGATGATTTTCTTCCGTCAGGGTTCGCGCTAGGTCTTCATTGAACCTCTTCCATCCTTCACTGGAGAAACACTCCAAGCAATGTCAATGTTACCTCCCTCTGCTCCTATAAAGTTACCCAAGCTCGTGTATATGGCGTGAGTTAGCATAGACTTTTCTGTATACAATTTAACGCGTGCTGAACTGCGTATTTCAGAGCGACATCCTTTGTATCAATATTTTATATCCTGCGATTCCAACCTGTCTAATAACTTCATGCACAACAAGCTCCTTGGAGTGATGGTAAATTGGATATTATTTGGAATCCTATCCATGCAATTCTGTACGCAATTTCTGGCCAAATCTGAATAACATCGCCCTTACACGTCTTATCAGATTTATACTACATTGCCTTCCCAAAAGATCACCGCGCTCTGAAGTTCATTGTCTGTGCGCAGCTCCTTCTTGAGACTGCTCAGACAGGGATGTTCACACACGACATAATCCAACATTTCACCTTGGGGTACACAGACCCCGCTGGACTCAATGAAGTCGGAACGCTGTGGTTATCTATCACACTAGTAATTGGCCTGAGTACGTGCATGCACAATTGTATCGACTTTGAGCACCCGCTGACGAAGTTGGTACTTTGCTGTACCAATTGATAGTCGCGTTCATTAATCAAGGATTCTATTGCTATCGAATCGGCGTGCTGACAAAATCAAAATACGCAGTGGTGCTGATCAGCATGGTGAGGGGAAATGACCATATGATTTAAGAATATCTCTCTCAGCAGAAATTCTTCAAAAGCTCTCGCTGGCCCAATTAGCAGCGGCAATCGCTATAACTGTACAGGAACAACCTGTAAAGATGTTGACCACTCTACTATCGCAAAATACCACCTTGACCGCTATTGGGGTAAGTAAATCCGAGTCGATTACTACCTACATATTGGTTTAAAAATGTGTTCATCGTTTCTTTTAGATATGGGGAGGATGCAGCCTTGCTTGCAATATAGTAATTGCAGTGATAATGACCTATCATGTGAGTAAACCATTGCACATTTTGTCTGGTATCTGGTCCCAGTGTCAGCATCTTGTGAACTTGGGCTAATTGTGATAACAAGTTGAAGACAAGAGACACGGGCTTTCAAAATACACACAACATCTTAATAAGATTGATTATATTGTCCATTGAGACGGGATGCGTAACCGGTTAGTATAAGTATATAATTTTCCTATTCGCGCATGTTGCTAAATGCCAGAGACTCTAGCACTATCAACAGGCATTCCTCTGGTCCTGGTGTACCTTCCCGGCCCTCCACCCTATTACACCGCCGCAGGTGCTCTTGTATCAAAGACATATTCAAATTCAATGATGGCTATTCTAAACAGTCGCATCAATCCAGTATCAAATGCCCCTGGATCCCCTCTATGGAACGAACTAGTGAAGCCCATTGGATCAATTGTTGGAGGGACCCAGGGCATTGTGTTTTGCAGAGATATCGAAGCGGAGTTCAGCTCCTCTGGTACGACGAGTACTGCGCCGTGAATAGCCGCGTGACCTCAGTTGGATTATGTGGCTACATGATGAAGAGATATAAATCACTGTCCCACCCATCTTTCGATACTTTTGGAGTCCGGAAATACAGGGTGCCATGACCCGTCACATTAAGTTCATTTCATTGTGATCATGCGATATATTATACAAACAAAATCCGGCAAGTGCAAGGAAAACGCAGTGTCACGTCGTGCGAGTCGTCCGAATCAGGCCTCGACTCCAGATTTAGAGTACAAACTTCTCCGAGTCTGAACCATCGGCGATGCACCTGCTTGAAAGAAGAAATATGCTATTAATAGATTCAGATTCACTGTGTCCATATTTAGAAAAGTTCGTGCGCCACACGCTGTCAGGCCTTCAGGCCTTCAGGTGTCAGCATCACAGAGCATCGAACATCACTGATGGCTGAGCGGTTATATAGATTTTGCACATTCTGCACGACGCGCGGTGTGCCCAGTTGGTCATATGTACTACTTTCACCACCAAAGCACATCCCACGCTGGGAAAGCCTCGCTGTCGCTCTTCATCGTCTTCTACGCCGCCTTCGCTGTCGCACCGAGCTGAGGCGAGCTCTGCGCATCTGAACAAGGCATCCATAACCCGCGGAAAATCGACACCAATGCTTGTACATATTCTGTTCGCGCGCAGGTCCTTTTGGACAACCCTCCGAGCCACACGCCCATTCCGAATCGTTCCCGGGCCAGGCATGCGGCTGAAGTCGCACTCGACAGCACGAGAATCACCCTCGCGCGCTCCGCGGCGTTTCTCTCTCCTGTGCTGCGCATTCGCGCCTTAGCGCGCTGGTGGCCTTTAGTATCACCAATGACTACATTTGAGCCTGAAACCATTGCCTGGTCATGCATGTATCACCCTATTTTTTATTTAAACTTCAGACTCAAGCGACGAGAATTTTATTGCACTATGCGCATCAAATGATGCTTATTGCTGCGGTCAATCAGAAGAAAATCCATCAGCTTTTAAATATATTTCTTTGTTCTCAACTCGATCTAAATGATTCGGAGATGATGGTAGGTATTGGCATATTTATATAATAGAAATTATTCGCCTTCCGCCACAGTCTACCAGTCACCACTGCTAAAAATTTCAGATTCAATTCATACTATGGCCAGACGTTTATAAGCGCTGTCCTAATTTTGTTGTATATATAAATGATGCTACGCGTTCAACGAACGAAGACTACTAAGGACTCAAGCTAAATTTTAAACAACAGCGTTTCCAATAGTAGTGATCATCGAGAGCAGGATCTGATCAGCTATCTTTTCCGTCGTCACTTTTCCGTCGCCAGGGAAAGTTCTTATAATTTCATACTTACCAAAGTGAGGAGAATAAACGCCCACCTCCTGTCGTTTACTATTGAAGGACTGTGTCTTCAAGCAATGTCAATATCACCTACTTCCTCTCAGGCTCCTGCTGGAATACAGGAAAATATATACACATTGTGAGTAAGATGCTCTTCGTCAACGATTTACCGCATATTAAAATAGGAATTACAGTGCAATAGTTTTTGTAAATAATCGGTATCTCGTGGCTGTGGCCCATCTAACACATTCAATTCTTCAAGCTCCTGGGTATCACGGTATATTGGATATTATTTGGAGTTCTGTGGGTGCAAGTCTGTGTGTAATTTCACCAACTTAAATCAAGGAACATTAGCCTAACTCGTCCGCTGAGGTCTGTACTACATTGCATTCCCAAAGGACCGCCATCCTCTCAAGTGGGTTGTCTTTGTGCAACTTCTGCTCCAGACTGTCCAGACCGCACTCACCTACGACATATATCACGTCCTCGAAACCGTCGCGTTCACCAACCACGATGTAGTGCCAAGTGACATTGTAAAAGCATCATGTTTAAGCATCCCAGTGATGACTGGCCTGAGTACGTCGGTATAGGCATGTTGTTGTTGACTTCAACCACCAGCTGACCAAGTTGGTGTGCTACGCACCATTTTGCAGTTGCATACATTGCTCAAGGGTTCTATTGCTATCGAGTTGGAGTGCTGACACAATCGAAATGTGCGGTGGCCTTTATCAACCTAGTAAGGGAAAATTGCAAAATAATTTAAAAATATGCCTCTCAGCGTAATGCTTTGAAAGCTGTCATTGGGTCAGCTTGTGGGGGCAATCTTTGTAACAGTACAGGCCAGGCGTGCAATGTTGTTGGGTGAACAAGTGTTATCTACAAATGTAAGCTTGACAGCCATTGGTGTAAGTAATTTACTTTCACTGTAGCTATGCTCCAAAAAATACTCAATGCTTTTATCAGATATGGGGAGCATGCAGCCTTTCCTGCGACATGGCAACTGCAGCAATAATGACGTACCATGTGAGTATACACTTGTCTATTATATTGTGGCCTGGACCGAAACTCCATTGTCGATTCTTGTATACTAAGTAATTGTAAAATCTAGCTAAGGAAAATGGATACAGGCTTTTCAAATACACACAGCATCATAGTAAGACTGATCAGAGTTTCTGTCGAAACGGGATGCATAACTGGTCAGGATCTTTTAATGGGCACATCAATTGACTATACCATTGCTGAAGGCCTCGGAATTCTAGCGTTATCAGCGGGAATTGTTCTCGTCCTGGTATACCTACCCGGACATCCGGCCTACTTTGGCTCCATGGCTCTTATTACAGCAAGGATACATTCCAACTCGATGATGTCTGTCCTCAATAGTCGCGTCAAGCTGGTATCAAATGCACCTGCATTAGGAACCCCCTTGTGGAATGAATCGGAGCATCCGATCTCCCCGAGTGCCAATGGGAGATCTCTGGGCATGGTATTTCAAAGAGACAGTGGAATGGCTTCCAACTTATCTCGTATTCCGGGAACTCAGCCTTCAATTGAAAGATGAGCCCACTTTCAAATATATAGTTATATGTAGTAGAATACATCTGATGTGCTATGTCTGTCGTTACTCTGCTAGCAAGTCCGCCGTTCGAATAAACACTGATCTATACCTTCTGCTTTCCTCCAAGAAATATCCCCATCGTATCAGGCTAACTTGACCACAAAATTTAAACGTAATCGTAGGCGTTATAGAAATGAACTTTAGCAAGTGAAAGCCAAACACCGCATCCCGTCGTGGGATTCAGAGACGTCCGTGATTTAGCGCACACACTCGTCCGAACCCGCAACGTCGGCGTCGAGGCACGCGTACGAGTAGCTAGGTGGCATCGGAAAAAGCTCGTGGAGATGTTGCGGTCGCTCTGCGAGATTCGAGGACCTTGCTGAGGTGTGCAGCGGTCAATACTTGTCCCTCCGTGATGTTCCAGGCGGCTAAGCGTTCAGTAGCGCCGCGTAGGTGCATACGTGGGCCGTGCGACGGGGCGGGCCTGGCGGGACGCGTTTGATGCATGCGTAGCTCCTCGGGAGAGCGGTTCAGAGAGGGTCAGAATCCCTCTCGCGCCACGCTCATCGGCTTCTATGCCACAAGCCTGGAGGATAAGTGCAAGGACTCGGATACTGCGCAGTGCGGGGGCGCTTGGCACCTGGAGGAAGGTCTATCACATGATCCTGGAAACGCAAACAGCCCAGAGCTCAGCATGTTTGCAAACACGTCGTTCCTCTGGCTTTTGCTCATGTTTACAGTTTCGAGAACGGTCACCGGTCTAAGTTTCGACGACTGAGGACTCGAACGTACTTACACTTCTCCCCCCTCAGTCCAAGTCCCAGGATCCCAATTCTCATCATTCTGCGTGTCGATCATGCAAGCAGCCAGTACCCACGCTTCAGATTCTCCCTGGACCGCCTCTGGCCCTCCTGCTCTTCGACTATGCTCTGAAATCCTTGTACTTAGTGTTTGGTACCCCACGGCGTGTGACACCTGCGTGTAGGACCTCGCACGCGCTGCGTTATATGCGTCGAATTCTTCGCGTTCTAGCACCGTGCCTCTCCCGCTGCCCCTCTGAATCCTCAAGCTCAAGCACCGCTGGCGGAGTTCGCTATCTGGAATGTAGCCTTTGGCAGAGCGACTAACGTGCGTACGCCATACGGATCTCCCACTCCCGACCTCCGCACATTTCGCGGCGGTGATGAGGTGGAGATGTGCCGCTTCCTCGACTCGACTCGTACGACGTGGGTTATGACGCGCGAGCGCGGGCATAGGGTATGGTACCTTTTCCTTCCTACGATGGGGCTCGCGGTGCAGCGGCACGTGGGACACGGCGGAGGCGCATGCATGGGGATGTACGTACTACGGGGAGTCCTAGTCAGCGCTCACTGACCTGCTGTCTCATACGCGGTAGGGCTTGCAGCTCGCGGCGCGTGCGGGGATTGTCCTGACGGCGCTATTCCTGGTCTATACGGGAGACCCCTTCGACAACAAACACGGCGCAGTGGTATGTCTTCACCGTCCCCTGCACCTTCTGCCCCGGCTAAAATAAGTAGGTGCCGCAGATAGCATGCAAGTTCTACCGATGTCCTACCACTCTGGGATGCGCTTGTATTTGTCACCATCCGCCGTTTCCACATGAATCTGCTGTCTTCCTGCGTTAGCCGCTCTGTCGCCCGGCCCTCGTACAGACAGCCACCGCCAGACTCCTGAAAACTCGCGTTCATCTCATCCGCTCTCATAGCAGATCACACTACCTTATGGGAAATCCTCACCCTCGCTCCGCCCGCCGCCGAAGCCCTCTTCACCGCCTTCAACGTAGCGTTCATTGCCACTCCCCTTTTCCCTCCTCGTGCATACAAATGACCCGTCATTACTCAGAAAACGACCCAATGGCGATGCCAGCGTGCCTTGTACTCAATAAGTTCGTCGCCTTCCCATGCGCGAACGTGCTGCGCTCGCAGCTCCGTAGGCGAGCGGTGCGCTCGTAGCGATGCTGTTATCACACGATGGCCGCGGGGCAGGATGGCCCGGAGGGCGCAGATGCAGACTGCGCGGATATTGTCAGCGCCTTGCGGAGGTTGAAATCATGTTCGGCGGGCGGCTGTGCGCGACGAACGGTGTGCCTATCGCAGTACGAATCTCGCGATGGTGCACGGCGTGTTAGTGGCGCGCGTGCGATGGTTGTCTTCAGAGCCGACACATATTGCAGCGTGCCCTTTCCCGCGCCCGACGATGCTTTCACATGGCGCTGTCGCTGTCCAGGGGCAGGCGGGGGTGTCTCGCCTGCGTGTTCTGGTGCTTTGGCCATGGCACGCGCGAACGGCAGGGCCCAAGCCGGCGCCGCGCATAGCGGGTGAGGATGCGTGGGGCGCTGCTTCCGTTCCATGCACCGCTGGTGCGCGAGCCTCATCGGCTTGTGCAATCACCCCGCCGGGAGTGCTGCACACTTATTGTGGGCTTGGAGCCTTGGACCAACGGCGCGTCGGGTAGTTACCTGAAAGAACCTTTGTCTTATCTGGGGACGACGGCGCGTTCGATTATGGCTGCTTTTACAGCATTCTCCAAGACGCTCAAAGATATGCGAATATATTTCAACCATGAAATCGCATCCTTATCCCTCCCTTCCCTTCCATTTAGTTCCATAGTTTTCGTTTTGATTTTGGAGCTCCAGTATCATCGCAGCTGGTATGACAACATATCAGATCGTATCAGTCTGGTGGGTCAAACATCGCTTGTTTTGTCTTTCATCACCGTATGAGCTTTTAAACCTGTAGATGACCAGAATATGATCGTGCTGGACATCTTAATGATATGTATTCTTGGCCTTGTATCAATCAGAAGAAGCTTACCTATCAATTGTTTATGAGACTTCTTCGCTCTCAGTTCAGTGTTCCGACTATAGCCTGTGCGGGTGGTTAAGCAACATGATACTTAGACTGAGACTGCCCTAGCTAAAGACATACCTTGGCTCTAATTTTGTTGTCGACGTAGATATGCTCGCCGGGTGGACGAGCTTGTGCCTCACCTCTGCTTTTCAGTTGGTAACCCATACTCGTCTATATGTGGAGAATCCGTACCATGGTACTATTTTCGGGAGCACAGAAGGCCGTTTGGATACGTTTGGATACTGATCTTTCGCTCGTCAAACACTCGAGTAATTTAATTTCCTCCTGCGACAGCTTCGTGCCGTAGTTCTACTACATGAATATAACGCATCGCATCGCGCGAGTGAGTACATAGATTATCGGAGTCACTAATTAGACCGCTGGTGGGCGTATCATCAATCGCTGAGGCCTGAGGCCCGAGGACCAGGAGAAATGTCCTTATGGTCCATGGAACGTCCGTGTCGAATCCGTGCGGTTCTACGTGAATTTGGTCACATATCACTGATGTTCACAGTCGCTGCACGGATATTCTTCTATAATTGATGAGCGCTGAGCGCTGTGCACTGAGCATCCGCGAAATTCGACGATGTCAACCGCATGTGGCCTTTCCCGCGCTCCTCGCCACTTTCCTACGTTCGCGACATATCGCGCCCAACGCCGTTGCACATTTCCAGCATATTGCTCTCCATTTGCCCGATATGTACGTCCATATTCCCACATTCCTAACTCCTGAGGCCTGAGGTAGTATACAAAATCACTTCAGCAACGCACTTCGTTATTTATTAACGAGCGATGATTTGTTGTATGTGCAAAATTAAGCGCCCGCGTTTAGCCTTCATTCGATATTTTCCGCAGCATCTCTCCGTTTCGGACACTCCGGAAATTCTAGTTTTGCACTTTGATTTCATCCACTCTGTTCTTCATCATCATATAATCTTAGCTAGGGGATTAGAGTGCTCAGAGTAGATATAAAACCTATAAAACTCTGCACGGATTCCGGAAGGTAGTAATATATTTGTTTTCCCCTCTCGTCTTTGTCTTACGTTTCGCCATCTTCTCATACTCGTACTCCCTCGTTTCCTGTTATCATTTTTCCTAAGTGTACTTAGAAACCAGCGCGGTGGCTTACATATGAAGCGAACGACTATTTATAATTGAGGACACAAATTCTACGTAGGCTATCAGTTGAAAATCACGTTGGCAGCGATCGAAGTATTTCCCGTTGTAAGTAGAAGAAATGACGGATGATGCATGATGTCGTAGTCCTGATCTGGCAAAAGAACGTTGGCGATCTTGATTTCACGCCTTCTGAATCCTTAGCCAAAAATAAATCCCAGTGGTTAACTTTATAGCGGCTGTCAGCGCCCGCCTCGGGGTCGAGTTTGTGACTTACATGCACTTTCAAACAAACCGCCGTGTATTCACTTGACAACCCACACGCATCTATATGTAGAATTTTTTCTGGAACGCGACGCCGCCTGATTTACCGTTTGTTCAAAACCAGAGCATTTTCGTCCCCCATGGCTCAACTTGGGTCGTCACTGGGACCCTTTTATCCTTAACTGAAGGCATATTGTACCTCCACTGATCAATGTCGGAATTACCCATCTTCTCCAAGGCTCTTGAATTTTCTGAGTCTGTCTACGTGGAGTGAGTCAGATATACTCTCCGTAATAATATGATATGCCACGTACTAAAAGTTGTATTTCAGAGCAACATCTTCTGTAAATCGTATCACTCGATGCCTTGTCAATTCTCGTCATCTAACACCTTCCTCTTATTTCAAGCTCCTTGGAACGATGGCAAATTGGGCCCTTTTGGGAATCTTATGGGTACAAACCTGTGCGTAATGTAAAATCCAACTAACGTCATCGGCCTAACTTTCCCGTTAAGACCTCTACTATGTTGCCTTCTCAAAGGACCGCCGTGTTCTGAAGTTCATTGTCTTTGCGCAACTTCTTCTCGAGACTATTCAGACAGTAATGCTCACGCACGACATGATCCAAGCTTTCGCCATGGTCTATACGGGCCTCGATG
The DNA here is from genome assembly GCA_000827495.1 of Hypholoma sublateritium FD-334 SS-4. Classification (NCBI taxonomy): domain Eukaryota; kingdom Fungi; phylum Basidiomycota; class Agaricomycetes; order Agaricales; family Strophariaceae; genus Hypholoma; species Hypholoma sublateritium. Next base: position 304,316 of record KN817523.1, on the reverse strand, counting down.
TCCTCAATGACCTTGGGACAAAATGGTTATCCATCCCACTTTTGATTGGCTTGAGTACGTACACTGATTTACTTAGACTTGAAGCGCTGGCTGACCAAGTCGGCCCTGTGCTGTATCAATTATTAGTTGCGTCCATAACTCAGGGATTCTACTGCTATCGAGTCGGTGTGCTGACGCGATCGAAATGTGCAGTAGTTTTGATCAGCATGGTATGAAAATTTGCCCTATTATTGAAAATAGTCGTCTCAGCAGCCATTGTTTTGAAAGCTCTCGCTGGGACAGCTTGCAGCGGCAATCTCTCTGACAATACAGCTTAAACGTGATATCGTATCGACCACGCTGCTATCTCAAAATACAAGCTTGGCTGCTATCAGTGTAAGGAGTTGCCTCTATAGACGTGTTGCAAAAAATGGTTGACGCTTTTCTTAGATATGGGGGGGTTGTAGTCTTGCTTGTGATATAGCGATTGCAGCGATAATGTCTTATTATGTGAGTGAATAGATTCTTGTTTTGTTTGCCGGTAATTCGAGCTAGTCGTAAAATCTAGTTGAGGAAGCAGGACACAGGCTTTGGAAAAACACACAACATGATAGCAAGATTGATCAGACTGTCCATTGAGACAGGATGTGTAACTGGTGAGCATATAATATACTATACCTACGTACGTTGTGCATGTTACTAATCACCAGCGAATTCTAGCATTATCGGTAGGCGCTCTTCTGATCCTAGTGTCGCTACCTGGACATCCACCCTACTACATTGCCGCTGCTTCGATTGTAGCGAAGACCTACTCTAATGCGATGATGGCTGTACTGAACAGTCGCGTCAAGCCAGTATCAAATTCACCTGAAGTCGGAACCCCTGTGTGGAATGAATCAGTGCAGCCGATTGCATCAATTCGCTCGACTGGGACGTCCCTGGGCTTTGTATTTCACAGAGACAGCGAAATGTCGGACTTCAGCTCGTATTGCGTCTCCACACCCGTCATGTACGGTGATTGATGCGCCCCGAACCCGGGTCAGCATCTGCGTGCCCGCCCATGGCTCTCCGCTATATATTCGGCGCTGTCCGTGTATCTACAACCTATATTAAGTATCCGCGTCATGTAAAGTTGTGTATAGATTAAAGCATTGTAAACCCTCCCCTTCACGTAGACTCAGGATGTGTGTATATGCACCCCAACGGCGAGGGTAGCTTGGGTATACGTCAACGTGTGGTATGTACACCACCAAATTCTGGAGATGTGCGGGCGCACCGCTTGCGGGTGCTGCGTTGAAGTTATTTAATTTAATTATACACAGGCGGGAGTATCATTACCCACCGGTTAGGGCCCGGGCGGCGAGTCGTGTGCCGCCTAATTGATAGATCTGGCTAGTGCGCTCACTTGCGCTGCCCCACGAGGGCGCGCACTGTTCATGCAGAATCGAGGAGGAAGCGCCAGATCCCAAATAGAATATTCACGAGCAGACCGACGACGATCCCGCCCGACACGGGGCGCCTGCAGGGCAGCGCCATCAGCGCCGATCGCCGCCGGGTAGATGCAGGAAATAAAAGGAGGGGGTGACTCACGGGAAAACGGAGAGAGACGTCGGCGGCTGGCCGCTGTCGTCTGCCCAGAATATGGCGGGGCGGTGCACGCGCATGAAGAAGAACGGGAGGAGGGGGAAGAAGAAGCCGAGGAGTACGCCCTGCAGCGTCGCCGTTGCCGTCGGGCCCGCCTGCGCGAGCCCCGTTGGCGCTGCACCGTCGAGGTTGTCGATCCATTGCTCCTCAAGCGCTCGCGCGTGCTCGTCGTCTGTGGGAGGCACATCAATCAGTCAGTCTAATCAGCGGCACCACTACCACAGGCACGGGGACATCGGCACGCACACTCTTCCTCCGCGACATCGACGTCGAGGTAGTTCGAATACGACTGGCTGTGGAACTGCTGCCGGAAGTTCTCGATGTCTTCCGCAGAGAAGCCGAGAGCCGCGAGGCGGTCGAACCCTCGCGCAGGCTGCAGCTGCCCGGTCTGAGCCGCCGCCGCGGTATGAGTGAGCGCTCTTACGGAGGCATGGGTAGAGTACACACACCTGCTCCGCTGTGTCCTCCTCAAGCTCGCCGGGGTCCATTACGGGGCCCACCGAGCAATGAACCCAGGTCGTCCCCGCCGCGTCCGCGGGCGCTGGCGTTGGCAGCGGTACCCCATCTACCCCGTCACTCCGTGGGGGGCCAGCTTCGGCAGACGTTGCGCGCTGCTGGCGTTCTTCAAGCGCAGCGAGCCAGGCGAAGAGGAACGTGCCGTCCGTGAGCAGGCGTCCGGCATGGATGAGCCGAAGGCGGCGAGTCTGGAGTGAAGGACGCGCTGCGCGAATCTATACCACAAATACAAGACGCATCATGAGTGGGCAGAGATCAGAGAAAGTCTGCCGGCTGTACGCACATGTTTCTTGACCTCGCGTACCGAGTCCGTCTTGTAGAGGCGGATAGTAAGGTCGGGCGCGCCCTCGGTGAATCGCACAACAAGGTCGCGAGATATCACTTCGGGAAGAGGCGGGTGGGGAGCGTGATAGTCTGCGGGGGGTGGAAGATCGACTGCGCGTTGCTTCCCCTTCGCCTTCTCGCTGAGCGGTGGCGTCGACACTGGCATTAAGGCGATGGGAGTCCTGGTGTAAGGAGGCTGTGCCCCAATTGAGTCCGCTATGTCAATTACGTAATGTAGCTGTGACGTGCGTTGGAAGGAAAAACCAACAACTTGTAATTTGTCAAGCCAAAGTCAAGCTTGAGTCAAGCACAAGTTATATGGAAACAATTTTGAGTCGCAAAAATTATGATGGGTATGTAATTATATTTAAGTTTCTTTATAGAACGCCAATTTATGCAATTTTATGATCCTTTGGACGGGGATGGTCAAGGGATGGTGAGTACTTACTCGGTACTCAATCGGTACTCAAACTGTAATGCATAATTTCAATTGACCTAGATATCATATTATTGTTTTCTGTATAAAGAAAGAACATGGATTAACTCCTACTCTTCAAATAATTCTGTTGCCCTGAATGAGTCGCAAGCTCGCAGAGCCATCTTCTCGGATGTAAGAGAGTTATTACTATTAGATTGGCAGCCGGCATATCGGCGCCGTTGCACGATTCCGACCAAATGTGCTATTTGAAGGCATCTATACTGTGGAAAGGCCAGCGCCATCTCTAAGTAGCTGATGTAGGATGTGGGCGCAGCAATAATTTATCGTTGTCGCTAAAATATGTATGTTCTACAGTTCGATAGCAACGCCGTAGTATAGTGTGACAGTTAGATGAGCGTCGTGACTTGCGGTGACGACGTCAAGAAGTGGCACACGGGGTGGAACTCGATAGACGGTAACTTGTTTGAAATAAATTGAGAGGGTATTGTTCGCTGCAAGCACTGGATTGTCCGGGTGATCAAGCCGAAGGTGTTCCGCGTCGCGAGCAGCTAGAGAGTAGAGAGTTAAGAGAGGTTGGTTGGTTTGGTTAAGAGTAGTAGAGCGTCAAAAGGGTGTGACAGTTAGATGAGCGTCGTGACTTGCGGTGACGACGTCAAGAAGTGGCACACGGGGTGGAACTCGATAGACGGTTTTAACTCGTATGAATTCCAGAGATTGTAACTAACACAGTACCGACTTTATATACGATGGAGAGTCCGATAAACATAAGTACAGTTATTTCGATGAATTTACACTTGAATTTACGCCTGCGTAAATTGCGGCGATTGCCGGGGGCGCGCCGCGCGCGGCCGCTGATGC